>CM077034.1:189820876-190148288 GCA_039090855.1 Macrothele yani | reverse complement strand
AGAGTTCATAGCCTCGGTCTTCCCATATTATAAATGTTTTCTGAAAAGCGAAATTGTAAAGAGCGTTTTGTGGAGCTAATATATATATTTTTTGTGATGAACTACTGCCCACTGGTTTCATGGGAAAGCTGTCCAATTCCAGAAACTTTCACCGGCATCCATGAGGTCTCTGACCTTCTTAATTGATAAAGATATTTGGTGTCCGAATTCCAAATGCCATGTTGTATCGATTACAAACATTCCTGAGAATTGACAAGAATGCAGGGTAATAGTTGACTGACCCTACAAACCTGGGTCTCTCCCTCTCCCGTTGAAGAAGTTGAAATAGTGAGTATTGATGAGCTGATTTCTAGATGCGATCCACAACACTCAATCATCATACCCATGTGTTATTGTAATGCCTTTGTTTTCAGGATCTCCACTTTACGTAGTTTACGCTTGACAAATGAGTGATTGCTCGTTTGGCCATTAAGCGTATGGCTGAGTGCTTATAGCTAAAGAAGATGAGTCGAGGAGCTAGGAATAATTGTATAGATTGTATAGTTCATCGTTTAAGGATTTCGGGTACACAGAGATAAGCCAAACGCTGGATACGAGGGTCGCGGACTGAAAAGGAAATCCAAGAAAAGGGATGGCATGATTTTCTTCAACTTCCAAAAAAAAAGAATCTCCGCCAGTACGGGGGAAAGAGGTGATCCCATCGGTACACATCACCTGTCTGTTGATAAACAATATCATAAAACTTAGAAATATGTTCGATTTTGAATAAACCTCAATGCATTAAGTATAATGGCTTGAATCTAAGAGACATCTAACTCTAACCCATGAGAGTTTTATCTTCAATAAATGAATACACTATATCCAGAAGGCACGCTCGGGAAGAATGAAACCACGTCCAAGGAAACTAACTTGAAAGGAATATGTTAAGATTGGAAAGTCCGATAGACCCTCTACCGCTTTAGCTGAAGATTGGAAATGGAGGTACTTAGAAAGTAACAAGAGAGTTTTAAGTACTTAGCAAGAGCTTTTTCCAAGGGGCGTTTAGGGTTAACGTAGCCTAAAACAAGTGGAGTGGCTGGAATTCCCTCTTTGTGTGTTTTTATTTTTTCAAATAAGTCAGGTACCTTACAGCCACTAGGAGGATGTAAATGATATGCTAAGATGTTAGCAAGAGATGAGTGTTTCCTGAAACGCCCAGGGGCTATAATTGTAGCCTTGGTCGGTTCCTTAGCTACAACACAGTGTGGATTGTTTTCCAATAGATTCACACATTTTTTCTTGATAATTACGTTTATCTAAAATAAGGATTTGATTTGTTTTATCAGAAGCCACTAATGTCAAATCCGGGTCATTACGATGTTATTTTAATTGTCCCTGCTCTTTTCGAAAAACGGTACTCGATCCTGAACTAGGAGGCCTATTGTTGATTGATTTCCTCACCGCATAACGAGTTACTTCTCTCTTATTTAGAGGTATAGATTTGGTGTTATTTTTTTAGGATGATTATCTGGATAAGAAAATTTGAGGCTCCGAGACAATGCTGCCTCTTGAATAGGAGTTCAAGTAAATTTTGCTAAGGTTCAAAAATGGTGGAACAGAAATACCAGGTGTTGTCCTATGAGAGTTAACTGGTTTATTTGAAGGTCTATTTAAGTGAGTTGGATTAGGTATGCTGGACACCCGAGCTCTTAATTTCTTGATATGTGTGGTCTACAGCTTAAGAGATTGAGACGGAATGATAGTATAGCTGATAACAAACGATCAACCAGAGTCGGGTGTAATTTTCAGGTTACCTGTAAAAATTCATTCTAAGACCTACTTTATAAGTATGAGAGAATGGGCTGGAAGGCACTCTATGTATGATTTTATTTTTCCAAACACGTCAGGTACCCTACAGCCGCTAGAAGGATATATATTATCTGCGAAGATGTTAGCAAGTGATGAGTCGTTCCTTATACACACAAAGGCTGCAATTGTAGCCTTGGTCTGATCCTCAGCTACAACACAGTGTGGAATTTTCCCAATAATTTTGCACATTTTTTTATGTTAAGTAAGCTTATCTAAAATAAGGTATAGGTTTGTTAATTATACGTACTCCATTTCCACTTCAAATAGAGCGCTAGAAAGGATTCGTACTTTCCAATCTTAACATATTCTATTCAAGTTAGTTTCCTTGACGTGGTTTTACTCTTTACACGCGTGCATCTGGATATAGTGCATTCAGTTGTTGAAGATAAACTTGATGGAGTTAGAGTTAGATGTTTCTTAGATTCAAACCATACTTAATGCATTGAGGTTCATTCAAAATCAAACATATTTCAAGTTCCTTGGTATTGCTTATCGACAGGCAGGTGAAGCCCCTATGATGTACTCACCACTCTTACCCGTACTGGCGGAGCTTCTTTTACAAGAACTGGAAGATATCGCTTTGAACTCTCACGCCGAAATTCAACTGTTCTACAAAGAGGTATTTGGACCACGTGCTAGATTTTGGCAGCTTTCTTTTGAAAAGCTATCGCTATTTCCTGAGCATTTGTCAAATCAATTATCTTCTATCCTAAGATGAACCATAAAATTATTCTTTGCTCTTCGACAAATCTTCTTAGCTATAAGCTCTCATCCATCCGTTTCATGATCAAACTAGCAATCACTCACTCATCAAGTGTAAAGCTACCTAAAGCAGAGATCCTGAAAATCAAAAGATATCACAAGAGCACATGGGTATGATGATGATGTTGTGGATCGCATCTTGATAAACTAACTCAATAGTACTACCTCTACTATTCATCGTGAGACAGAGAGACCCAGATTTCTAGGGTCTGTCAACTATTACCCTGCCCTGTTGTTAATGCTCAGGAATGTTTTATAGTCGATTTAACTTGGAATTTTTAATACGGACATCAAATGTCTTATCAATTATTAAGAAAGATAGAGACCCCCATAGATCCCAGTGAAAGGTTTGGAATTTACAGCATTCCCGTGCAACCAGTGGGCAGTAGTTAATAAAAAAATATGTATATGAGTTGAACAAAACGACCTTTTCAACTTCGACTTTCAGAACACCATTAGACTGTGAAGACCGGGGCTATGAACCCTATCCTTGCTCGACTTACACACAGTGAGACCCATTATCCGGCCTGGAAAGAGTCCAGTATCTGTTTCACTCCTTCTGCCGCGTCTCCTCTTCGTTTCACAGAGAGCTTCCATTTCTACATCCAGTTACAAGTCGATTGTAATGACTAATCACCTAGTGAAATACCACAACCTTGGAAATTTTTATTTTTCCAGGAGACTATACACATCAGACCGTATAACCCTGTTAGTTTTTTGAATTTATGTCAAAGCTTACTTTATGTGATTCAATTGTTTATTGTTGATGAACTTCGTATTGTTTAATGTTGATGAACTTCATTTCATTTTATTTGTTTTGGTTAGCATTGCCATATAGTACATGAAATATAGTTGATAAAACATAGCGGGGCAAGGAAGCCAAAGGAAAAGGCCAAAAAACCTTCAAAATCCCCAAGCTCTCTATACAGCAGTGTTAAATAAAAAAAACAGAAATGTACATTAAAAGAATACAGACCAGCCAAAGCGTCCAACATAATCATTGTTGTGTACGGAAATGTAAGCAAAAAAGGTTTAGAAGGTTAAGTGTAATTTGTTTTGAAATCTGTAGTGTTTTTTATTAATGGGTAAATAAGTTTGATTCATTATATCATCATCATCATCATCACTGTTAACCATTATTAATCCACTGCTGGACGAAGGTCTCCCCAAGTTTCATCCACAACGGTCTGTCTTGTGCCAGTCTCCTCCATGTCACTCCAGCATACTTTCGAATTTCATCCACCCATCTCCCATGTGGTCTTCTTCTGGGTCTTTTCCTGTCCCTTGGAATCCAATCTAAAATTTCGGCTGTCCATCGATGGTCTGTTCTTCTGGCAGTATGTAAAGCCCATTGCCATTTCAGGGATTTAACTCTAATCATGATGTCTTCCACTCTTGTCATTATTTTGATCCACGAAGTTCATCTTCTTATCTCTCCTGGTTACACCAAGCATGAACCTCCCCATGCTTCTTTGAGTTGTCTGCAGCCTTTGTATGTCTCTTTCAGTTAAGGCCCACGTCTCTGCACCATACGTAAGCACTGGAAGGATGCATTGATCAAACACTTTTCTTTTAAGACATAATGGCATATTGCTCTTTGAAAATTATGCTGTTTCTTCCAAAAGACCTACAGGCAAGTTTTTTACGCTGATTAATTTCCTTCATCAATGTGACCCTAACTTTATATCTGCTGTCCAAGATAAACGTACGTGTCTGTTATCTCCAGCACTTGGAAAACGCTACTGGAAACCGATAATCAGTGCGTGACGTACGACAGACCAAGAAATCAACACTGCATGGCAGAGTTAGAAACGGAGTCAAAAGATTTTGGGCCCAGATTCGACCGGGATCCCAATGTCATAATTGGACACGAACCAGACCTGACACGGATTTGTAATTGACCCGTTTCGGAACGCCCTATATATATATATACACACACTGACGGAAAAAAAATCCCAATACCAAGAAGGGGTTGTGTTAGATAAACGACGGTTGGTAGGCGGTGGGCGTACATCTGTAAGATGACGTCTATGCAAATTTCGCGCTCGGTGCATACGTGTGGCGCTAGTAGCACCCCTCGGAACATGCAAAGCAGGTTTGCTGTAAATACGCGCTGTAACGTTCGTGAGCGTTAGTTATCGTTGTGATTCGACGTAGTGTCATGATGTTAGTCAAGAATACCTTTACGAAGACGAAGAAGTTATTATCAACAGCTCACGGAGTTTGAACGAGGTCGTGTAATAGGGCTACGAGAAGGTGGATTTTCTCTCCGCAATATTGCAGAACGACTTGGCAGGAATGTAGCCACTGTGCATGATTGTTGGCAGCGGTGGTCAAGGGAAGGTACTGCCTCAAGAAGACCGGGTTCCGGCCGGCCACGTAGCACTACTGAGAGGAAGACCGCCGTTTACAGCGTAAGGCCGTGGCGCATCGTACTGCTTCTGCGGCAGCAATTCGAGCTTCAGTTGCCACCACAGTGACACAACGAACTGTTACAAATCAGTTACTTGAAGGACAGCTCCGAACCAGACGCCCTGTAGCGTGCATTCCACTTACTCCAAACCACTGCCGTTTGCGACGTCAGTGGTGTCAAGCTAGAGCTCATTGGAGGACGGAGTGAAGATCTGTTGATCTGATGTGTTTTCTGATGAAAGCCGGTTCTGCCTGCGTGCCAGTGATGGCCGTGTGTTGGTTAGAAGGAGGCCACGTGAGCGCCTGCAACCAACCTGTCTGCGGCCGAGACACACTGGACCTACACCTGGAGTTATGGTCTGGGGAGCAATTTGCTATGACAGCAGGAGCACTTTGGTGGTTATCCGACGCACACTGACGGCACAGTTGTACGTCGGTCTGGTGATTCAACCTGTTGTGCTACCATTCATGAACAGCATTCCAGGGGTGTTTTCTAACAGGATAACGCTCGCCCGCATACCGCTGTTGTAACCCAATATGCTCTACAGATTTTTGACATGTTGCCGTGGCCTGCTAGATCACCAGATCTTTCTTCAATCGAGCACGCATGGGACATCATTGGACGACAACTCCAGCGTCACCCACAACCAGCATTAACCGTCCCTGTATTGACCGACCAAGTGCAACAGGCATGGAACTTCATCCCACAAACTGACATCCAGTACCTGTACGACACAATGCATTAATAACCTGTTACACCAGTTATTAATGTACTAGCATTTCACATTTAAAATGGCTGTTCTCGCGCTTTCATTAAGCTGTGATCTTGAAACCTTAATCGATTAAGTATGTGACCTATACAAACGTATTGCCGCCATTTCATTCCTCTACAACTATTTTTCGTGGTGTTGGGATTTTTTTCCGTCAGTGTATATGTAGTACATTGTAAACATTGGAATCGTAAAGTGAATCGAGCATAATTTATTAAAGAAAATTAAGCTTACATAATGACTAAAATAAAATAGTGTGTGGTGAGAAGCAATTATTGGTACAAAAGTTCAGGTGTGTTAGCAAGAGACAACAAAATTTAGTACGGAATCGTGTACTGTCAGTAGAATGATTTTTTGGGGGAAATTAATTTTTTTTTCTCCGAATTCTAAAATTTCTTATTTAGCAATTTGTAAATGAAATGATGTGAAAATGTTTGTATTGTGTTTCGAGAAATATTGAGTGTTCATGATGTGAAATTTCTTGTTAATATTAGGTATTCCGGAACTTGCACCGTTTCGGTATTTTTCACTAGACAAGGGAGTCGCCAAAATCAGAGATAAGAATTTCCCTTCCTGTAAGCAAAGAAATTCCTTTTGGAAGAAGGTCACCTTTGCAAACTTGAAATACAATAGAACACCCAGGGCATAGCAGGTGGAATTCCAGTAATTTTTGCTAAGCCGTGGTCAACAGCCAGAGAGGGCTAGCAGGTTCTTCATCCCCCCCCACAACACGCTCCTTCGTGAACCCTTTGCCTCAAGTTACAGAAAAGCATAACAGATTGTCTTTCAGCCAATAGCGTAGCTGAAAGCCATAGCGTCCCTTTTGGCGCCTGCGCGATGGTGCTTTGTAAAAGTTGGGAGCCAAGGAGAATTTTTCTCTCTTCACCCTTCACCCACTTACTTCTTCCTTAAGTTTTTAGAGGGTAACACCTCACTTGCTTGGGTTGGACTGAGGTCAGCAAGCGATATCGCAGCACATTTCATGGCCAAGCGCTGTAGTTTCTCAAAAATGCCTTGACCAGAGAGTGGAATAGTGCATGCGTCTACCAGCCATCTTGTTCCCCGTTCGGAAGGCGAACATCCCACGATTGACGATGACTGGGAAACCCATTGTTGCAGACATTTTGCGATGAGGAAATAGAAAAGAGAACGCGGCAGCCCTCCTCTTAGACGATTGAGTACTCGTGTGTCTTCCTCAGCCAGCTCTATGTCTGAAAGCCTGTAACAGTAAATTTAAAGTGTGACTTGTTCTCCCAAACCGCCGACTTATGATCCTTCTGGGAAGTACTACAACGTCGCATTGTTCACCAACTCGACGATACTGAAGAAAACCTTCAGGGAAATAAAGGTAATTTTGTGATTCATTTTGTCGTCGTGTCCAACCGACTCAATCGCTTTTGAAATTCCAAGAAACATGTTGCTGCCTAAATTAACTGAAAGAAAAAAATACAAAACAAAACAGGATACAACTTTTGAAATTATTATTGTTTGAAAATACTTTGTGTTGAGAAATGACACGGTCCCTAAAAGGTGTATGGTAGTGAAAAATGAAATTTATCGGATATTATAAAAATGAGAGAGAGTTGAGTTTTTTTTGTAACACAAATGATATAAAAGTGAAGAAATTCAGAGTCAGTCGTAATGCATTACACGCTGAGAAAACCACACATAGTATACATTTTTTTCTGGCCAAAGTGTATCATTCTATTGTATTATGCATGATGTTTTGAAAAGGTACCTAAAAGAGTAATATCAAGTGTTGATCACATAATGTTTTTCTTCAAGTAAACGATAATCACACTGAAATTTCTATAATATATGAACTACAATCGGAAATGAAAAAAAAATTGCAATATTAGACTAAGAAAATTGCATAACTAATTTCCACCCAACAAAATTGAAATTGGACTCTAAAACTCCTTTTGGCATTCATGGGTGCTTTGTGAAAAAATAAAACAAAAGAAACAAAAAGAATCTGATTTTGGCGATCAGGCTAGAGGCCTGATCATCATTAAATATTACTGCAAGTCATTTTTTTTTTACAACAAAATATTTTGAGTCACTTTTATTGCTTGTTTATGTGTGTTCAGTGAATCCAAGGTAATTGATAAGTAAATCTTGTGAATTTTATTTTGGTCAAGCTCATAAATCACCTCTGCACTTGGCACAGTTCAGGGATATAAACCTGGTAAGTAAATCCACATATACGTTGACAATGCAAATTGTACTGTTTTTACATACATTTTCTTTTGTTCTTCCAATAGTTTTTACATCACGTGCCACATTTTTCCACCGTATTTTGATACAAGAGTATATTTACACTAGAACACATGGTCATAGTGACCGAGATTTGATAACTCTGAAAAATCCTATTTATATTAGCTGTATGTTTAGTTTTATCAAATGTCCGGCACGTAACTTAATTGACAGAGGCAGTCTCTATATTCGAAGTGTGTAACCATTCCAGATTTTAGTTCTGAGAGAAGATACTCTACTTTTTACAACAGTTAAAACAGGCTGCTCTGTCAATTATGTTACGTGGAGGTGATGTGCAGAATATCTTAAGACTGATAAGGGCCATTCGACATTGCACTGGATTAGAACAAATCATGATATGAAAACTTGAAATTTTTTTAATCACGAGATGTCTCATGGTCAATATCGAAATATATAGCTAATATTTATTGCACTGTGTTATTTGGAAATATATATATTTATAAAAAATAGTTTAAACACGCTCGGAAGAAAATATGAAGCTATCTTTTAACAGCTATGCGCCTTTTAGTAGGATGATAATTTTAAGAAAAATTATGGTGCATTTGATATATTTATTCCAACGAAGTTATACACTATCTACCAAAAAGTAATTAAACATCGCAGCAATCCTGATACACGTCACAGCCGCCGCCTTTAAATATCGTGGGAGAAAAAACAACGCAACCAGTAGCAGGCAAGATGCCACGCACTTCGGAGCTCCCTGATTTCGAGAAAGGTGTAATCGTCTGGTATCACAGAAATGGCCGATCCATACGTGACATATCCAGCGAGTGTAAGTACCCAAATTCGACAGTGGCCTACGTAATTGGCAAGTGGAAGATGAGAGGTGACTTTCGAAATGTGAACCGACTCGGCAGACCCAAAGAACTGCGAGTTACAGATCAACGGGTGCTGGCCAGAGAAATTCGGAAGAACCGCACCAAATCGATGAGCCACATCCGCGAGGAGTTTCAACAGGCATCCGGGAGTGTTCTTTCGATGAATACCATCCGTAAGGAAGCCCATCTGCTCGGTTATCATGGACGTGTTGCCGCCCACAAGCCTTTGATCACCAAGTCCAATAGCGCTGCTAGGCTAACGTGGTGCAAAGAATGTCGACAGTGGACCGTTGAACAGTGGAAACAGGTTCTTTGAAGCGACGAATCATGGTTTACCCTCTACCGTTCGGATGGCAGGGTCTGGGTTTGGCGTCTGCCTGGAGAACCCCTCCTGCCGGAATGTATTTTACCAATTGTGAAGTCCGGACAGCGGTGGAATTAAGAAATGAGGTGTTTCTCCTGGTATGACACGGGACCCTTGGTCGCAATTCCTGGTAGACTCAACGCCGAGACCTACTGCACCATTTTGGGTGACCATGCGCTTCCTACGTTGTGGCAGTTTTATGGGGTGGACATGTGTTGCTTTCAGGATGGCAATGCCACCTGTCATGTTGCGATGTCTACCATGGCTTGGTATGTTGAGAATGGGATTAATCGAATGGACCGGCCTGTGCAGAGCACGGACCTTAACCCTATCGAGCACATCTGGGACAAGTTGGAATGTCGACTTAAGGGGTGCACCCAATTTTCGAAATTGGTGAATGAACTGACCTTTCTTCTCCAAGCCGAGTGGAAGAAAATACCGCTAGACGTCGTACAACGCCTGGTTGAAAATATGCCCGGAGGGTCGCAGATATAATCGCTATTCGTGGAGGCTCCACCAACTATTGAAGGTGAATAAACTTCGTTTTCCTTTGCTATCACAGGTGTCCAATTACTTGTTGGTAGATAGTGTATGAGTTAATGGTAGTATTTTGAGCAAAGCCCTTATTTCACGTACTTTGGGTACACCTGAGCATTGTTTTGAAGAGAAGTACAAACATATAAGTCTTTGGTTTTACGAAGGCAGCAAGTAGGACTGATAAAACTGGGTCCACATAATAAAGCCAATGCATTAACTAATTACTCCAAGTTTAATTTCAATTAATTATTAATTCCGCAAACATCAGTGCCATATGCACAGAACAATAATTCCATTTGTCAGGTTCTCTTTCACACAATTTCTTCAGTCGTGTTTGAGCTCTGAATATGAGTTTTGCATCCAGTAAAGTTACTTCTTTATTTGAAACTATTCATTTAATCTTCCCCAGAAACGTTTCTTACTCGTATTCGCGAATATATAATTGGAGCAATTCACCCATTTTACTTTCACAGTATACACCCTTTTTGATTCGGTGTTTATCCTAATTTCCATCAGACTACATGAGATTATCACAAATTTTTTCGAGATTATCGAAATTTCTATCTGTTCATTTACATTTTAGAAACCACTACACAGAACGTATTCCATCTAAGGGGATGATATGATATGGTGTTTTTTTATTGTTAATCAATCATTACCAATATCTGATATGAACATCATAATTTTAAGCATGTTGCAGATATGCCTCAGCTATTGATTTCTTCATCATCCCTGAAACGTGTTTTAAAACACACGGTGATCTCTACGATAAAGAAAGGTATCTTTATGTAAATATTATAGAAATAGCCTTCTTCTTGTTCCACACATGTGATAAAGTCTTGAAACGGACTTCTACATCTCAGATAAATCCTTTGGGTTTCGTCAAATACATGAATAACCTTATTTTCTCCTCTTCACAGAATTTCTTAGAGAAAATTCCGTACAAGTGCAATGTTGCTGGCAAAAATTTAAGTTCTACAGCTAGATACTTCTCAATCTAAATTATAATGTTTTTTTTACTTAACCATGTTATGTGATGTTGGAAAAAAGTTTTCTTTGTTGCTTTCACAAATTGCTCCTAGTTTGTGGAGAATTCTGACGAAACATAAGATTTGTTAAACATATAATTTAAAACATTTCTTTTCCTGTCTTTTTTATTAACCTATTTTTGTTCGGATGACTACTCAAGATATTAAACAACTGTATTACTCCACTAAGAAACCCAGGTTTTAATTTCCGAAAACAAGAATATTTAAAAGAGAAGCAATGGCACTTTTTTAAAATCAATGTAATTCTGTAATAGTCACATGGACTATTCTGCTTTACGTGACTCAATGCAGATGTAGTGCAAAAACAACTTCATGCGTGGGGCCTGAAAGAAATACATTTATTCTCCTGTATTTTGGGTGGTTTCTCGTACAGGTCCTTAAGGAAAATGTAGCAAATTTCAAATTTTCTTTTAAACTCAGCAGTTTTCATATAACTCTATTTTCTTCTCATTTCTTGCAATCACAGTAATTTTCTTGTTACTGTATTTCAACAAAATGTTAATTTGGAATAATGCTTATAGCCTAATCAAATCTCCAAGGAACGTTGAAATGCAATCCAGCCGAATGCCTGGAATAAAGTCACAAGAATATTGCATACATTAAACGCGATACTAAATTACAAACTCATCTTTTAAATACATATTCCTAAGAGACACAAATGAAGCGATGTTATGATTTTGTAAACTGCTGTTTTCACTTAACATTATAAACATTTCAAATTAGTGTAATTCTATAAATCAAATATAAACGAAACGAAATTCGAAGATACATTTAGATCTCTTCTTGGAAATCCAACAGAGGCGGGCTGCTTTTACCTTTCATTTCAGATATGTCAGTTTCGCATAATACATTAAGCATTGAATGATACTTCATAAATTCACAAATATATTAAGTTGTTACAGTTTACAAAGTTTTTAAAATTTTACTTCAATCGTATTCTATTAGTGTGCTACTTTATACTCGATACGCTGTTTATGCTCATGAAAAGGCATACCTGAAAGTACTAAAAGCAACTTCAGAAAAGTAAAAAAGAGAAAAAGCAGATTTTAGTATAATAAAAAAAAAACGTTTGATTAAATTATTCAGTGGAAATTCTGAATAATCAGGCCGCGGTCGGCCTAGTGGTCAACTTTCGTGACTGCCACCGAGAAGACCTCATGTTAGACACCAGGCAGGTATGAACGCTCGAAGCACTAAATATCCGCCGTGCGTCGGATGGGCACGTTAAGCAATTGGACCCCGGGTACTCTTCTACCCCCAGTAAAAATAAGGGATTCTACCAGGCTGCCCTTTTACTTTCCTATCGGGAACTCCAGCCCAAATCTCCTAGCTTCCTATTTCTAAGGGTTGTTTAAGACCTGGGGTCAGACATTCCCTTCCTAAAATCCTGCACGTGTGATGTGATCTGAATTCTGAGCAATCGGAAATTCTTTTCCCTGCGCCTTTTAGTAAGCTTATTATTTTTCAAAATGGCATATCCGGCTTACATTAACTTCCTGGAATAAAATTGGTATTCATTTTTCTTGAAGAGGCTGAAATGTAAACTGATCTAGACTTTCGTATCACAATTGTTTACATACACAGGAGGTATTATTTTAAAATCAAAACCTCCACCTGCGGAATCCATGAATTCCATAAATCCGTTAGCGGGCCTTTATATAATATTTAGAGCATAAGTAAAAGCGGATTATTATTAACTTGAGTTGATACGTAATTGTTATGAATGTGACATCGATAGAACAAAAGCTGTTAAAAAGGTCTAGGCCTCAAGCCTGTGAAATAACATTTAGTGCCAAAGTAAAAGCGCAATGCTACTAACTAGATTTGGATCATAAACTTTGCAAATATGACATTTGTTGAGTAAAAACTATTTAAAAGGCCGAGGCCTAGGGTTATGAATGAATATTTTGTGCCTAAGTAAAAGCAGAATATTGATAACTTCACTTGATAAGTAATAGTTGTGAATATGACTTTAGTTGAAAAAAAAAACTACCCTCGGTTTGATGAAAAATCTCATCAAACCGAGGGTGCACCAATGGGGTTACCACTATACCCCGTGTTGGCTGAAATTCCCTTGCTGTCCATTTAAGAAACTGTTCTATCTTCTTTTTTGTACAACCACTACTAGTATTAAGATATGTGGATGATATGTTGATTTTTTGGCCACATTCAATATCCCTGCTTGATCAACTAACTCATAGGTTGTCTTCACAGTATCCTTCTATTTAGTTTACTCAAGAACACGAGGTTGGGGTTGTTTTTACCCTACCTTGATATCCAATTAACCCGGAACCTTGTCAACAAACAAATTTCTTATTCTGTCTACCGAAACCCCACTTTCATACCCTGCATCATTCCTTTTGAATCGGCTCATATACATGAATATAAATCCTCTGCTATTCAGTTTCTGATAAAAAGGGCGTTCACCCATTCTCCCTCTCGAAACCTCCGTGTTCAAGAACTCAAGTACATTCAATCTCTTGTACAGACTTTTGGTTATTCCTCATTTCACTTTCACCGTTTACTACGTGAGCATTCTAGACTCCGCTTTTCGTCATTAATATCTACCAGACCTCCGACTAAATATGTAGGGAAAGTGGACTACTTTCCTCCTGTGGTCGATACATTGAAAGGGATATGCCATAAACACACTCTCTCATATGGCATAAACACTCGTAATGTCTTCTCCTTGGTTCGCCACGACCGAGATACCGTCGACGTCGGAAATAAGCCGGGAGTGTATTTCATATATCTTCTCCACCAGGATCCTGCTTGTGAACCTAAGGTCTACATTGGCTCGACCCTGAGGACTTTGAAGATCCGTCTTAAAGAACATCAGTATGCACTGCGATCCGGACACATTTCCACGGCTTTAACCGATGCAGTCATTAATGACGGCTTCGTACCAGATGGAACAAATGCAAAAATCTTGAACACCTCAATAAACAAATATAACATATTTCTGGCGGAAAGCCTCTACATCCAAAAACTTTGGGACACCTACTGTAACACAGATTTTCCAGCCTTCATCCCAACCCTTTTGGAGGCGACTCGTGGTTCCCGCTCTGGATCAACAAGAAGATGAGACCACTTGACCATATTTAATCAATTTTGTATTTTGTCCTGTTGCTACCTGGATATTGGACTTTAATTTTCTTTTTCAGAATGGCAACCTATGTATAAACTTGTGACGTGTAATTGAGATAACGAACCTATGTCTATATATTCTTGCTGCTTCCGAGTGTTTCGGGGCTTTATTCAGTGACTTGATAATGAGGTCTTGAGACCTCGAAAACGCTCGTCGGTGCAAACGTAATTGGGCTTTTAGAATTTTTAATACATGTGATTTTATTGTGTGTTTTAAGGAGCCTATTGTGGTTTTATCGTGCTTTAAGACAGCAAGTGTATATTAGTTCTACAAAGGATCAAGTGGGACATTGTCGGGCTAAGAGAGGTAAGGAGACAAGGAGAAGATCTCATTGTACTGAAAAGTGGACATCTCTTCTACTATAGTGGGAAAGATACTGGCAGAGCTAGTGTTGTTGGATTTATAATAAACAAGAAACGGAAGGATAAAGTTCTAGCAGTTGAAAGTACCTCTGACACAGCTGTGAGACTCGTTATCCAACTCTCAAGAAGATACCATGCTAATATTATGTTCAAATTTATGCATCCACCACAAGTCATCCTGAAGTAGAAATTGAAGAAATTTATGAGGAAATTCGTCATCTAAATAATAAAGTCAAGCAGCACTTAAAGATAATTATGGGAGATTTCAATGCAAAAATAGGGCAATAGCAACAGAATGAAACTTCAGTAGGTAAATTCGGTTACAACAACAGAAACCAGCGTCGACATACTCTCGTAGAGTTTCCAGAGGCAGAAGGGTTTTTCATCATAACCTCCGTTTTCAAGAAAAAGCCGCAAAGGAAATGAGTGGACGAGTGAAATTGATTTTACTATACGTAAAAAGAAATTTATCACGGAAGGCTGCAATGTGCTGAACAAGTTCAACACAGGTAGTGACCATAGAATGGTAAGATGTAAGATGCACCTCAATGCTAAACTCGAGCGTGGCAAGCTCATAAAACAAACAAAGTGAATTGACGTGACCAATCTTAATCATCATACTACCTTCAAATAAGAATTAAAGAACACGTTCTCTATTCTAGAAATTCTAACATCAGAAGTGGACATATCTGAAGTTAACAGATAAGTAACTAAAGCTCTTATGGAAACATCAACAAAATTGGCTGGTACTAAGAACAAGATACATATGAAAAATTTGTCAGGAAAAACCTAACTTTTGCTACATAAAAGAAGAGAGATGGGGACAACTAAAGAAGATGCGACTTCCAAAGTGGAATATATAGTGCTACGCAAGTCAGTACGAAAACGTATCACTAAAGACGTAAGTGAGGAAAGCATTTTGAAACAACCAAAGCATAAAGATAGCAAAGGGACATCACAGTAAGGGAAGAAAAGCAGATTATGGCACTGAGAAAAGAAAATGGTTCTGTAACAAGAAATAGAGGCAAAATATTGACAAGAGTAAAAGATTCCTACTCCAAATTATATGAAAGGTATGATACACGTACTCCAGACATCATGAAAGGTACCAGTACCAGAGTTCGTCCCGTCCTCCCAGCAGAAGTTGCACATGCAATCAAGAATATGATGCGGGGAAAAGCTCCAGGAGAAGATGGAATTACACTAGACATCATACAAAGAGCAAGTAGAGAAACAAATAATACTCGTCCAAAGTTTTTACTCCATGCCTTAAGAAGGGAAGATTCCTGAGGACTGGATAAACGTTACAATGATCCTGCTACATACAAAAGGTGACATTGAGGATCTCAGGAACTACAGACCTATCAGCCTCCTATCAGTGGTTTATAAAATCTTCACTAAAATTCTTCCACACCGCTTGAAGGTAAAACTGGGCATGGCGCAACCGAGAGAACAATCTGGAGTCAGGAGTGGCTACAGCACTTTAGATCATATCCACGTATTGATACAACTAATTGATAGCGCGAGTGAATATGAACTTCCATTGTGCAACGCTTTTAGCGATTATGAAAAAGCCTTTGATTCAGTGAAACCATCAGCAGTTACAATGGCGTATAAGTCCTGCGGTGTTGATGATGCACACATTAATATTATTAATAACGTCTATGAAAATGCAAGTGTAAATATTAGGTTGTTTGAGAATACAGCACACACAAAATTGGAAAGGGAGTGAAACAAGGTGACACCATATCCCCGAAGCTCTTTAATGCCATATTGGAAAATGTATTTCAAACACGGAACTGGCGTAAAAAGGAATAAAGATCAATGGAGATTATCTAACTCACCTTCGTTTTGCTGATGAAATAGTCATTTTGCAAGTACCCCATCAGAGATGCAGGGGAACTTGCTGCCAAGAGTAAAGAAGGGTGATTAAAAATGAACATTCAGAAGACAAAAGTGATGTACAATGCTTTTACAAGAAATGAAGATTTATCGATTGACGGAGAAATGCTGGAGTTAACAGATTCGTTCGTTTATCTTGGACAGCAGATATCAAGTGAGGGTCACATTGATGAAAAAATTAATCGGTGTATAAAACTTGCCTGGAGAGCTTTTGGAAGAAACAGCATAACTTTCAAGAGCAATATGCCATTATATCTTAAAATAAAAGTGTTTGATCAATGCATCGTTCCAGTGCTTACGTATGGCGCAGAGACGTGGATCTTAACTAAAAGAGATATACAAAGGCTGCAGACGACTCAAAGAAGCATGGAAAGGTGCGTGCTTGGTGTAACCAGGAAAGATAAGAAGAGGAACTCGTGGATCATAAAAATGACAAGAGTGGAAGACATCATGATCTAAGTAAAATCCCTGAAATGACAATGGGCGGGGCATACTGCCAAAATGACAGATCATCGACGGACAGTCGAAATTTTAGATTGGATTCCAAGGGACAGGGAAAGATCCAGAACAACACCACATGAAAGATGAGTGGATTAAATTCGAAAGTATGCGTTAGTAACATGGAGGAGACTGGCACAAGACAGACCGTTGCGGAAGAAGTTTGGAGAGACCTTCGTCCAGCAGTGGATTGATAATGGTTGGCAATGATGATGATAATGATATGGAATAAAATATGTTTGAATTCGATAACATCCTCCTTTACGCCCTCTAATGGCTAAGTTGTGCAACGTAAAAAAATGAAATGAAGGATTATCATTCTCACATTTGAGGCTTCTGAATGCAAAAATAATTTTTTAAATCGGACTAATATTTGCAGGCACATGGTGTCCAAAGGCGGGCAGACGGACGGACAAACCGGTAACATCAATACGATCTTGTTAAAAGTAGATTTTGTACAGATGTATATCATTCGGATATCATTTTTTTTTAGAGATTTTAAGACCACTGTGAGCAACTCGATGGTATGTAATCAGTCGCCCATTCCTAAGTTAAGGCTACTGATTTCATGGGAATTTGAGGAGCTGTGCCTAAAACAAACAGAGGATTATTCGAACCCTGACCAATCACTAACGAATGGTCAGAAGTTTGCGCGACCGGAGCGGCAAATTTCAAGTCGTGCCAGTTATTGAATGGATTAGACAGTGTTTGATTCGCATGGCTAAAATAAAGTGATTCTTTAAAAACGTGGTTTTGTTTACCACGATAAGGTAAATAAAGACAAACACATACAGCGATAAATAGATGCTGTTACTGTTTTCCGAAAATGCACTTGCTTGTTTTAACGCGAGATAGAACCGTTCCAATTTTCACTAAACCCTGTTGGAAAGAACTATTACTAAATGTTACTATGAAATATTTGAAGCCACTGGAACTGAGGCAGCCAGTGTCGCAGGTTCTGCAATCCTGGCGATATGACGGCACGACGTTGTAGTAAATTTATCCCACACGGATAGCTGCAATTGCAACCACAAGCCGGTTCATGTTACGCCCAATGTGGTTAAAATCAAACTCCTACTCGAAATTGTTGTTTACCTTATATCGAATCAGATTTCCTAGATATACGACGATTTGTCCGTATCCTACCTCCCACAATTTTGTAGCGTTTTGCAACAAACCCTCGGCTAATTCAGCCATTTCGTTTGTTCTCTAGCCCATCTCAAAGTGATTTTTACCAGTTACGCATAAATGCCACACAGACGTAGAATGTCTTGACATTTTTTTCTGAAAAGAATATATTGCTTTTATTTTTGCAGATTTTACACAATTTTAAAATAAAATTTGTATTTCGGTTTTTTAAAACATTCTTGTCCGTAATATGTACACGAAGTTGCATATTTCACTCAATACATCATAATATGCACTATATTACGAGGAAAATTTTAAATATTAGAACTTAACCAGAAAAAAGATCGCCTAACTAGAACTTTAAAAGTCCATTGTAAAAGCCATTTACTCGGCCGACTAACTGTACATTTCCGATAAATCGTGAATTTTGCTGTAGCGGGTCGGTGTTTTTTACGCTTTCCAACCGTAGGTTGAAGAAGCGTATATGCTCCTGCATTTCCGTCCGTTTTTCCGTCTGTCTCTCGGCATGATAACTCACGTAAAAATAGTTCGATTTCGATGAAATTTATAGTATGTGGTATGGGACCATCAGGGGACGAACCCTATTGAAAATGGGTGAAGTGGGGTCAAACGTCACGCCATAAGAGCAGGATCCATTCAATTGCCCTTATGCGTCATAACTTGCGCAAATATGGTTCGATTTCGATGAAATTTTAGTATGTGGTAGGGGACCACCTGGCGACTAACCCTATTGAAAATGGGTGAAGTGGGGTCAAAGGTCACGCCATAAGAACGGGATCCATTTCCATTGCCTTTATGCGTCATAACATGCGTACATATGGTTCGATTTCGATGAAATTTTAGTACGTGGTAGAAAACTACCTGGGCACGAATCCTATTGAAAATTGGCAAATTGGGATCAAAGGTCAGGCAGGGCATAAGAGCAGGATTTATTCTATTGCCCTTATGCGTCATAATTTGCGTAAAAATGGTTCGATTTCGCTGAAATTTTGGTATGTGGTAAGGAATCACCTGGGAACGAAACCTATTGAAAATGGGTGGAATGGGGTCAAAGGTCAGGGCATGAAAGCGGGATCCATTTCATTGCCTTTATGCGTCATAACGTGCGTAAATATCGTTCCATTTCAATGAAATTTCAGTATTTGGTAAGGAACCCCCTGGGGACTGACCCTATTGAAAATGGGCGAAATGTGGTCAAAGGTCAGGGCATAAAGGTGAAATCCATTCCATTGCCATTATGCGTCTAACATGCGTAAATATGGTTCGATTTCGATGCAATTTTAGTATGTGGTAGGGAACCACCGGGGAACGAACCCTATTGAAAATGGGCGAAATGGGGTCAAAGGACAGGAGGACATAAGAGCGGGATTTGTTCCATTGCCCTTATGCATCATAACTTGCGTAAAAATGGTTCGATTTCGATGAAATTTTAGTATGTGGTAGGGAGCCACTGGGGACGAACCCTGTTGAAAATGGGCGAATTGGGGTCACATTTCAAGACACTGGAGTGGGATCCATTCCATTGCCCTTGTGCATCATAACTTACCAAAAAATGTTTCGATTGCGACAAAACGTTATCATGTTGTTCCGGAGGTATAGTGAACCGGTTCTGTTGAATATCAACGAAATAAGG
This sequence comes from Macrothele yani, assembly GCA_039090855.1. Lineage (NCBI taxonomy): Eukaryota > Metazoa > Arthropoda > Arachnida > Araneae > Macrothelidae > Macrothele > Macrothele yani. Next base: position 190,128,759 of record CM077034.1, on the reverse strand, counting down.
TCAAAGGTCATTGCACAAAAGCAAGATTTATGCGACAGCCATTATTCTCATAACTTGCGTAAAACGGCTTCTATTGCGACAAAACTTTAGTATGTTATTCTTGAGGTGCACTGAACCGGCTCTGTGGAATATCATCGAAATGGGGTCAAAGGTCAGGACACATGAGCGAGATTTATTCCACAGCCATTATCTTCATAACTTGAGTAATAATTTCTGGTATGTTGGAAAGCGTATCATTATCAATGCATTGCATGATTTTACTAACTTGTTCCAACTGTCACACCTAATCCCTTTTTGCTGGCTTTTTACCACATTATAATTTCCGTCGCATTCTTGCATTTTAAATTTGTCGTACAGATTATACCTTTTAAGTGCACTGAGGTTTTATTTCTCCAGTGTCACAGTTAAAGCAGGTAACTGCTTCAAATGGAATCTCAGACCGCCTTTTTCCTTCTGGAATGAAAACTTAAGATTAGGACAACACCGACAACGAAAATCATTGTTCTTAATGTGTAACTTTCATTATTATTTACTATATTAAACTACACTGTTAAATATTTTGTGGTAAGTTGCACCAAAAAGTGGTGCTACAGTAAATGGGTCACTTTCTGAGAAAATATACACCATTGTGCGGTGCAATCAAAACCCAATAAAACCTAACAGCATGGTGAAACCTTGCAGCAATATGCGGATCTACCTTTAATCATAATGTGGTACACAGCTGCACCACGTCGTGGGTTTTGTGTGCACCATACAATATTGTATCATTACTCAGAGGTGGTGCATCTCGTATAGCACCAATTTTTGGTGCAAGCTAACAACATTTTTAACAGTGTATACATGCATGGTAAATCCAAACATAATTCTTAATTTTGTGTCAATGATTATTTGGAAATCAAGATTAGAAAGAAAATATGATCCCCAGCGGAATGAAATATAAATATCAAGTTCATCTTTAAATTTTTAATGGTGTAGCCTTACTTCATTCTTCAGATATTGCAGCAAAGAAGCACTGAATCAAACCTTTCCTTTGAACAGCGCTAATTGGATAATAATCGGAAAGTGTTAATAATACCATTAAAAAGTGGTTTTGCTTTTGCAGCTACGTGGCTTATCAGGCCTATTGAGAGTTATATATACCTAATACACTTTCTTATGCATAAGTATTTACTTATTGAATAAAGCTGCCAAGTAAAAAAATGTAATTATGAGTTACAAAGACAAGTGCTGTAAAGTTGTAAACACTTCAATTGCTTAATAAATATTGTTAATGTCATTTTCCCTTTGAATTTTATTTTAAAGTTTTCTATCTGCAAAGTTTCTTATTAAAATAAACCTTAATTGATCTTTTGTAATCCTGGTGGAAATATGATTTTCTGTACGCCTTTTTAGGCATATTCGTTTAATAAGCGATTATATCTAACGAAATATTTTGATCACTGGTTGTTTAGAGTAAGATGTGACTGAATGATCGAAGCTGCCTTGTTCCATCACACTTATTCTTCACTCCTATGCTTTGCATATGTTTGATTCAATTGAAAAGTGACAGAAATGCATTTATGTTACAGGCTCAGTTTCGAATTCAGAATACTAGCCTTCTCAGAAGAGTTTCTTCTTTGCTTTGTACCGAAAAATTATACAATTCGTTAAGACCTACAAAGAGCTTATTTTCTCTACAATTGCAGATACAGAAAATGTGTGCATTTCCCAGTTCATGAAATATTTTATTCGCAATTGGTAAGACACTGAGAAAAGCTTAATATACGAATAATTCTATGAACTTTGAATGAAAAAAAGTCCACTTTTAAATTCACATGGAGCACATACCTTTATAAAATTAAATAATCTGACAAAAAATATTCATTCCCTTAAAGATATTTTTTACATGATAGTTCTTCAAAACACGGAGATTCTCAAACAAATATTTTATCATTCCATGTGTGCTCCTATGTAGTTTAGCATGCCAAAAACGCTCTATGAATTGCATCATTCACATGTGTACCTTAGACGAGTTAACTGCACTTACTCGATGGAGAAAATTCCTCTTATGTTTTGTGAAAGTGACCATTCTCATTACGCAGGATTTGCTTAGGTATCACTATCATTTTCAAACAAATGAAGAACGTTATCTGTTTAAGGAAGACGCTGCGAATTCTCTCTCTTGCAATGCAACGACGGGAAGATAGCAGAAGGATACGTTTCTCCGTAAAAGTGTTTTAACGCACTATTCCAGTACCTCTCACATTTAGGACATTTGTTCTTTAAAGTATCTGAAGAAGGCGTTTGTTAGGACCTCACGACGAGTATTCCAAGAAATGAAAGCGAATAATCAGCTGTACTTGGAATACATAATGATGATAGGAGATATACACTATCTAACAACAAGTAATCGGACACCTGTGATAGCAAAGGAAAACGAAGTTTATTCACCTTCAATAGTTGGTGAAGTCTCCATGAGCGGCGATTACAGCTGCGACCCTCCGGGGCATACTCTCAACCAGGCGTTGTACGACGGCTTGCGGTATCTTCTTCCACTCGGCTTGGAGAAGCCAGTCAGTTCCTTCACCGATTTCGGACGGTGTGGGCACTCCTTAAGTCGACAGTCCAAACTCGTCCCACAGTTGTTCGATAGGGTGAAAGTGTGGGCTCTGCGCAGGTTAGTCCATTCGATTAACCCCATCGTCACTATACCAAGCCATGGTAGACCGCGCAACATGACAGGTGGCATTGCCATCCTGAAAGCAACATGGGTCCACCCCGTGAAACTGCCACAACGTAGGAAGCGCATGGTCATCCAAAATGGTGCAGTAGGTCTCGACGTTGAGTCTACCAGGAATTGCGACCAAGGGTCTCGTGCCATACCAGGAGAAACACCCCCATAGCATAATTCCGCCGCCGCTCTTTGCACCACGTTAGTCGAGCAACGCTATTGGACTTGTTGATCAAAGGCTTGTGGGCGGCAGCACGTCCATGATATCCGAGCAGATGGGCTTCCTCACGGATGATATTCATCGAAAGAATACTCCCGGATGCCTGTTAAAACTCCTCGCGGATGTGGCCCATCCATTTGGTGCGGTTCTTCGGAATTTCTCTGGCCAGCACCCGTCGGTCTCTAACTCCCAGTTTTGTGGTCCTGCCGTGTCAGGGCACATTCCTACAGTCACCTCTCATCTTCCACTTGTGAATCACGTTGGCCACTGTCGATTTTGGGTACTTCAACGCGCTGGATATGTCATGTATGGAACGACCATTTCTGTGATACCCGACGATTACACCTTTCTCGAAATCAGATAGCTCCGAACTGCGTGGCATCTTGCATGCGACTGGTTGCGTTTTTGTCTCCCACACGATATTTAACGGCGGTGGCAGTGAGGTGTATCAGGACGGCAGATATCGTCGATTGCAGGGGTGTCCAATTACTTGTTGGTAGATAGTATATATTACTTTCATATGTCTGCACATGTTTTTTTATTTGGTCTGTAACATGCTTAATGCATCTCAGTTAAGGTTCGAAGTAAAGATAAGACGTCTCATTACAAAGGATTAAAATATGCAGATGGTAAATTATGTGGTTAAGATCTTGGAATAAGGAATGAAATAAAATATGAGATATTTACCATTTATAATATTTGCATTTAGGAAGAAATTGAAGGGTGTGTTTTCTGCCCCATCATTTATTTTAAACAGCAGTTTCCCTGCTGAATTTAACTTTCTTATTCACAGATGGCGCTTCAGTATTCATGTGAATTTCGCCAATTTGTTTTAATGCTTTGTACTTAGTGCAGCCTTTCAGCGACAAAATTCATATTTGGTATTTCTAAAATATGTGTTGAGAAATACATATTAGAAGTTAGTTTTCTTTTGCACTGAAATGCATCCATTTAAATTTTGCGTCTCAATAATCCTGATATATAAATAGAGTATCAAATAATTTGAGAAACCCGATAGGGAAAAGGATATGGGTCCAATAGAGCTTACACTTTCTTTATAGATTTTTTTTCAACGGAGGATTACCGATTTCCGTGAGCAATTTGATGAGCAGTGAGCAGTCACTCCTCCATACTGTAGGATCACAGACAACAGAAAGGGGAGAGAGTAAGTACCGTAAGATAAATACAGCATCTATGTCTCATCGGTATACGAACCTGGTCCCATCTCGGACGAGTCCTCAGAAGACAGCGCTCCAACCACTGCGAACGACTGGCGGCCATCTGTAGTTTTATATCTACTAAGATTTTTCCTGCATTGCCAAAGTATTAAATTATCATACACATCGAAATGCATAACATTATGATCACCAGCATAAAATTATGCTGGTCATCCAGCATCATATTAAGCAGGTTGTCATAACATTTTCACAATGACTCTGGTCGTCCAGCATCTTATTTGGCCAGCTATTACCCGGTTAAGCGAGGTCGCTACAAACATGTCTTGTGGTACCTGGTAAAAAGGCAATTCACCAGAAGGTCCTTCAACTTTTGTAATTTACGTGGTTAAGATGCCAAAAATCGAACTTGCTGTGCCAACACAAACCACAAATGCTGGACTGCATTGATGTCTGTGAAAATTGGTGGCCAGGGCAATGCATTGAAGTATTTCTCATGTTCCGCCATCCATTCTTGAAAATTCCGGGTAGTGTGGCATGGTGCATTTTCTTTGCTGAAAAAAGGCTCTACTAAAGTGGAATACCGTTGACACGAAGGGATGTACCTGTTCTGCAGTAATGTTTAGTATGATGATAGACGCCATACTTTCCTGCACATAAATGACTGCACCCAGAGTTTCCCAGCAAAGCATTGCCCAAAACATTACACTTCTTCCACAGGCTACTTTTTTGTTCCTCCCTCCAGTCATTTAAGTCCTAGTTTTGATGCTGGCGTGCCTTTGTAGGCACTTTCGATATTGAGCTGTGTTTATCATGAGCACTCGGAGGAGTCTGTGGCTACGCAAATGTGTTTGCAGGATTTGTTCGTTTTATTCATATTGCAAGATTTTACCACCGTTATCAGCATTCAATTACTGGCGAATTGTGCCACAGTAACTGTCCTGTTGCCTCGTACTGTACGGAGCAGTCTTCGCTGAGCATTAGCATTGGTGAACCGCTGTCTCCCGACAGCTTGCCTGCGGTTCGTCTTGTCTCTTTTGTCCGACCGTATTTTGAAGGTGAAAACCACAGATGACGAGAGCAACCGATATTTTTTATTTCTCGGAAATTACCGAACACTGGCGATTTAAATTTGGCCTTTTTCAAACTCGATTGAGCCCGCTGCCTTTCCCATTTGAAGAAAAATACTGATTAGCAGATCTGAGTATCAAGTGTTATTTATTCCGCCTCATGACCTGTACACGCGCTGTCGCTTACTTGTAGTTCCTTCGATTTACACAAACATCGGCTGCTCATAATATTTTGGCTCTTCGTTGTGTATCAGTTAATCTAAGAAATATTTTCCTAATTAATCGAGTTAGCCATTTGGATAACTGTACAACATTTTTTCGGCTTCAGTTTAGCAGTGTTGGTGACCAGATTAAGAGCGTCGTAAGTGATATTAGACTTACTAAGCCACTATCAATGAATCACATTTCTTTACACACCAAGTGTGTGCCATTCATGAATCAAAAATTTCTGTGAATATGGTTCTTTGAACCTATTTTTTGAACTTCGGCCTTTGACTTACGAAGCAAAATAGTTTAGTTCTTAATGAAGTAAGACTTGTCACTTACGTTTTTTGCTTAGATGAAAACACTGCATTAGGGTTTTGACCTTGTCTTACGAAAAAAAAAAATATTCCTACATTTCCGAGCACCGAAACTTTGAAGTTATTTTTTGCGATTTTTTCACAAGTTTAAACTCTGTGAAAAAATTGCAAATTTATAATTTTTTAATTTCTTATAAACCACATAACATTTTCTTAACTAGGGTACGGATTTTATGAATATAGGATGAATAAAATTCGAGTAATTTAATGTTCCTTAGGTATCTAGTCTTCCATTTTTAAAGATAAAATATGAACTGCTTAATGACGCTTCCACACAGTAGATGGTTTAGCCCTAATATAATTACAATTCCCTTGTGAGACGGAGTCAATTGCATTTAGTTTCATACCCATTTGAAGAAAAATCAATTGCGTTTAATCAATTGCATTTGACCCAATGGAATTACAATTCACTTATGAGTCGGAGTCAGTTGCATTTGGTTTAGCAGCAGAAATAAAGGAACTTTTTCACTACTTTGCTTATCTTCTTCTGGCAAAAGGACAATTTAACCACCACTGTGAGCACCTCGATGAGCTGTATGATGTAGCTCGTGCCTAATTATGTCTATGGTTACAACTTCTGAAAATTATTTCTGTATTAGCCTAGACCTAGAAGTACGTAGGATGTGCGTTACAAAGTGTAGTTCCGTACGTATCACAGAAATATTTGGATATACACTGAGGAGCAATTGAATTAGAGACAGCTGGCGTTATGCAAATGTGGTGCTGTGGGCGGCCCTGTAAACCTAAACGACATGACGTATGCAGCGATCCGACAATATAAGGAGTGATGCGACGGGAATCAGTAAGAGTCCGATGCCATATGAGTAAGACGAAGGATCTAAGCGCATTTGATCGTGGGCAAATTGTCGGGGCCCAAAGAATGGGTCACTCTATCTCGGAAGTCATGCATGCGCTGGGATTTTCGCCAGCCACTGTGTCACGGCTGCACCGTGAGTACATCGAATCCGGTAAAACCATCCCTGCAGGCCAACTGGCGTGCGACAACAGCTTGTGGATGAGCGGGGTCATAGTCGGCTAGCTCGCATTGTAAAAGCGGATAGACGGACCACAGTGCAAGAAATCACTCGGCAATTTAACGCTGGTGCACAAAAATGTGTAAGCAGCCACACCATTCAGAACCATCTCCTAGCCATGGGGTACAGAAGATATCGTTCCAAGAGGGTACCGCTGCTTACCGCACATCACAGGGTGAAAAGATTAGCATGGGCACTGGAACTTCGCAACTGGACCCTAGGCATGTGGAAAAACGTTGCCTGGACTGATGAGTTGAAACTCACGTTGGTGCATGCGGATGGCAGGATACGAGTACGGCGCAAACCACATGAAGCGATGGATCCTTCTTGCCAGCAGGGTACTCTTCAAGCTGGTGAGGTTGGCTTTCTCGTCTGGGGACTGTTTACGTGGACTAAAATGTGACCCTTGGTACGTGTGACATTGTCCCTCTGAGGTCAACGTTACCGGTATATCCTGGGAGACCAATTGCTCCCGTTTGTGCATCTTCAACATCCCACTGGGGACCACATCCTGCAACAAGATAATACACCGTGCCATTACTCCCGAATTGTTTCCACATGTTTGGATAAACACTCGATCGGCGTGACCTCGCTTCCATGGCCAGCTACGTCACCTGGCCTCAATCCCATCGAGCACATCTGGGATGCCATCGAGAGAGATGCTCGAGGCTCTGACTCCCCTCCGTCAAATCTTCGTGAATTGTGGGAGCTTGTTCACGGGTCGTGGATTCGTATGGCTTCCCAACGCTTCCGGTGTCTTGTCGAGTCCTTGCCGAGACGAATCGCCGCCGTCATTAGGGCGAAAGTTGGTGCTACACGTTACTAGACAGGTATCTCTAATTCAATTGCTCTTCAGTGTATGTGTCCTTGAAACACTTAATCATTTCTCTTGTTTGTTTTCGAATGTTTAATATTTTTTAACCTTCCAACGTCCCCAAAGCACAATATTTCAACATTTGTGAACAATTCACCCTTACAAACGCTCGATAATATTTATGTTTGCGCAACTGTAGTAAATTGTTAGTACCTAACTCAAAAGCTCCAAATCCTTTAATAACACACAACAGTCACTTACATAGTACCTTCTATACATGAAGATGTTCCATTCGACATCTTCAGCATTTGAATATGATATACCCGAACTAAATTTAAAGTAATATTTCCGAATTTCATTCAAGGGAAAAATTAGCTTAGGCGCCCCAGTGGCGCAGTGGTCTAAGCACTGGCTTATAACCAATCGTGCGAGATGGTTCCGGGTTCGAATTCCGGTGAGACATGGAGGTTGTTTTTGTCTTACGGCACTGGATTTACCATTGGAACTGGTGATCCTAAATGAGGGACGGGCTACTGTTTATAGTTGGCCCATTGAGTCGCGCATGGTAGTTGCTAAACCTCATAATGAAAAACAAAACTATCGTTCGAAAATAAAAGATCATTTGCCCAAGAACGCATCATTTTTGATGTCATGCTTTTTAAAGGTTCAGCAGATGTTTTCAAGCTGGAATATGCAGCAATTAATTATATATTGAATAAATAAAGTTGATCATTCAAATAGCGTATTGGTTGTAAGTAGATTTTCAGTCAAAGTTTATTTTAACCACCAAAATGACGATCATAGAAATGTGTGCGCTGTATGAGATATTGAAGACAAGTAATTTGGCGATTAGTCAAAGCTAAATTTATCCATCAAAATCAGGTAAGTCTCTTTCGTAAAAAATATGCCAATGGTATAAAACACACATTCTTTCTTTATGAGGAACGGACATCACTACCAATGTAAGTTGATTAGTATTTTAAAGTATTTTTTATCAAGAGGACTTCACTGACTTATCTGATACATGAGTAGTTGCGTTGACATGATTGCTGATTATGGAAATTTTTCGCATGTGGCTTCATTCACGATAAACAGTTTTCACTCTTGGGGGTTTAAATACCATGAGATCGGCCGTTTGGCTGATGCTCTAACCGACAGGTCTGTCGCAAATTATAACGCCCCATTCAAAAATGCTTATACCACACACTTTACAATTTTTACACTTCAACAAGAGCAAACTGATGCAGGATAAGCTGGTCTCTCAAATTTACATCCAGCTCAGCGGTCAGGTTTTGTCTTACTAATTGTAGTGAACCATTTATGTGACGATGACAGGCTTACCGAATTAACAGTATCGGCCCTAGCCCTTGCGTGGCCCCAGGTGATGGCTCTTCACGGTCCCTTCGCAATCGCAATAACCCAAAAACATCGTAATAGCCATTATAGATATACGTAAAAAATTACATGTTGCTTACTCAGACCGTAAGCCAGCCGCTCGCTTTTTTCTCACACAAACCCTCACTTGGGGTGAATGTGATCCCAAAGCAATATACTGTGGTATTGATTTATATGAAATAAACACGATGTAATACAATATATTGTTTATTAATATAATTAGGAATCCAAAATATTACCTGTTCCAGAATGACCTGTTACTAAATAAACATGGATAGCTGTATAATTATAATATAAATCTGTTATTTAAAGGAAAATTTTGCGACTTTTCTTGTGGCTGAAGTCTTCATTCAAATCACTATAGTCCAGAGTAGATGCCAGGTCGTTTTCTATGGACAGAAGAGCGAGTGCTGACACCCGGTCTTGTGTCATGGTGTCCCTTAGGTAAGTCTTGATGAGCTTCAGCTTAGAAAAGCTCCTCTCGGCAGACGCAACGGTAACAGGAATGGTGGCTATTATTCTGAGTGCAATGTTAATGTTCGGGTAGATTTCCAAAAGGCAGTTTTTGACTATATACTAAGAGCTGAAACTACGTCGTTACCTCCCTTACCCTCGAAGACTCGTACAACCATTTTGAGCTAATCATACAGTTCCAGTGCTTCTATATCGTGTTTGTCTCCCACGCTTAAAGATACTTGTAAGTCTTCTCAGTTTTTCATTAGGTAAGACAATGAGTGACAAAGGTCACTCATTGTCAATCAGTCCTTAATTCAGTACCTAAAACCAAACGTGCTTTCGTGGGATTTGAGAGCTTTAAATCTCGGCTTACAGCTCATTCGCACGGCATCTACGACCACATTAAAGTAGCTTATTTTGAAGTGATCTTGCGGTGAAATCTCAGGACCCTCGTCCTCTGCTTCGTAGGAGAACGTTTTCATTTCCCGTCTCTTTATGATGGCCTTGAATGTAATTTCAATGCCTTCTTCTTCTTCCGCAGCTTCCTTCGCTGTCACCAGTGCTGACGAAAAGCCACTTTCACGATAGTCTTCGAGCCACTTGATGAACATTTATAGGTGATTAACTGCGACATCTAAGTACATATTTTGACTTTGCCATATTTTGTTGATACAATGTATCTTGATAAGAATATCATATTAAATCACTAGGGAGGTAACAAGTTCATAGGTGGTTATTTCCTTTTCCAATAACTGGCAGTCACTGATCAGCCCACAGTCTGTGGTTTTTTCACGCAGACTCACCAAAGCATCGCAAACGTTGTTCAGCTGATATCTTACAGCTTTCACAGGTTCAAATCTTCACTCCCACTTAGTTGCTGAGAGAGGTTTCAACGAAATGTTCATATGTGACTTGAGAATGCCCCACCTCTCACTGAAGCATGACAAAATGTTGTAGAGTCTCTGCAAGAGGCCGAAAAACGACTAAGCCTGAGGTCAAGATGAAGCGGCGTCACCTAACAACAGGTTCCAGCGGTGGCTTCCACAAGGTACACAGAAAGCTAGGGAGTTCATGTTGAGAAGTCTTATTTGAACACCACTTTTCCCCACGCGCATGTTGGCATCGTTATCATAACCTTGCCCTCTACAGTTTTCCAAGTCAGGCCTAGGCTAGGTGTTTCAGTTCAGTAACGATGCAATCAGCGAACCCTTCACCAGAAGTTTTCTCTACCCCTTAAAACACCCCACAAATTGTTCCCCAATTTCAACAATGTCCTTGTTTGCGGTTCGCAGTATTATAGAGATCTGCTCAATCCGAGCGATATTTCGAGTACAGTCCAGGATTACTGAATAGTACTTGGTCTTTAACAGTTTTTCTAATATTTTAGCTTTAACGTGGTGCGTGGCTTGCTATGAGTTATATCAACTCATTTTCGATATTTCCCCCAGTTAGTGGTTTCTAACAACCATCTTGTTCATCACTTTGTGCACATGCTCTCGTAAAATGGAATCAAATCTAGCAATCAATTTGATCAAATCCAAACGGATTGCTGATGGAATCTGAGGCCAAAAGTTCCTTGTGCCCTCTAAAAGCCAAATTGTGGAAAGCCAAAAATTGCGTGTTTGCCAGTAACCTCTCCAATTTGTCTTTCCAGCGCTGCTGTTCAGCTAGAATCGCAACTCGGCCGTTTTCTGAAGCTAACCATGTTAACATACAGTCCTTGTGGGACTTGCTGGCTTCATGAGATTACACGGCATCACTCAAGTGCTTCTAGTCACGGATTCCCTCATTCGAACTAAAAGCACTACCGGAGGTAAGCAAGAACAAACGACACGCAAAACAGTATACAGCATCTTTTGATTCAGAATAAATCAGCCATCGCCTGGCTTGATCTTCCCCATTTATTAAATTTCGCCAGGCAATAACTACTAATTAATTGGAAGCTGTGCGGGGCCCTTCTGGACGCGGGGCCCTGGGCAGTTGCCCAGTATGCCCGTACCTGAGGTCGCCACTGCGAATTAACTGGCATTTCTGTGTATATCTGTATTTTTACCATCTACGTTAAAAAGATAACATTGGTTATTCCCAAAACACCGTCATTACCAAAGTGTTATAGTCTGATATCGTTCGACATATGAACATAATGGAACACACTGTTGCTAGATATTTACATGTAAATCCCGAAACCGCTTCTGTGCTGCGTAGTAATACTGCTCATTGTAGAATATTTCACAGCTGTGCTATGTAAAATTTCCAGAATCAGATTTCCAGCCGAAGCAATACAACACCCTTACCATCCTTGTCACATTTACGCCAAAAATCGGATTGTCATCTTCAAAATTTGTATTATTATAGAATTTATTTCCTTTTGCATAGATTCTTAAAAAACTTTTAATACAAGAAGCATACGTATTCGTGAAAAACTAAGACAAATATATTTCTGTAATATTTTCTAATTAACTGGAAAGGCGTATATTATCGACAGCTACTCTGCATTATACACTCTCAGCAACAAATGCATGCGCATAGCAACAACCGGTGCTCAACCTTTTCACAGACATCTGTTTAATTTTTACTTACAAAGGTAGACATATCCCATATTTGCACACATCGTGTAACCTACCAAATTATTCCCCTGATGCATGAAAATAGCGTCTCACAGACATAATACTTAAATAATAATTAATAGCCAAATGTTTTGCTATCAAATCCTTCTGTCATTCACGCATGTCTCTGCAAATAAATGACGTCAAGAATTTCAGTAATGTGTGACTTAAAGAAATAATATGTATTAAAATTCTAATTAGAATTTTGTTAGCTAAAAGAATTGGTATAGAAAAACATGGCGCCTTTTATTAGGCCCAATGATTCAAACATAAGAACAATTTTGTTGAGGCGTGATAAATCACACGTTGTACAGTGTGATTGTAAGGTCGTGAACTTACCATCACGTATATTTTAGGTTGCGTTCTACTTTTGAGCAGTATGTTCAAAATTTGCTGTTTTGCTCCCGCCAATGCATTTTTATATGCTTAAATGAAACTAGAAAAATTCCGTTTGCAACTCTACAATTCATTAAGCCGAAACAAACATATTTCGGTTTACAGTCATCCAACTGTCAATATCGAAATGTAAATTTCAAGACTAGGTCTAATTCAGAGACAATCACACTCATTGCACATGAGCTGCGCCCAGTCTGTTTTGAAATCGTGTTGTTTGTGGTACTTATATTCGCGAAATTCCATCACCGAAAAAATATTTTCCCGTCAGGCAAAATTTTAAATTTCTGTGGCGGAACCAGAATAAACAACAATATCTAATATCTAACCTCTCTTAGAGTCATAAGGAAAGCCAGACACTTATATTGTAAGAAGATGTCTCTAGAAAGTAATAAAAGTAATGAAATGCATAAGACTAACTGATTCTTCTAAACCACCATTCTTTCATTAGACATGTTCCTTTAAATTAATAAAACACTCTTCCAGTTCTTATGTTTCATGAATAAACACACATTGTTAATTGTACAACGTCTCTTTTTGGGTGTTTATTGTTATCGAAAAAGTGTAGGAATTTCAATAGTTGAAAAAGATTCACGGGTATAATTGCAAAAAAAAAAAAAATGTCGTTGAGTGATAATTATGAGTTAACTTTCTTTTGCATTGGCCAAAATATCAAATCTAAAAGCAAATACAATTTCCGGAAATGATGCACTCACTCGTTTTTATTTATTAAAGTGTTTTTCAAAATAAAACCATGATCATTATTAATTTCATTAGTAATGAATTTTGCAATTTCATTGTGGGAAAGTTGTTAAAATAGACCAAATTATTTTACACTTCATAAATGTTACGTCTGTATATTACCCAGCATTTAAAAAAAATGTGGGATAAATACAAAACTAATAGATACATGAAAACCACTGTCTGGAACTTTCGCACTTTTCCTCTGAATCCGTAAAGTTGTGATCTGGCTCCAGTGGGTCAACATGTGGTCAACTTTATTTACTGTAATGCTTGCATTTCATGTATGGCAACGAAAACAACATTTGGTTTGTTGCTAGCTCCTTGCAGTACTCCATGTGCTTTTGACTGAGAGTATGTGTCAAAAGGTCTGATCGCCCAGCTGTTAAATTCATATCACATGCTTTGCAATATGCATACTGTGTACCTCGAGAACTTTGACAGAGCCAGCATTTAAATTTAGGAAGCACTTCCCAGTTTTTGGGAATATTTTTGTTTGTAGGATTTGGCAGAAATTGTTTCCTTTCCTGAATTTTTGCTACAGTCAGCAGGTTGTTGAGGATCATGAGCATCCGAAGAGGATTCCATTTCTGTGCTGAAGTTCTCAAAATGACTTTTCCTCTGAATCCGCATGTGGAAGCAGCTGTCTCTTAAACGGGATAATGTTTCTCACCGTGTCAAACAAACAACTGGAAGTGGTCAGATGTCAGCTTTGCTCATTGCCTGTGCTTGTCAGATCTCATTAGTAAAAAGTAAACCCTGATTAGTAAAAATCAGGTTCGCGAGCGGCCGAGCCGAAGGCTAAACAACCAGAAATCGGTTACGGATACCGAATGCTGAGATCAAAATTTTACGAAAGGGAATAATAGTAATAATAATAATAATAATAATAATAATAATAAAACGAAAAATGCAAACATTACCCAACATTTTCTGCAATGTTTGAATTCCTACCTTAAGCTCTAAGAAGGGAGGAATCACCTAAAAATAGGGTAACTACACTAAGGTTGGCAGCACTGACTTCTACTCAAAGTGTCTTCCAGTTACTTCAGCCAGTTTTCTCTCAGGTATTATTGATCAAAGCCATATGTTAGCATTCCCATGATTCCGTGCTCAGTTATTCATTCAACTGGTTTAAAAAATAACTGAAAAGAGAACATAATCTCGAAAGCAGTGATAATTTATTAAAAACAATTTAATGGTGAAAGTATACTCCTTTCCATGAGCAAAGTTATTAAATTGTTCTTTTAGTGTGGTTCATCACCGGATAACACTAAATTTCGATGACCTAAAGTACCATCACCGGATAACCCTCAAATTTTGTGCGATTTTGAAATTCGATTATAAAATTTTATCCAAAATTTTAACTTACCGAAGTCGGAACATTTAATGTATTTAATCGAGACAGGGCTGATGTGCTTAGCCAAAGATAGAGTCATTCAATTTAATGTATTAGAACTTAAGCAAATTTTTAATTTTATGAGCAAAATAACATTAAAGCAGGGTATAATTCTTATGGATCAGGGTATGTCGTTTGACTTGCTAAATAGGAACGAAATGTTTGAATTGTCAATCAGTTATGGTTTTCCTTAAAAGTTTATAAATATTATGGAAAATTTATACGAAGATATTACTACTACCCAAATTTTCGGTGAGAGCCTAACAAAAGAAATACATGTTACTCCGGCTGTCAGAGAGGGATGTTTTTAATCGCCTGTGCTTTAGGTATTATATTAGTGATGACTAGCATATTTTTAATATCATTAAATAATAAGAAAAACGATTTAGAGCTTCACTACTACTTAAACTAGGTTATTTGAAGTCATTGTCATATGTAGATTATGTTGTGCTCTTGCAAAGAATAACGCTCAACTGCAACAAATTTTGCAAACATAAAACATAGAAAAAATTTAGTTCGCTTTTTTGGTCAGGTCTTATGGAAGAAAGAAAAGGATGTTATTTGGTAACTGGACAAATCACAGACAAGAGTTATTTATAATAAAAAAACAAAAATTTAAAATTATTAAAGATCCTTATAACTAAATGTCCTAACTTATCAGAAAAGTGGAAAAAGTATTTAACGGAACACGAAGCGATTTAATAAAGACAAGAAAGGAAAATAACTTCCTTCATTTCAAAATCAAAAATAATAAGTGCATTATATTTTTTCAATTTTTGTATCATCTGAGAATCTCAAATTTACACCCTTACAATATATAATAAGCAGAAAGGTCAACATTTAATTTTGTTTGGAGGTGTTAGGCTGAGACAGTTAGACGGGATATTATTTACAATGATTTAGAATTCGGGAACTTAGAGATAAAAGGCTACCGATACGGGTAAAATCTTTGGAATTCTCACTTTAAAAAGGTTTCTGATAATGAAATGCATCATGGTTTTGAATTTCTAAGATATCAGGTAGACATGAATTTGTAATACACCTCTGTTTTGAAATCCACCCAGCAATAAGATGTATGACCGAAAACAGAAGAGATTTCGATTTTTTGAAGGAACGTTTGGCATGATGAGAAAGAAAATATATATTTGTAAAGCGTTAAACCATAACAATAAAGCTAAAACTAGAGAGTTATCGAATATATGTTTAAAACTATCAACCTGGAATCAACATAACTAAATGAGATAAGCACATATGCAAAAAATATAAATTTTAGCATAACATACAGAGTTAATCATATAAAGCAATTAAATTCACTTTTAAATCTTCGGATGTTCAAGAAACATTACAGATGATTACCTACAATGTGGCTTGCTCCTCTAGATGTGACACGAATTTGAAACCAGTTCTTCAAGTAACTACTTTTTTCATTTCAAGATACCGCATGCCAAAACAAAGTGACGCCTGGTACCTCTGAACTAACATTTTAGTAAAGTCACTAGAGTGTTCTATCAGAGGTACCAGGCGTCTATTCTCTAGTAAAATCACCACGTTCAAAGTGTTAAGCATTCTATTATTCAGATTGCAGTTTTTTTAACCTTCCTTGAACAAGACACCTGGTTGTTTTCTCTTTTTTTCCAATAAATCTATTACTGACCAAGAGTATTTCTAATATATACATATAAGTGCATTACTAATGTATAAAATCAAGCTAATCAACAGCGCATGTAACTGAAAGCATGTGGGAGAAACGGTCTCACAATCACAGGGTAAAAATCGCAGGACACGGCAATTAAAATTGCCAGACACAAGGGGGACATTATACAAAAGTTCAAATGTTTATACTATTAAACTTTATTTTATCTGTTTTATTTCACACATTTGTATATGTGTTTTAATACTCCTGCATGTATTATTGAACACAAAATCTCCTTGTTTACCTACAACTTTCGCTATTTTATCAATAACATTTGATATATATAAAAAAGTTCGTTATTTAGTTTTTATCATTTGTGTGACAAATCGTTCATTGTAAAAGGACTTTAGACATTCCCTTTGTTAATGTGTAAAAGTAGAGATTGGCAAACCTATTGTTTTGAAAGAATCGGTTATTTCGATTTTCCACTCTAGGAAGATTCGTTCCGGCCGATTCGGTCGTTTGATTCTTCCTGTTTAGAGAAAGACTTGTGTCTAGTTAATCAATTCTAAGTCGGATCCTTTTATTCGTTTCTATAACTGATTCTTCAGATATAAAGAGCGATTTGTATCTAGAGAAACAGTTCTAAGTCAGATCCTTTGTTTGTTGGTACTTTCCGGTTTAGTGGCCATTAATTTTGTTTATTGTTTTTAATTCTTACGGAAATTTTTTTCCGCGGGTTTCATAACGGTCCGCTTCGAAAAGTTCACGAAATATATTGCATTTGTACAGTTCTGAACGAGGTACGATTCCTAAGTAGAACATGAACCTCGCCGAGACGCCCTGGCGAAAATTTTATATATAGTAAGAGGCCATTCTGAGTCAAGGAATCGACTTTATTCTGGAAAAATGTGTTCGCCGATGACTCAGTATGATGAATCGTTCGTGAAAATCATATCTCTATTTCAGACATGCTTGCTGAGAGGGTCCCACGTCCTTGTCCTTTAGTTTGATGTAATGATCGAACACTACACTTAAACTACAAAGTTTTTAATCTTTTACGATGATGCGCTTCTTTCTCCACAGTTTTAATATTTATTGTAATAGTCTGTTCTTTCTTTGTTTTCTTAGCTTTGTAACTTATAAAGGTGAAAGTGATATTATTTTAGAGACTAGCAGTACCCCCGTCCCCTTAAAAAAAAGGGGAACAAGAAGTATGTGAGCGGAAGTACTTAAAGAGATAATTTCAGATGAGACTTACCCAATGAGAAGTTATTTGTGATGACGCCCTTTGTTGTGTGTCCTAGAAAGACATCTTTGAAAACAAGGCTTATTTTTAGATTTCGGATAAGCTTGTACCCCTGTTACAAATTGGCCTGAGGGTTTGTAATTAGGACCCAATGAAGTGCCGGTGTTCGTTTATTTGTCATAACGTATTCCTTTTAGTCGGCTTTCTTATCTAGGAGCATTGCCCACATAAGGTCATACTTTAAATTAATCACACAAAGTTGTAGCGCTTTAGCAGCTGAAAATTTCAATTCTCGAGAATCATCATTAAAGTCGCTAATCCTCGTACGTCTTCTCAAGGCATCTTTTTCCTGCTAGCGAAACGTATTTGAATTTAAGGTCCTGATATTAATTTAAAACAGTAATTGTATTGTAAGGGCTATTCGATAAGTAGTGAGACACTTCTGTTGCTTTTGCAATTCTCAGTTTTGTCAATGGGCGGCGCTAATCTGCAGGATATCGAAAGGTCATGTAACTACATTGCAGCTTGTTTGTTACGCAAGCCGTTTAACTTGGTGGACTAATTTTATTTTTCTCTAGGAGATTGATACTTCCGAAGTTGCTCAATGTGCTGAAATTTATTTCTTTGAAAGCCGAGAGAACGCCATCAAGCGAAATTCATAGACGAATAAAGGCGGTGTTTGGCCTGCTTGTCTTCCACGCAATATTGAAATGTGGAGGTGCAAGCTCTCTAGTGGTAGACGAAGAAACACAGCAGACCAGCCAAAAACAGTAGCACTATGTCGTGCTGTTTCTACATGCGTGGAGCTGCAGTAAAGACCAATCAAAAAATTACGATCCGAGAACTGGTGAACAGAGCAGATGTGAGCATCGGACCTGGCAATGAATCATGCCTTCGCACCTTGAATATCGTAAGGTCCGCTTCACGTGGCTGCCGAAACATCTGTCCGATGAACAGATGAGTCAACGAATGAGACTATCATTACAGCATCCGTTCTGCTACCACGAAGAAAGTGAAGATTTGCTGTTACGCATTACTGCAGGAGACGAAAGCTTGTATCATCATTTGTAGCCAGAGTCGAAACGCCAGAGTATGAAGTAGCAATATGCATCATCGCCACCACCGAGAAAACAACGGTCCACCATTTCCGCAGGCAAGGTGATGTTAATCCTGTTCTTTGAGCATCGAGTATCATTGTTGCTTGTGTGGCTACCAAGAGGATCAAACACCAATGCCGAACGATACTGTCAAACTTAAATTAATCTTCGACAAGCCATCAAAAACAAGAGACCTGGCAACCTTACTCAGAGTATTTTGCTTCTGCATGATAACGCCCTGTCACATGCCGCAATAACCACACAAAGGACATTACAGCGCGTTTAGTGGCTTCACATCCGGCCTATAGTCCTGACCAATCTCTCTGCGATTTCCACATCTCTGGAGCTACGAAAAAAATCTGAAAGGCAAACGTTTCACTTCGGATGATCAGATGCCTAAAGTCTTAGATAACTGGTCACAGCAGCAGCCTGGCTCCTATTCCGCAGGAATACAAGAACTTATGCAACGATGGGAACGCTGTATACATGTTGACGGCGATTATTTTAAGGTATTTCATGTTTTGATTCTTTCAGGCAAAATATGTTACTGCTTATTGAACAACCACTCTACAGTGTATTATTTGCTACGAGGCACGCAATAATTTTTTTTTTATTTGTAATTGAAGAAGGTCTATAATTTGACCAAGGAAAGACTTGAGAAATTGCCATGCAGAGTTATGGAATTTTAAAACCGGATTTAGATCTGAAAACACTCAGCCAAAAAACTTCAAGGAAACATACACATATAACATATTAACTCAACAGAAATGTATTTGGCTTTCATGAAATGAATCTTTCAGAGTGTTTTATGTTAAAATACATTTAGTGGATTATTTATTCTACGGCTGGGTAATAGTTACATAAAGTGAGAGGCAAGAAAATGTTTGGACTAGTTGAAAATAAATCCTTTTCTTCTAATGGGCACAATATTCATTCCACTTGAAACCGCAAAAAATATGTATTCCCTTTCTATTAATCCATCATCTTCCTACACATTTCTTAATAAGGCAATTTAAGCAAATTGGAAAGTTTAATCGTTTTATAAATATGTGTTTATGAAATTTCTAGAATTTCTTAATATGACGAGGGTTTTTCGCAAAATATCATTCAAAACATTTAATTTCAGATAAACAGTTAATAAAGGTTACCACGATTGATTAAAAAATGAGTTAATCAGGTGTGATGGATCAGTTGTTCCATGATTATATATTATTTAGTAAATTCGAAATTTCGTGACATATTTAGCAGTCGTACGCATGACATGATTTCCGAAATCATGTACGTGAGATGATTTCCGTACAATTAAGGATGTGTTCCAAATTTTAAAAAAATAATAAGACATCTTTAAACAACATAATGAACGCGAGAGGAAAATGTAAAATTCACTGTGTAATTTGTTTTATGTTCTGAGAATCCAGAATGTACTTTTGGTTGGTTTCGGAAATGAAGAATACACTTTGTGTTAAGCTTTGGAAATACAGAATAGCCCAAACAAAAAGTGGGTATAGGACGTTCTTCTTTGTTTTCTCTTACGAGTGATTTCCAATAAACGACCAATGTTTATGAATGGAATACGGGATTACACCATAGAGTACAAATTTTGAAGATGACAATCCATTTTTCTTGGTGTAAATATGACATGGATGGTAAGTCAGATAATATCCGAAAACTTGAAAATTTCGTCGTCCTGGAGAGGGAATCGAAACTGCGTCTCCCAGATACCGCCCGGAAATTCTAACGACTACACCATTCAGAACGACCAAGTCTAAAGTTTCTGATTAATTTGAATATAAAATTTGAAATTTTCAAGTTTTCAAATATTATTTGACTTACCAGGCTTACCATCCTTGACATATTTACACCAAAAAAAAAATGATTGTCATCTTCAAAATTTGACCATTGTTTACTTTCCTTTAAATGATACTATCTTTCAATATAATGAAATTTAGAAATTTATTAATTTAAGTACCTCTACCATGTAAATAAGCTTCAATAATTTCTATCCTCACTTAATGTCAGTGTTCCCCTTGACAATGCTAAATGACTTCATCCTTTGATCACTAATACGACCGTCAGACACATTTTGATGTATCTATTTTAAACTAGCTCTTTCCCTTACTTCTCTTCGTTTATCGAGTGAACCAAAAGAACGGTCTTTAGGTTCGTTTATATTTTCTTACCCGATCTATTCATAGTAAATCGGAATGTCAAAAGTGCACCCGACAAATTACTCGGACCAGGTTCAATACCTCATATTCACTTTTGGTTTACTTGAAAATGTTACTTTCCGTACAGGTAATGCATATTGCTGATGCTAGGACAAAATGTATGGTACGTTAACGAGCTCCAATAGCAAAGAAGGATTATAATTTATTCGTGTTACTAGAAGTCCCTCCTATCCCAACTGCGTACAGTATTAAATATCCCTTAAATTAATTTCAGATAAAAGCAATATTTTAGGAAATAAATGCCGATGGTGTTTCGGCAGGTTTTGTACCAGAACTGAGTTCCACCACGAAGCTTTTTCCTTTCTGAAGATCAAACATTAAGTAATATGTTTAGGGGTTTCTTAACAATTTCTTCCGAAAATTTTTAGATTTTTCCTTTCTGGTTTCCGAAGTTTTTCCTTTCTGCATATTAAACATTAAGTGATATGTTACTGGGGTTTCCTAATAATTTCATACTGAAGTATGAATTTATTAGGAAACCCCAGTAACAGCCAAACACGTGTTATTCTCAATAACATATGGAACTACGCTTTTAAGAGGACTTCGCGAACATCCCCATGTACTGCAGATAAATGCGTACGAGGCGTAGATAAGAAATTTTCAGAGAGACATGCTCTAAAGCTATTTCAAATAGGCATAATAGTGGACGCGAGGAGCGAAATCACATGCTTTTCAAAAATGCAAACCTTCTCAGCTATGAAAATACTTCTTTAGTAACGCCATATGATATGTGCTGCACAAAACAAAGACTAAGCAGTCAGCTGTCATCCTGTTAGCTGAAACGATGTGTCGAAGTTCGAGATGAATAGCGGCTAGAGGACGCTAAACGATGTGTGAAACGACCTCCACTGCGTCAGATAATATAGCAGAGCAATAGCGAAATACAGAGATGGATTTCGTCACACAACTCATGGTTCATCGCAATGAATGGCCTAAAATAGCAAAAGTCAATTTCTTCAACTACTTGCCTCATCTATATCCCGACAAATTCTTCTGCACGAAGAACCTCAGCACCAAATCTAAATGTGTAAGGAGTGAAAAAGGTCACTTGGATAGAAGAATACCGTTTGCATTACATACATGCAAACCCGAACATGGCGTCAACACCTGGAATTGATGGATCCATGCTACCTAGCTTTAATTTTTACAAGCTCACGGAGTCGGTGTAATATACTGGGGTATATTTTCATGGCTGGCACTTTGTTCCTTAACTCCTATGGAAGAGAGTTGGATACCACGAGGTACATTACACCTTTATGGACCAGGCACATGCGTACATGTGCATGGTGTTCGTTCCTTGACAGATACGGCTACTTACAGCATGATAACGGGTTGTTCAGTGCAGTTGAAATTTTTACACAGTGGGTCCTGTGATCAAGGGATGCCATTTCTGGAAAACAAAAGCCTCCAGCAAACATTCCATTGTTGTTATGAGAAGAATAAAAGGAAACTTTCGACATTATATTTATCAACACATAGATAGTCGTAATATTATCCAACAGAAATTCAATTTTTCTATAATAAAAATAACCCAAATCTGCTGGATATATATTGAATCTAATCATGGTCAGTAGTTGAAAACTGGATTTTTCCCTTATTAGGGTTCAACAATTAATAGTTTCGCATGGGATGCATTGCTCTTCAGTTAGTTGTACTGTGCTTTAATACGCAGTCTGGCTGTAATGCGACGTATGAGCCAATTGAAAATATACTTCAGAAAATACCCGTTTAGTGATCTGGTTGTGTTTATTGCCTGATAATAGGCGACTGAAAATCTTACATCATTTACCACGAGGACCAAAGATCGTTGGAAATTTTTAATACATAATTATTTTTTCTAATATTAAACTTAAATTATATTTCTTTTTGATCAGTTATTGAAATAAATAATAAATACGGAGATTTAACGTGGAATAAGAACATCAAACATATGTCATCACTCTTTCCAGGATTTATAAGTGAGTCACGGAAAATTATCATTGGCCAACATCGAACTCAGGTCTCCTAATTACGCGATGCTCAGTTACCTCTTACTTCTATGATTGTGATTTAATGAAGAACGATTTTTTTTGCTTTGCCTTATTTAATATTAAGATCTTATTTATCCACTATAACGAATTCATTTACAGGGATTTAATTACTTCCTGTGTCTCATTCGCCTCCGGCCGGGGAAGAGAGATACGGGGTACATCTGATATCCTCACCGGAATTCACTCTGTACTTGATTTCATGCGGTATATTTTTCTTAGGAGACAAGGATACAGACATTTCATTACTCCCTGTGTCTCCTTCGCCTCCGGCCGGGGAAGAGAGATACGGGGTACATCTGAGATCCTCACCGAAATTCATTCTTTACTTGATTTCATGCGGTATATTTATCTTTCTTAAGATTCAAGGAAACAAAAATTTTATTACTCCCTGTGTCTCTTTCGCCTTCGGCGGGGAAAAGAGACACGGGGGACATCTGAGATCCTCACCGGAATTAACTCTGTACTAGACTTCATGCGGTATCTTTATCTTAGGAGACAAGGATTCAAAAATGTCATTACTCCCTGTGTCTCCTACGCCTCCGGCCGGGGCAAACAGATACGGGGGACACCTGAGATCCTCACCGGAATTCAGTCTGTACTTAATTCCATGCGGTATCTTTCTCTTAGGAGACATGGATGCAAAAATGTCATTACTCCCTGTATCAACTTCTCCTCCGGCCGTGGTAGACAGTTACGAGGAACATCTGAGATCCTCACCGTAATTAACTCTGTACTTGACTTCATGCGGCATCTTTATCTTAGGAGACAAGGATACAAATATTTCATTACTCCCTGTTTCTCCTTCGCCTCCGGCCGGCGAAGAGAGATACGGGGGACATCTGAGATCCTCACCGGAATTCACTCTGTATTTGATTTCATGCGGTATCTTTATCTTAGGAGACAAGGATACCAAAATTTCATTACTCCATGTGTCTCCTTTGCCTCCGGCCGGGGAAGACAGATACGTGGGACATCTGAGATCCTCACCGGAATTCACTCTGTACTTGATTTCATCCAGTATCTTTATCTTAGGCGACAAGGTTACAATAATTTTGTTTTGTAACTTGACCTAGCATTTAGAAATATGAGATATTTACCCTGATAACGGAATATTTTGCCCATTTTAGGCGAAAGTAGCTTATTGACTCTGTCTTTAGAATGTTAGAGGCTTATTTTGTGTACAAAAACAGATTACTCAGCTTCTCTATTAGGACACGACTATCCGTGTATTACCAGGGAATATGAGTATCATTATGTTACTCTACAGTGTCAATCTCAATACACTCCATGGTGTTAGGTTAAATTTCTTCTTTCCGGTCGGAGTTCATTTCTACTAAACTGCCATAATATTTCTGCCAATGAATTAAGCTTACTTTCTTTAAAGAAACTCAAACCAATAACAATGCAATATTATTCAGCCCAGGTAATATCACTGGCTTTTGTACACACTTAAGATATTTTAAATTCATTCAAAGAAGCAAAGCCTTGCTCTCTAACCAGATAACATATTTTACACACACCTTTAAAAAATTTTATCCTTCCAACAGCAAAAAAATGTGACTTCATTAGGTCCCAAATTCAAATTCCGAACAAGAGGTTTTTTTTTTACCACATCTCAACATAGAATATAAGGTTTCGTTACTTATTATGTATAGCTTCCGATATTTACTGCCTTAAAATATGAGACAACTACCTCCATTCGCTGTCCTCAAGCTGCGAAATATTAAAGGAACGTTATTTTTTTTTCATTAGCGGCCGGTCCTGTAACCTACATAACAAAACAACAAATTTTAAGAAAAATAAGATGAACAGTGTCTATAATGCATGAATAAAAACTCTCTAAAATCTTTTAAGATAAGTTTCAATAGGAAAGAATCAGATAAAAATATGGATGTCATTTAAAAAGTGTCAGACATGATTCCGCAAACAATAAGGAGAAATATAGTGAACATCCAAATTATTGCTGTCTTGAAATTCCAGAAATTAAGAAAAGCTTCAACGGAAGTGGTTTTTTTTATTTAGATATTTATTGCACTCAGTAAAATATTGTGAAAGAGGACTTTAATTAATATTAAATGATTAAATTTAGTCGGCGAATGTTTACTATTACTAAACCGTAACCCGTGCCATGCCCGATTGGTAAAACTGTGACTGAATCGTTTTATCACCATATAACACGAATCGTAATAAAATGCATAAATATAATAAACAATTGAATTATTCATGGACAGTCCATAAGATTGGTCATCAACAACAACATTTTCGTAATACAGTCGCGCCCGTTTGTAACGCAGTTGTTAATAACAAATTTACGGCTATAGCGAAGGTACGACATACTTGACGAGCCTATCTCTAACTAACTGACGCCAAAGGGACAACCAATCAACATCAGGAGGAGCAGCTGGGGTCTACGTTCAACTATCCTAGCAGTGGCTACCTTCTACTTTCCCACAGGGATGATACGTGCCGCTCTTGCGTTCTCCGATGTCGCTGTTGGAGCAAACCGGCTGCGCAGGTTAATTTGACGCGGAGTACAGCATGTCGTGTGCGAAACTTTGGGATGTCTCAAAAGCTTAAAGTGCTAACTGTGGAGGCGAAAGGGGACATAAAAAGAAAATGTGATTTAGGCCAAAAGAAAACATAGGTGGCCAAAGAATATGTGACAGCGCAACATTTTTTATCCACAATTTTAAAGAACGATAGAACGTTTTAGCGGAGTTAGCGAAACCGAAAGGTGCCGCAAATCGGAAGAAGGGACAATCGGCTCTCTACCCGTATGTAAAAGTTGCCCTATTTCACCGGTTTACAGCTGACAGGGCACAAAACTTGCCAGTGAGTGGCCCAATAATCCAAGGAAGAGTTAGAGATTTGAACTTGGCTTTGGGGTAGGATAACTTTAATTCGGGAACTGGCTGGTTACAAATATTTAGAAGAAAGATGACACCGAATTCTCGGGTGTAATAAGCACGTCTTTTGAATCCGTTCTGACGCAAATTAAATTTATCAAAGCTATTCAAAGTCAATGGAACCGGTATGGAAAACAATAGTATCTGGCGGAAGAAAGAAGTTTTTCAATCGCGTCTTTAATCCCTCAGATATTGCTGTAAATGGAATCGTGAGCCTACGAACTCTTAGAAACAGAGATATCGACACAAATAAGATGTGACTTTACGTCCCTTGGTGGGAAAACCGTGAATTATTTTAGGAAGAAAGTATTCACAAAAGGGCGGTATCGGTCCAAGAAAAAAAAATTTAGTCGAGTTTTCAGGGGCCCAGATTTTGCTACAAATACATCAGAAGTAGAAATTAACACGTATGACCCTTGGTGGCCAAACCATTCTTTTACCAAACATTAGAAATTACGTGAAAAATATTTTCCGTCAGGCCTTGTATGCGATACAGGAAGAATTTTTCAAATCGGAGTTTTAGGAGCAAAAAACGCAATTTACCATTGTGCGCCCTGGCGGAAAGTCTATGATTTACTTGAAAATTTTGAATTTATAGGAAAAACATTTCGTATCGGAAACACTATCCAACAAAGAAGGAATTTTTCAAATCGGACCTTTAGAAGTAGAGATGCCGCCCCGGTGGCGCAGTGGTCTAAGCAATGGCCTCTGATCATTCGTCCGAAAGGGGTCTGGGTTCGAATCCCGGTGAGGCATGAATGTTGTGTTTGTCTTACGGCACTGGCTCTCTCCCTTCCCTGGAACCAGTCACCCTAAATTAGGGACGGGCGACTGCTTATAGCCCATTGAGTTGCTCACGGTGGTCGTTAAACCTCCAATCCATCCATCCATCCAAGTAGAGATATTGACAAAAATAAAATATACATCTACGCCCCTGGCGTAGAAACCATGCATTATTTCAAGAAGAAAATGCTCCTAAAATGTTTGTCGACATGAGTAGTATCGGTCCACAAAAAACCTTTTTCAATCGAGATTTTAGAAGCTCATATTTTGCTGCAAATACATCAGAAGCGGAAATTAGGACTTACGCCACCTGGTGGCCAAACAATGTTTTACAAAATTTGAAATTAAGTGCAAACGATTTCCCATCGGGAGCTGTATCCGGTGCAGAAAGAATTTTTCAGATCGGAGATTTAGAAACAGAGATATAGGGGAAAAGACAATTTACCTTTACGCCCCCTAGCGGAAAGTCTATGAATTACTTGAAAATTTAGAATTTATAGGAAAAACATGTCACACTAGAAAAACTATCCAACAAAGAAGGAATTTTTTAAATCGGACACTTAGAAGTCGAGATATTGACAAAAATAATATATACATCTACGCCCCCTGGCGTAGAAACCGTGCACTATTTTAAGAAGAAAATATTTCTAAAAGGTTTGTCGACAGTAGTAGTATCAGTCTACAAACGATGTTATTTTCAATCGAGAATTTAGAAGCTCATATTTTGCTGCAAATACATCAGAAGCGGAAATTAAAATTTACGCCCCGCGGTGGCCAGACCATTTTTTTACAAAAATTAGAAATTATGTGCAAACGATTTCCCATAAGGAGCTGCATCCGGTGCAGAAAGAATTTTTCAGATCGGAGATTTAGAAGCAGAGATATAGGGGGAATGCATTTTACTTTTACGCCTCCTAGCGAAAAGTCTATGAATTACTTGTAAATTTGGAAATTATATGAAAAACATGCGACACGGAAAACACTTTCCACCAAAGAAGGAATTTTTCAAATCGGACTCGTAGAAGTCGAGATATTGGCAAAAATAAGATATACATCTACGCCCCTGGCGTAGAAACCGTACACTATTATAAGAAGAAAATGTTTCTAAAATGTTTGTCGGCATGAGTAGTATCGGTCAACAAACAACGTTATTTTCAATCGAGAATTTAGAACCTCATATTTTGCTGCAAATACATTAGAAGCGGAAATTAAGGTTTACGGCCCCTGGTGGCCAAACCATTTTTTTACAAAAATTAGAAATTATGTGCAAACGATTTCCCATCAGGAGCTGTATCCGGTGCGGAAAGAATTTTCCAGATCGGAGATTTAGAAACAGAGATATAGGGAAAAACGCATTTTACCTTTACGCCCCCTAGCGGAAAGTCTACGAATTACTTGAAAAATTGGCAATTATATGAAAAACATGTCACACGGAAAACACTATCCAACAAATAAGGAAATTTTCAAATCGGACTCCTAGAAGTAGACATATTGACAAAAATAAGATATACATCTACGCCCCCTGGTGGAGAAACTGTGAAATATTTTAGGAAGAAAATATTCCGAAAAGGTTTATCGATGTGAGTGTCATCAGTCCACGAAAGAATTTTTTCAATCGATATTTTAGAAGCTCAGATTTTATGGCAAATACATCAGAAGCGAAAATTAAAACTTACGCTTCCTGGTGGCCAAAGTATTCTATACCAAAAATTAGAAATTATTTTCAAATGATTGTGCATCAGCAGATGTATCCGCTGAATATTTTTTTTTCAAATCGGAGTTTTAGAAGAAGAGTTATCGGAAAAAATGCAATTTACTTTTACGACCACTAGCGGAAAATCTGTGCGTAATTTGAAAAAGAAACTATATCCAAAATACTCTTCGACATAAATGGAATCGAAAGATAAAAGATTTTTTTCAATCGGATGTTTAGAAGCAAATATGTGGAATAAAGCGTATTTTTGAATTCGACATCATCTGCATTTACGCCCTCTAGCGGCGAAATTGTACATCGTAAAAAAAAACGAAATAAAGGATCATCATTCGCATATTTCAAGCTTTCGAACGCAAAACGAATTTTTCAAATCGGACTAATAGTTGCAGAGATACCGTGGGTACAGGCAGACGGACGGACGGACGAACGGACAAACCGATAACATAAGCACGATCTTTTTTTACAAAAGACGTGCTAAAAAACCGACACAACATTACTGGCAAAGCTGTGATTGGAGAGTCAGGAGAAGCAGACTTAGCCGCAATGAATGATTGTATAACAAATAAGATGGACCACATACTTACAGATTATGCAAGGTCAGACATTTACAATGATTATGAAACAGGACTTCTTTATCAGATGCTGCTCTCTAACACAAAGGACATTCGTATAAACAAGTGCGAGAATGGAAAAGCAAGTAAACGACGTATCACAGTAAAGCTTTGTGTTAACATTGATGACAGCGACAAATAAAAGCCTTCGATTTGAGGCAAGTCTGTCAATCCAAGATGTTTTAAAGGAGGGGATATGCCGTCATTTCCTATCATGTACCGCAGCAACACAAAAGCTTGAATTACCTAAACATTGTTTCTAGAGTAGCTTGTCCCGTCTAACAGCGATACGGCGGCAAAGCGTCGGCAAATCTTATTGATAGTAGACAATTGTTTAGCACACAATATTGCACCTGCATTGACAGCAGTGAAATCGGTATTTGTACCTCCCAATACAACAGCCAAATTGCCGCCTCTGGAACAAAGCATAATTGCAAATTTTAAAAGCATTTACTGGCGGTTTATCGTTGAACGCCTTCTCTTAAATTTGGACTAGGGGTCGAATATGAAAATCGACATACGAATGGCTTCTAACTTTGTTCGAGTGCTGACGATACAAAATTGCTTCCAAAAAGCAGACTTTTCCCCAAGAGCTAACAATAAATAAATAGCTATGGAGGAAACAGATCCTGTACTCGTTCACATGTGGAACGCCATTGTGGAGAAGTAACTAAACGATGGAACGTTTTGTGCTGCTGATAATGCTTTAAGCACCCTTCTAACAGAGGCTGAGATCCTGGATCAATGTCAAAGGAAGTTAACTGACACTTCGGGCTCTGACACTGGAAGAGGATGCAACTACCGAAAAGACAGTATCGGCTGAATCTGAAGAATCTTCATTGGACACTTTACCTAGATATGTGATGATTTAGCTAGATTTTTTTAGATAACATGTGCGCTAGTAGTGAAGCAGAAAAACTGGACACCTTGGAAACAAATAATGTAGTGTGCTGAAAAGAAGAAGCTAGTTTCTTTAGATTCATGGATATTAAAAAAGTAAGTATCTGCAATGCGTTTTTCTTGTCTATATGAACTACGTACATAAGTACTACGTGTTACATATACTGCACTTAATCAATATAATAGTTACAGCATATACGTACAGTACGTTTTTTATAACAACGTTACGATTAGAACGAAGTTTTCCCCAGGTCCCTTGGACTTCGTAATAAACGAGCGCGACTGTATTAGCCCGAAAAAAATTATTTTTCATGGGGACGCTTGAATTGTGCGAATGATGATCCTTCACCTCGTTGTTTCATACGATGCACAATTTTGCCGCTAGAGGGAGTAAAATCAGATGATGAATTAACAATTAATTTTATTCCATATATTTGCTTTTAAACATCCGCTTTAAAACGTTCTTTTACCTTTTGATTCCATTTATGTCAAAGACTATTTTAACTACAGTAACCTTTTCAAGTTACGCATAGACTTTCCGCTACGCGTACGTAAAATTAAATTGCGAATACACACGAATAGGGCGTCGGCTCCCGTAGACATCTGTATACAGCGCGCGCAGTACCGTTCGTTCGTGGTGGTGTTTGGGTCTCAGACATAACACCTGCATGTCATTTGCACCGCCTTTGCTATGTGGATGGTCTGTACGCGCCTGTATAGTCTACGTTGACTACGGTATTGAATGGTGTGTGGTCGGCCACCAGTTGCTCTCATGGGGATGTTACGTTCTGTGATGTGTTCGCGGGACACTGGTGATACGACTGCCCTGGGGAACCCTAGAGTTCTCAACACTTGGGCCATACAATGACCGATCTGTCATGCGCTGACAATGCGACCATGATTAAAATCGATCAGATCACAACGTTTATCTGTGTTCGTTCTTCGCGAAACTTTTCTGGGAAGTCTTGCCGTCCGAGTATTAGTCACTTTCGTTCGGTTTCTGTATGTTCTACTCTGCGTGGGTGATGCCCATGTTAACTTCCTAACACGTATCTTTCTAGTGATTTGTTTGCACGAACAATGAAATTGACGCACCAAGAAGGAAGCATCAGATTGAACTGAAATTAATGGACGTAAAGATACAGGTGAATGATACCCATGATGGCAAAACCAGGACTGCAGGAAAATTACAGAGGGATCTGAGGCACGCAGTCCGGTCATCTGCAATAGCCGACACATTTGTTTTATTATACTTCTTAATCCGACACATTTTGTTTTATAATTGATTGGGATAAGAGTTCATACCATTTTATGACCAGAAAATTTCAATATTCTGTCATGTATTTTCTCGTACGATACATTCCTTTCTTCTTAGACAGTTACAGTGAAACCTTTGAATAACCGTCCACGGTGTGCAAGAAAACTTTGACCGTTGTTGAGAGGTGCTGTTGTTCGTAGGTAAGGCCTAAGTTAATATTGTTTGTCAGTTGCTCTCTTATGAAATCAGAGTAAGTTCATGAAACCGTTGCAGTGCTTTTTCCAAATGTCGAATAAAATAATGATCACATTATATTAGAATTAATGTGATATGTAAATATATGTAACTATTCATACATAAATTACGTATGAAATTAATTATAACACAATATTTCTTTCGGAAAGTATGTATAATTATGACGAGTGTATTCAACTTGCTTATTTATTTATTTATTTATTTATTATATCAGTAAGAATTCATTTGAAACAATTTGTTATCCATATGTGCTTTGATTTCTTCCCCATAATTACTTTCACAACAGAAACAGTAATCTCTGATAATTTCGTGTATAAATAACTGTCATTCTGTTTTAGTGCAAAAGTCCAATGGGATTTAAATTTTGCAAAACTTATTTGTAGGATTCCACTATACATTTGCCAGAATTTTGGTTTCTATCTATTAAACTTCATCTTCGCTTTAATCCCCTGAAACATTTGCACTAATCATTTCATCTGCAGTAAGTCTCATTTGCGTCCTTCCACAACCAAAACCTTCTGCAAAACGGCGAACACATATTCTTTTTTTTTTCACTTTCTTCAATGGCTTTCAACTTTTCTGCTAACGTCAAAACTTTTCCTTTTCCTTTTCCTACTCATTTTTATGAAAGTGCAAGAACTCACGAATTTAAACTGCAGAACATTGTGCTTTTTGCGAATTTCGAAATGTCACTATGCATACTGCAGATATTTTGCTTGCGTTCGTGTGAAAGCAGTTTCCTGAGAACTGGGGATAAAGTGACACAGCCCATAGGAAAATAATGTCCTTATGCCAAACAATTCATCAATCAGTTGGGTTCAGAAAATACTGAAAGTGAATACGGAATCTGAGACAGATGGGCTCCGGGCCTCTAGCAATGTAGGGTTTAGAATGCAGACGCAAATATTAGCCAACAAAAAACTAAATAAGTTGAAGGGCGAGTTTGTTCAGATTTAGGACAGTAAAACATCTGACAGTTTACAGCTGAAGTTTTTTAAGCAGGAAAAGAAGTAACGAGTGTGACTTGCAGTTCAAATACACAAATTTTTTCTCGTTGTCTTCCTAAATTACTCACAAGTACTGTACGGCCCTAGTAAAGCCATTAAAATCAATCAATCATGTTTTTGAAGATTTCAGGAAGGCAGTGTCTGACCGCTGGTCCTAAGAAACCGTTTGAAAGATTAATAGCCTTATGGTACTCTAACACATAAATGCGACAGACAGTGGAGTGTAACTACACAGTTTGCCGTCCCCCAGTGCAAAGTTCGAACAGAACCCAAAAGGGAAAAACCAATCGACACCCTCGACAACGGAAAACATTTAAAACATCAATCCATCCTTACCTAACGCGGGTGTCGGGGGACTGAAACTATACGGGGAATATAGAGCTCGCATTAAGTAATTACAGTTACAAATCAATTTAAACTTTAACTCCTTTAATTTCTCAAAAGCATTCCATTGTTCTAGCCGTAGTGCATGTATAGAAAAAATCCTTGTCTCCCTCTTATTCCTTTAGCCGAAGTACGGAATTGACTGCGTAAAATCTTTATGGGCAATGTGTTCGTTAGACTTGTTCTGGCAGACTGGGGTGTCCGTTGTAGGACTTTGAGGTGCCATGGTTCGCAGGTGACATTATCGCTAATGTTAATCCTGCCACAGCTGTACTGTACCGAGCGAAACGTATCTTTGCTTGGAGGGTGCCATTGTTTGGAGATTGCAGTTGTTTGGAGGTATCCGTTAACAGAGGCCTTACGCAATATGTATATAACAGTGTCTTATTCGAACAGCAAGATGTAAGTAATGCGTATTAAAAAGGGTTATGCAGTTGTAAGTCTTTTTGAAATTATTCCTCAGGAAAAACCAAAAAATCTGTCAGTATTATTTCAATAAAAAAATATTTAACTAATAATGAAAAGGAGTAGGATTACTCTTTCTTTTTTCCAAGGAAAATCTTTTAAATCTCCTCTCAGTAGGCTTAATTATGCTTCGAAGAACATGCTTTGTCCTAGTCTGACATTCTGAAGTGGGAAACAAATATGAATATGCATGTATGTTATAGGTAACGAAATAATAACACCCGTAGAGAAGATTATTCCGTGCAAAACATATGCCAAAATTTCACATTTATTACGGTTATTTTATGATTTCATTGGTGTAGGAAGTGTAGATAAGAAAATAATAAATGTAAGAAAAATTAAGAAAATATTTTCCAGAAATATAAAACGTACTCGAAAACAGAATTTACCTTAACCAAGCAGCCGTAGAATTTGGGAAAAAGTTCAATGATGTTAAATGGCGAAAAACATTTCGTTTAACATAGTTCCTATCAGGAATTCCGGAAAAATTCCTTTGGATAGCTTCTGTATTTTTGAAACAAAACGCTAAGTACTCTATAACAGTGTCTTATTCGGTTTACACTTTGATTTTATCCAAAGGAAAAAATCATAGTGTAAACCTTCCGACTTTTACACAAATTGTTATTCCTGCGAAATAAATTGCCTGTTCCTTTGATTATTAAATTCATTCTGAGTATCAGGTTGAGCAAAATATTTTTGATTTAGTAAACCTTATTTAAAACCCATTCTACGAGGGTAAATCTGAAGTTCGCTATAACAACATGCCAGATTTTTGTTATAACCGAATCTGCTTCGGTAAAACCAAAATTTTGTATTTCACTTTCTGCTTTTTCTTGTTATAAATGCGGAATCACTTACAACAAGTATCGCAAATGTAGGGCATTGTCCTAATTTCAAATTGTATACATAGAACAGAATGTTATGTCCCCACGCTGTAAACACAGCGCAACATCAGTGTTTACTTAGCGTTAGATACCGTGGTAATTGGTAGCGCAAGCCACCAGAAGCACTCAGCGGGATCGTTAGACGAGATTACGGCAACTTTTCGTACTAAACCAAAGTAGATTCTTTGAAACAAATTGAGGTGATCTTTGTGGACAGTGTGTCTTACTTTTCTACGAAACATACCCACACGGTAACGCTTTAGTGCTAAATGTTAACAAGCAGTTGTGAAAGACAAATACAAGGGATTCCACGAATTAAAGAAAAGAACAGAAACATTGGGATAAATAAAAAACACGTTATTAAATGGTATGAAATTTGTTCCAAACCTGCATCATGATGCATCTTAAAGAGCCGAAAGCACTACGTGGAAAACATTTCATCACAACAATAATAACCACATATAATAGCGGTGGAAAAATATAGTGTCAAAATGTAGTTACCCATGTATCTCAACAGGGAGTGGTGTCACACCTCACAGAGACATTTGATACTGCTGATTATAATTCCACACCTTGTCTAAGTCCCCACAGGTCTTGCGGACGGGGTTGAGCGGAACAACACTTTTCCTTAGAGAACCCCAGGCATCTTCCATCAGATCAAGGTCATGAGATTATTCTGGCTAATCTATAAGAGCAATATTCTCCTCTTGAAGATATTATTCTACTAACCGATATCAGTGGGGAGGAGCAATATTATTTTGTGAGAGAACTGAAATTCCTCTGATAGCAGCGTAAAGGCAAACATAAGGACCAGGACATAACTGTTCAAGCATGAAACTTCGTGGTTTCGGTTGCAAGAATATAGAGGTCTGTATGCCCACCTATCCAGGCACAGTACCTACATCGTACTTATATCTTTTACAGGTCATATACGAATGGTATGTCTCGTTAAAAAAATTCCGATATTTATTTTGTCAATGAAACATGACTCTTCGCTTTCTCCTACACGACATCTTCATTCAGCTAGAAATTATGGAGATTAGAGCGCATTTGGTGTTTGAGCTCCACATATTCTCTGACACAGTGTCAAACGCAAAATACAAAGTTTTCCATTCTATTTGGCCCGCTTATTTATCACTGATAAAATACAAAGTGTTCCGATCCCTACATTCCCCGCTTATGTCTCACTGACTTGAGAAATGATGTTATCCGAAATACTTTCCTTCAGATTACGAGATTAACACATATATGATATTTTAGTAAACAATGGCAGTGCACTACTACAATCGATTGCTGTTTTCTTTCCGATCATCCGTCTTAATAACATTACATTGGCCCTTTCGGGCTCTAATTGACTCACAGAGAATCGATGCTTCCTAATCTAGATTTAGAGAATTGACCCTACAACGTGCTGCACCTTTTGGCAGGTGAAAAATAGATAAAATAAAGGAGCGGGAACAGAGTGCCCTGATAGGATAGTAAAAAAGAAACGTACGGAAAAATTAGAGTGCAAGGTGTATACGGTTTCCCGTTAAGTAGTGAAGTTATAAGCTTACATAAATACTTACCTGCAGCAACTAACTCCGAGCATTCCCCTCCGCCGCCAACATCCGGCCGCAGAAAACGTGGAAACGACAAGGGAAAGGGGAACCTGAAAAGAAACAGAGAGCACACACGAAAGAGAAACTCCCAGAGCAACAGCCATTATTCTCACAAAACAGTACTACATTTTATTTAATGCTAGGCACCTTACAAAGCAAAACTGCTGTTTTCTCAGTTTTCTGGTAAGAGTCTGTTATTTGTCTTGTTACTCGTGAGCCAATCAGAGAAAAGATTATTTCCTACTGGCTGGAGAGAGTTTGGTACATTTTGTTACCAACTAAATTTTTTCACGCTGTGAAGAATACTCTCAAAACATTATTCTCAATTAAAATTAATGAATTTTAATTGAGATTAACAAGCAAATTGATTAAGTGCAAGATAACTTTAAAAATTCGTTGGCACTTAAATCAATTTGCTTGTTAATAGCAAATTGATTTAAGTGCAAGAGAATATTTAAAGTCCTCAAAAATACACTTTGCAGATACAAGTACATTGTATTTGCTTTCAGTATATTGCCTTATAGGAATAATTAATTTCCTTTTCATACAAGTACACTTTGATAGCACAACTTTGACAATTCCAAATTGCAAAACTTGGTATGGCCCTGACCCCCGCCCCCTCTTTTATTTTTTAACTATTTCCCCAAAAAGCTCCTCAATGCCTCACTTCTTGTTGAGTTATTTGTGGCCAAGCAAGATGGAGGTGGCAAGTTCCATCCTTCTTTATATTCCAGTACCAAAGGCTGTTCAGCTGTTGGCTGTCGCTGTTACACAATCATAGGTGCAGCAGCCTGTGCATATGTTAGCGCCGCAACCGGCTGCACCGCTGTTGTGGTTATTCTGCCGCAAAAGGAACCCTTGTTTCCACGGCTTTCTCTAGCACCTCGTCCAAATCCTCTTCCCCTTGATGGTGGTGGACGGTGTAGTTCTACTGCCATTCTGTAATCAAGGAGCGAGATGAACTCACAGGCAAAATTTTCTTCTGTGTCAAACGTTAGAAATTCTCTCGGAGCACCTGTGTCATTTTTTAGTTTCTCGATATTTCGGGTGTTGATGCCCACTACTTCAGGGCGGAAGAAATTTCCTCATTGGAGAGATGTATTGAGGCACCTTTAATCCTGTGTGCTCCAAGAAAGTTTTCCAGTTTTGCTTTGACTTCGGCTGTGTGTTCTGCGAACAGACATTTCATCAGCGGCAACCATCCTTACACTATGTCTACCTCATTGGCGCCTGCGTGTCTTTAACTCCCCATTCAAATGGGAGGAGCAAACTGCCACTGAGTTACAACCGCGATAACAGTGACAATGGAATTTGGCTGATGGTTTCTTTTCCCTGGTAATGGCATGCAGGTGTTCCAACTTTCCCCGAGGAAGGTGCGCAGACCACCTTAGTAAAGAGATTCGCACAAAATATATTAATTTGTGTTTTCAACGTGTTACGTAGAATGTTAGTTTCGTACCGATCATAATTGCTTCCTTCTGCTTATAAACAAACGTAACACAAACTCTAGCTGCCAAAGAAAAACTGAGCTATAATTTACTAAGAATTACTGTAACCTTGATTTCTCGTGAAATTATTTTTCGTGGTTTATCGAATTTAGTTTTCTAAGCCCCTTTGTCTAAATTGAAATATTGAAATATGTATGTATATATATATATACTGCGTATCATATATATATATATATATATATATATATATATATATATATATATATATCGTTCGCAATGGTTCAGTGTACAACACTTTAGGCGAACATGAATTTATCGTATCCTTAAAAAATGCAAAAAACATTAGTCTCACTCCCCCCAGACAGAAAGATCACCTCTCAGCGATACTATGAAAAAAATCTTCGTATTGGAGGATTGAAGTTTCATAATTCTTTGCGCTGAATAGTTTCAATGT
This sequence comes from Macrothele yani, assembly GCA_039090855.1. Classification (NCBI taxonomy): domain Eukaryota; kingdom Metazoa; phylum Arthropoda; class Arachnida; order Araneae; family Macrothelidae; genus Macrothele; species Macrothele yani. The sequence continues at coordinate 190,091,258 of CM077034.1, read as the reverse complement.
CGTTTGTGCGATGTTCTCACAATTGTAATGCGTGTTATACACAGAACAGTTATCAGCAACTGAAATAAATCTTGAGTATTCTGAACGTTTGCACTGTAAAAAAAAAAAAAAACATTTATAAGCACTCAATGAAAAAACAACAACAAAAAAACAATATGTGTAGATCTGAGAAAAGAGAACTAAATTGAATCAAAAGGATAGAACGCAAAGGAACAAGATTAGTTATTCTGTGAAATACATTATCGCAACTTGACCTTTCACACAGCTGAGTAAAGGTTTATCTTATTTGGAGTGGGATGTATGAATTGTGTGAAACAGTGTGTCTTACAGAATGACTTTTTTCCCCGGAAATCCTGAAATTTACGACTTCTCTCCAAAACGGCGAAACAAATCGGATGGAATCGGAAAAGTCCCCCACCTTTTTCAGTCAGAGACTATTCACAAATTAAATTTCCCACAAAATATCGAACGTGGGGGAGATTTCCAGTGTCATCATTTCCATTTCCACGCTGTTTAAAACAAGATGCAGCCGAATATTGTGCACAAATATGTAAGGGGAAATTCCGTGGTCGGCATTTCAAATATTTATAACTGTTTATAGTAAAAACCTGTCTTGCAAGTAGCTGGAAGAAGTGGGGGAATTTTCCGGGTTAGGATTTCGACTGCTACCGCGCTTTTTAGTGACAAACGGTCTTGCATTTCAACAGGCTGACAGGGTGGGGGAAAATTCAGGGGTCGGCATTTCAAACTTTTACCGTTGTTTAGTGTAAAAATCGGTTTACAATTAGCAGGGTTGAATGAGGGAAATTTCCGGGTTAGTATTTCCACTCTTACCGCGGTTTTTAACTGAAAAAGTTCTTGCAATAATCAGGCTGACAGGGTGGGGAGAATTTCCAGGTTAGTATTTCCACTCTTACCGCAGTTTTTAACGGAAAACGTTCTTGCAATAATCAGGCTGACAGGGTCTGGACAATTTCCGGATTAGTATTTTGACTGTTACCGCGGATTTTAGTGGAAGATTTTCCGACGCACTTGGGAAAATTAAAAAAAAAACACTGTGTACAGATATTTTCCGACAGTATTTCAAAAATACGAAACATCCACAACTGCAAGTTTATCTGAGTTTCCTAACATCTTAGATGGTTGCCCTCAACGGGTGTAGGAGAACTGGCCACCAGGGGAACTGAACACAAAAATTCTAAGAGGCCGTATAAGAATTGCGTTTTGACCGTTTCGTGGCCACGACCCCCACAGGTTGGTTATCTGAGTCATATAAAGTTTCCGCAATTTCGTATTTTCCAAATTGCGATAATTAATGAAATACTTAAAAAAAATGTTTTTGATCACCTACAACTCAACAAAAGATTTCAAGGTTTACAAATTACAAGTCTGCAAATTATCTTAGCAGCCCCGGTGGCGCAGTGGTTCAAGCGATGGTCCCTGATCATTCGTCTGAAAGGGGTCCGGGTTCGAATCCTAGTGAGGCATGAATATTGTGTTTGCCATACGGCACTGGTTCTCTCCTTACCTGGAACCAATGACCATAAATTCGGGACGTGCTACTGCTTATAGCCCATTGAGTTGCTCACGGCTGTCTTTAAACCTACAATAAAAAAAGTGTCTGTGGGCATGTGCTGCATGTATCAGGTAACCTGTCGGGGGGTGGGGTGGGGGGGTGGATACCTAAAATATAAAACCAAGTATTCTGGCTGTAAATGCAGAAAATCTCCCGATCGAACCACAAATTCTTTATTTCTTTCACTTTTGGAATAACTTCCTCCCCGACCGAGGCAGGTTTTCTGCGTTAGCACATGCCCCCAAATAATGAGGTAATGTGTGGAGTTGCAGCTTGTAAGTGTTGAAAAGCTCCAGATCGGACGAGAAATCTTCATATTTTACACTTTTGGTATTAACTCCCCCCTCCGACAGGTTCCCTGAGGCAGCAGATGCCTTCAGACAATTTGTTGAGTTGTAACTTGTAAATGCTGAAAATCTCCCGATCGGACCAGCAATGTTTTATGGTTTACACTTTTGGTGTCCCCCCCCTCCTCTTGACAGGTTTCCTGGGTAGGAACATGCACTCAGATAATTAGCTGAGTTGTAGCTTGTAAACTCTGAAAATCTCTCGATCGGATCAGAAGTTCCTTATATTTCATATTTTAGGTTTTAAGCTACCCCCCCCCCCCCGACAAGTTTCCTGGGTTTGCACATACTCGCAGAGAGTTTGTTTAGCTGTAGTTTATACAAAAATTTCGTACATAAGAAATAACGAAGTTACGGAAATTTTATGTGTGTCATATAAACCAATCTCACGAGACATAGCCACGGAGCAGTCCAGAACGCATTTTTTATACGGTCCTTTAAAATTTTTGTGGCCAGTTCTCCGGGTGGCTACTTTTACGGTGGTCAGTTCTGCGCTTTGGTTTTGGCCCGAAAATCATGGAAATATCAAACTTTCTTACTCAAAATGAAATATTAGAAAAATATATTTTATGAACAATAGTTGCTCAAGTAGTGGGGAATATAACCACACCAAATGTATTTATGTAGAGCAATTTTATGGCACTGAAATTCCAATATGTCCAGATCTCCGTGTGTCCAGTTCTCTGATGGCCACTTCTCCGTACCCGGCAATTCTAATACGGCCCTTAAAACTTTTGTGGCCAGTTGACCGAACCCCGATCTTGACCAGATAGTTGAAATTAAGGAATTTCTTAATGAAATAATAAAAAAAAGGACATTCTTAATGAAATAATAAAAAAAAGGCTGAAAATCTCCCGATCGGACGAGAAATACTAAACATTTTACCCTTTTAGTGTATCCCCCCCTTCCCCCTACAGGTTTTCTGAGGCAGCACATACCCTCAGAACATTTGGTGATTCGTAGGTAGTAAATGCTAAAAATCTTCAACAGTTGACATATTTTAGAGAAATGGGTATTTTCCCTTGAGCATCCTTTCATACATTGAAACAATTGGTTTACTTTCAAGACAGTGGAAAATTTTGACCTGCAGAAAGTAAAATAGCTTTTATATAGTACACGTTGTTATCCGAAATAGGCTGTAAACGGAGTGTGCAATCAATACTGGTTACAGGGAGTTTAATAATTAAGTTTCCGATACTTTTTAAATACTGAAGGGTTAGCTGTTTATTTTTCAAAGTATTCTGCTATCTAGTCCTCATGCCTCTCTGGTATGCTGCAAGTTACAAAGTAAATACTTGCTATGTGCACATATGTTAACGAAAAGCATAGTAAAAATCTGAGAAGAAATGAAAAAATTCCCGTGCGACGCAGTTTTACTTCTCCCATTTCACATAGCCCTAATGATCTTGCCTTCTAAGTACCCGCCACAGGGGATAGGGAGTAATCGGTGGGATTTGTTCGCACCCTCTGGGTCACATGATTGTGTTTGGCTAAATTTCATTCATCAATTAACAACTGACATGGGGCGTGTCTTAGGTAACCCCGTAGGTGAAAGGAACAAACGTCTAAACGCGCTCTTGGCGATGTTGGAGAATGTTTACAAGCCGTCTCAGCTCGCTCAAGTCACTATCAGGACACCAATTTCAGGAGGAGTTCATACGCCCTTAGCGCTTGTGGGACGGACAATAAAAACGCGTTAACACGTCCTTGGCGCCCAGAGGGTAAGAACGAAACTGGCGATTTCCCTTTGATATCGTGTTAAATTTACCTGCAGTTGAGCAATAAGAGAGAAGATATGAGAAGATAGGATGCTGTGATTTCTATTGCTACAATTGCATGCTGTGCAGCAAAATATGATACACAGACATGTCGTTCATAATTATTTTTCAACCACTGGAAGTCTGATATTGTCTCCTCTCTCATATACAGCTTGCCTTTTATTACGCACATTTCCCTACGTTCGTTGGTGTTAGAATACGAACAATCGAAAAGAAACAGTAGTTCATATCAGAACAGTTTGAAAGTAATTATATGAGGAATCATACAGAAAGACAACCTTTGAAAGTGTGCACTCGTTAACCGTAATAACGACTCGTGCTATGTAAAGAGAAGCCAACTGAACAGAGATCACGCATCTCAATAGAATCATCACTGTCAGTGTTCAATGGGATGTAGAGTTAAAGTGCATTGCATGCGCTTTCAATGGCGAACCCAGCTTATCATGGACACACGGAGATACTTGCAGGTACGCAGCCAAATTATCAGTACGGATCGATATTCTGTATTTTGTCATGTTAATTCCGTACTAATCATTCATATTACCGGCTATTGTGGTACAACTGTACCATAATGTCCTTTTTGTTGATTCGCAATATATGCCATAGCCTTCGTTCTCTTCGGGGATCGATGAGCCATGATCAGCATACACTATGGCGGCGGCTCGTGGTTCTTGCTTTTACTACCACTTTTGAAGGTACACAGGGTGGCTGATCGTGAATACTCCGCAATCTTTGTCGTCTTGGAAATTCTCCGACACAGTCGTCGGAAATTACAGTTCGGCCATTGTCATATTTGCTTAAGTCCACTGCATTTTTCGTCTGAAAAATAAGCATAACGCTGATTAACAGACCTCGGTAAAAGGTGCTGATTAAATAATTCCACTATCTTCACACGTGCTGTCATTTACATGCACTTGCTGCGATTTGCTGAAAGACGCGCTGGTCCTAAAATTTCGGCACTTAAGTATATCAATGCTGAAAATGCAGAGGATGGACAGTATCAAGAGCTTTGTAAGAATAGTCAGTGACTAAGGTTAGACTCTTTGAAGGCAAAAAGTAACCAGAAGTCGGCAGAATAAATGTTTCACTAAAGGTTCGTGGTCAATACACCTGCACCAGTTGAAACTCTAAGCATATTTCTGGTGTGAAATCAAAGAGATTAGAAGTAATACGCTATCAGAGTATGCAAGCCAAACGACAGAGTTTGCCTTGGACAGTTTAGGGTCTATAACCTGAGTAACAACGAGAAATGTTAACATAGAGAAATAAAGCTTTAGATTATATTTTGTGAACCTTGAGTAATTCCAATTTTTGTATTTGTTATGTAGCCTATAAAATATGGATATATAATTATCCAGAAAACAACGCATAGTGAGATTTGTAGAGAAAGGAAATTACAGTTGTGCTTCGAAAGATGGAAAACTCCATTCTTTTTTCAATTACATTTTAGTATATATTTGGATAAAAATAATTCATATATGTGCAGCGTAGGATTTCATTGCTTGACATAAATTCTGGAGAATGAATTACTGAAGGGAAGTATAGCTTCCCAGAATATCTGTAAACCACTAACCCAGAGGTTCTCAATCAGGGCGTCGGCTGTCTTTGTCCGAGGCGTCGCGATTATAAAGAAAAACTAAAACATAATTTACAGTGAAATGCATCTTACAAATTTTCAATCCGCGTACACTTTTTAGAGAATGAATTGTAAGAAAGAATGTTAAAGAAAAAAAGAAAACACGTCTTTTTTTTTTGTGAAAGCGCTCCCTTTGTCTGACTTCCCGACGGTAATGCGCTTTGAAAAGGACGTTGTGCGGATCTAGCTCCCTCTGCAGTCTGAAAATGGACTGAGCCAGGCAAGTCCATTTCAGTTCCTTTCAGATTCGATGTTTTGTGTGACGAGGAACAATCTCCCCCTTCCCATTAAGACGCAAATACCTCTGTTGCATAGTTTCTAAAATTACTGCAAAGTTATGAAAGCCAAATGAAGAATGTTATAATTATGAAGATATGCCAATCTCATCAATTTCTTCTTATTCAGTTCTGTAATTTTATTCTAGCTTTCTATCTTCACATTAAAAAGAATAAGTGCTAGCAATGTAAAGGACTATTTTTTTTTGAAAAAATACCACAGACCCGAATTTGGGCAAATTTGTTTAAAATTTTGTGTTCAGGGGCGTCGCATGGAAAATGTGGCATGTTAAGAGCGGTGCGATCTTAAAATGTTTGGTAACCTCTGCTCTAACCTGATGTATAAAAGAAATAAATCCCGTAAGCAGTTATTTCATGCTGTCAAACCGACACAGACCACACCACTGACACATCCAGTAAAGGCCCGCTGTCTTAGTATTCTCTGTTCTCCAGCAATACGTCCTCGAAATTTCTCCAATGAGCATGCGCTTCCTTTCCAAATGCCAGGGGTGGAATGACAGCTGTACCCGACACCAATATAAGGTAACGTATGACACACTTTGCGCTTCTCCAACGCTTAGAATCCTAGATGTAGAACAACCGTAAGTTCAACTGCACTGCGGTTATTTTAGATATTTAAGAACAAAAGAACTAATATTATTAGCTAAAAAAACTGACATGATATTAAATGAATTAAGAAAGTTTAACTAAACTTTAAATCAATATTCGGTTCGATTAAGAATACATTAGATTAAGAATACATTAGATTAAAAATACATATGTGGTATATATATGTTAAGAAGTTTTAACATTAGATAATTCCCTTTTTCGATATATAGGTATACGCAATAAAGATATTAACGGAAATTTAGCACATTTTCTTTTCCTCCTCGTTTATTTAACATTCAAAGATTTTTTCTCAAATATTTTTTCTTACTCTTTACGTTAGACAGAGGTATTTGTGTTCCTCAGTTATAGACACATGTAAAACATAACTGAAAAGGTAAATACTTTCCTATCAGTTGCAATAATGTTGAATAAATTTCGTTTCAACTATCAGAGTGTGAGTATGTCGATAAAAAATTAAGAAAAAAAAAGCTCCTCCAATTCAGTTTTAAAACATGCTCGCCAAGTTAGAACATCTAGATTCCATAAGATTTATATAAAATAATTTTGTTCAATAATAAATCTCGGTCACTATGACCATGTGTTATTGTGTAAATACCCTTGTATCAAATATCGTCGAACAATATGCCACGTGATGTATAAAAAATTCGTGCAAGGACAAAAGAAAAATGTAAGTAAAAACAGTAAAATTTGCGTTGTCAAAACAAATGTGGATTAAAACTTACCCGGCTCAGATCCATGAACTCTGCCAAGTACAGATGTGATATATGAGCTTGACAAAAAAAAATTACACAATATTTTCCTATCAATACCTTGGATTCACTGAACACACATAACAAGTAATAAAGGTGACTCAAAATTTTTAGTTGTAAAAACTGACTAGCAGTTATATTTAATGTAGATCAGGCCTCTCGCCTGATCAGAATTTTGTTGAGATTTTACAGATTTTTGTTTCTTTTTGTTTTACTTTCACAAAGCACCCAGGCATGCCACAAATGAGTTTTAGAGTCCAATTTCAGTTTTGTTGGATGTATATTTGAGATTGATTATACAATTTTCGGAATTGCCTGCTATTCAAAATTTGAACATTTCAACTTGTAATTTATTTACTATTATTAAAATTTCAGTGTGATTCAATTATCATTAGTTTAGTAAGAACAATATGGGTTCCACACTTGATATTTCCCTTTTGTTAGGTACTTTCACAAAACATCATGCAGAATACAACAGAATAATACACTTTGGCCAAAAATAAAATTAATACCATGTGGATTTCAGAGTGTAATGCATTACCCCTCACCAAAAGAAAAATTAACTTTTTCAGTAATTTATATGAGAGTGCTGCGTTGGATTCAGAGGAAAACACCCCATTTTTGCTGGAAATCTGTTTCTGTTGTTTTTTTGTTTAATCACCCGCTACGTGGGCTGAAGGTAGAGCAAGTCCGAGTTACTTTTTTCTTTTCGGAATCAAGAGAATCAGAGAATATCTTGATACTGGTGGCCTCAAAATAATATTTTAGCAAAGTTTACCTATTTGATGTGCAGGAAATTTCTTTGTCATGAGGGTCGGTCAGTTAACTACCGCTATTTGAAGATATCAGTTTCCCGGGCGGTCTTGTCTCCCTTCAGTTTACTTGGGTGATGTAGGAGAGAGGACAAAATGGCCGTCGAGGCTTCTTCCAGCCTTGGTTTAGCGTCGAAATCCGGCGTCGTCGATCATTCCGAGTGTTTGGCCGGAGAGACCAGAGGCATAACTGTTTCTCGGCTGCACATCCAAGGAATTTTATTTTTCACTATGTGTCTGATGGGTGCGATCAGCGAGGCCGGTGGTCAATCAGCAACCTCCTCCGGTACATTTCCACTGTCGAAAACGAGTCAGCGGGTTCTGAACTTCAGACACTACTGGATTAGGGCAGCAGTGGTTTATTCTTGGCTTCCGGCACCGAGTCCCTTCCAAGGAACAGCATGGTGAATACGAGCCAAAAACAGAAAAGTATGTGGGATGTAGAACCCACAATCAACAGGAGTAAAGTGCGTGAGTGAAGGGTCGAGAGAAAAAATCTCCCTTCAGCTCAAACTTTTTCAAAGCTCTAGCGCGCATGCGCCAAAAAGGACGCTATGGCTTTCAGCTATGCAATTCGCTGAAAGTCATCTTTCATGCTTTCCGTAACTTGAGGGTACGGTGTTAACGAGGGGGGGTATTAGGGGGTGTTGGGGGGTTTAAGAACCTATTGTCCTCAATGGCTCTTGACTACGACTTTGCAAAAATCCTTGAAATTCTACCTGCTAAGCCCTGGGGATTCTATTGTATGCAAGTTTTGCAAGGTGACCTCTTCCAAAGGAATTTCTGGGCTTACAGGAAGGGAAATTCTTATCTCTGATTTTGGCGACTCTCTGTCAAGTGTAAAAAAACGAAATGGTGCAAATCCCGGGAATCCCTAATATTCACAAGAAATTTTACATCATGAGCTCTTAATATTTCTCGAAACACAATACAAAATTTTTTCACATCATTTCATTTACAAATTGCCAAATAAGAAATTTCAGAATTCGTAGAAAAAAAAATAATTTCCCCAAAAAATCATTCTACTGACAGTACACGATTCCGTACTAAATTTTGTTGTGTCTTGCAAACACACCTGAACTTTTGTACTAATAAATGCTTCTCACTACACACTATTTGGCCTCAGTCATAATGTAAGCTTAATTTAATTTGATTAATTATGCTCGATTCACTTTACATTTCCAATGTTTATAATGTACTACATATATATAAATTTAAGTTTTAAAATGAAGTGAGTAATTTAGTTCACACGTACTCTAGTTTCACCCATAGACTAAAAGTAATTTTAAGCCATTTACATATGTAAAAATTCTTTCTAGCTTTCGTTCCAAAAACACCAACATATACAGTACACGTACAAAACTATATCTACACAATTTCCACTAAAATCCGTGAACGAATGTTTAAGAAAGTGGGAAAAAATGTTTTTCATGTCGCTCAGTTTGCCTCAAAGAATGAAATTCAGAAAAAGATTAATGAGAGGAAATATTTAAATAATCATTTTTGGAGACAAGAATGCGTGGATGTGTGATTTTTTTCGCATAGTGGAACCGAGAACTGGGCCCTGATTCTCGACACCACTAATAGAAAAACATCAACACATTAAGATGGTTAAGATTCAGAAATTCTGTTGGTACACGATCTCAAAAAAGACAACACAGCGATTAACTGAAGTTGGTCACAGGTTAGAAAAGGTTTTTAGTTAAAACACATATGTACAAATTAAAATATATTTTCAAGATCTTTGGAACAAAGATAATGTCCATCATCAGGAAAATAAGTTAAAAGAACGAAAACAGGTAGGACGAAGTCTTGTATACAAACTAGGGTGTTCTGGTCATGTGCATTAGCAATTGAGCAGACTCGTGAAGTTAGACGAATGATAAAACATTTGTAGTCTGCATGTGGTAAGGCTAATTGTAAAGTACAAGGCCCTGACAAAGTGCTCAAAGGATAAGAGGTCTCCAGTGCGAAAGAATAGCTGTAGGCAGTTCGTCGTAACAAGATCGATCATGAAAGATATATATATGTACAACTTTTCTGCAAGTATATTCTGTCTCTTAGTCCCCAAGGTTAACAGGATACGTGCATCTTCCTACACGGGGTAGTACGAGGTACGCTGGATTAATCTTGATAATGCTGTAGAGGAGCTTCCACTTCTGATGTTGTATTTCTGTTCTTTATTTCTGACTTCCAGCGATCGAAGTGTAGATACGATATATACAAGATCTTGGTAGACACCACTCATTTGAGGGTTAAGGACAGGGTCACGATGACTTTTTACCAAGGAAAACAACTTGTGATTAGAGTCACCAAATCCCAAGGTAAATTTGTTGCTGTTATTTATGGGAAATTAGGGATATAACCCATGTACTTCATATTGTTAGGGTAAAGGATCAGGGTTGTGTATCTTGCACGCTGAACCAACCATTGCAGTGGATGAAGCACATGAACAAAATATGCTTGTACCAAAGATAAAATAGGAGCTATTGGGCTGTTTCAAGACGCAGAAACGCACATGCGGTGGGCTTTAACTGGTCCAGAGATAACCAGATCCGTTGTTTTCCGTGTTGTCGATGCTGAATTCCATCCATCTTTCCATCATGGACAATACGAATCATACTATAAGAAATTTCCCAGTCAGTCAAAACTCTTGACGGATTCTTTCTAAGATGTGTGCAGTCCTTTTGAAAAGCCTAGCAGTGATTTTTTTTCTCTTCATACACGTCTTGTTGCAAGCTGTGACAGAGTGGTAGCTCTCCAAAACCTTGAAGAAGATGGAATAAACCTCTATCGTACTTTCGTCAAGGAACGACTTTCACCGAACCCAAGTGTAAGTGTTTTCAGCCTTCTCAAGTTGAACAACAAGAAGTTATTAGCAGATATAAAAGCAAAACAGATCCCTAGACATATTAAAGTCGTAAATGTGCTGAAAAACGACATCCAGTGGTTTTCAAAGCTTTTCATTGGTGCCCAATACCGTGAGTTGTATTGAGACACATTTTTCCAACATGAGAATAAGCCGTTCCCCCCTTCTGTTTCTTTGGATGGAGGATTTCGGGCATCTTTAAAGTCAGACCCAGCTTCCATTCTTGAAAAAGTAGCAGATGGAGGTGATAATTTCACAACTCAATGTGATGCTATTGTGTTTGAAGGTGCAATTCTTATCAACATGCTCCCTGCAAGGACATCAAAAACATTCGAAGAATACTTCAAATGTGAGTTTAAAAAAAACACTGCAAAAGTAATTGACAGTATGGCTGTAAAAAGGGCTTATTTCGTCTAAAACATTTACTCTGGAGATATCAACGAGATACCTGCACAGGAGAAAAGAGGACATGGAGTTCCACGACATGTGACTCAAGTAAACATTGTTCGAAAGAACTGAGCTTGCTTTCTTAGAAATGATCAAAAACAAAAAATAACTTTTTTTGTTTTTTAGCTTGGGTAATAGTTAAGGACAGAAGAAGTTTTGAGGTTGTAACGAATGATTGCGGAGCATTTTTATCATCGTGCTCAAACATTTCTCTCCATGGGATTTTTCCATACTAGAAGCTCATGGTGGCTTTACACTGGGGATATTGTTTCTCGTGGCACAGTTGATGTTATGATCCGAACTGTAGATACGGTTGTGCTTGTCCACTTTATATCTTACTATCATTACTGCAAAAACCTTGGCTTAAAGACACTGTGTATTTTGCTTGGTGTTGGCCACCGGAAGTGCCAAGTATTTGTGCACAAAATCGCAGAGGTTCGAGGGGAATCAAAGGCTGTTGCCCTCAGAGGCTTCTACCCTTTCACCGGATGTGCCACTACATCGTCATCTCCTGCTAATGGAAAACAAAGTAGCTGGATTTGCTGGATACAAAATGAGGATGCTACAAGCTTATTTCTTGCACTTTCAAACAATATGGAAAATCTAAGCCTAGAACTTCAGTAGAAACTTGTAGAAACTGTTCTTCTTTACAGTTCAGAACGTAATGGCATGTCCATTACTGAAGTCAGGAAAATGCTGTTTACATCGAAAGGTAGACTGGTAAAAATGTATCTCCGACTGCAGCTGCCTTGAAAAACACGTACTAAGGGCTGCTTATCAGAGCGGCCATATATGAGGGCAGGCTCATATTGCAAATCCGGACTTACTTCCACCTTCAGAATGAGGTTGGGTAAAAGCTGATGGTACATGGACACCAATATGGACGTCTCTTCCAGCAACATGGGATGGTAGCAGAGAGTTGGTCAGTTGCAACTGTAAAGCAGGATGCCAATCACGCTGTAGTTGAAGAAATGCTGGCGTCTCATGTACACTGCTATGTAGGAACTGTTAGGCAAAGTGGTTAACGTCTACTGACCCACTAGTAGAAGAAGAATGATTTGAGGACACTGATGTTGTAATTTAATATTTAACTGCCTAAACATCAAATACAATTATTTCATGCAGTGATTTCTTCAATGCAGTAATACTGTATATCAGTGTTCTTCAATGTACAGTATATTAATGTCACACATTTAATTCAGAAATGAGGAATACCGTAATAAAAGTTATTAGTTCGTATTTTTTAGTTTTTCCCATATACTGTACAAATAAATGATTTCCCCAATTTTAAACATTTGATGGTGCTAAATGCAAGTACTGAAGACATTTTAAAATAAAAAATTGTATTGTGTATTTCATATTTTTCATTTTTAAAGACACTTTACTACAATAATACTTTTAAATAATTAAATTGAATTTTTTGACAAACAAAAAAACGTTAAAAAAGACACCTTAACTACTTATGTACGCCATTTTTGAGATAAAGTCCGCCAGTTTGAAAAAGGGCCGCCATATTGAATATTGAATTCCAATTGATTTGCGGGGGCGGGGTCCCTATCTAAAATGAAGTGTATGGACATAAAGTAAAAGTGTGCAAAGTGGCACCATCTTATCACAAATTGCCGGATACTTACGCGAACAGACCCAACTACCAACACAATCGCACCGTACGGTCCGACCGGCTGAAATGGCTGCAGATTCGGCACGCCGGCCACACTGCCTTTCTTATCCCGACGATAAGGACTTGTTCAAACTCCGTCAGTTGCCCGTACGGACATCTACGGCGGCTCTTCGGCATCTTTGTCGCTCATGGATCTCAGCTGACTCTTACCGTGCAATTCGGCACGAATGTGGATTCCCTTCCGCGGCACTTTATTAACCCCAAAGACTGCGATGCAGCGCCGGGCTTGGACGCGGGGGCACGCGGAGTCGCACAAAACTTTAACAATTTGCAAGTCTGCCCTCTACGTAGCTATAAGCCGAGTTTCGCATTAATCGCACTATTTTTTCTTGGTGCGTTGAGTTTTATAACAATGAGTGTAAGTCATAGAATTATTTTTAAGCATTCAATTTTTTCAAGTCGAGAATAAAGCAATTGCCACCTAATGATCAGTTTTTCAGTTTTTTGTACTTATTATATGGTTATATTTAAAAATCATATTATTTACTAAACTGTGCAAATTAATTGGGACAAAGAAAAACGTCACTCTTTTTTCCAAAACTATTTCTTTATATTATTCTATGCCTTGATATACACTGATAAATACCTGTATTCGTATGAAGCATGTCCTCCTTTAGCCGAAATTACCTCTTGAGCTCGTTTTGGCATTGACTCCACTTATTGAGGTCACATACTTTTGACTCCTTAATCTTGGAACCACACTTTTATAGCATTCGTTATCATGCGTTCTTTGGTTGTACAGTCCATTTTACATAAACGTCTCATCAAAATATTCCACAAGTTTTCTATGGGATTTAAATCTGGTGAATTCCCAGGCCAATCAAGCAAATGAATTTGATTTTCCAGCATGAAATTCTTGACCAATTGTGAATTGTGACATGGGGCCAAGTCATGTTGAAATGTCCCGTCAAAAGTTTCCAGGAATGGAACAATCCTACGTTGTAATATTTCTACGTACTTAGCTGAATTCATCATACCTTGAACAGGAACTAAGTTTCCAGTGCCATTTTATGTGAAAAAAACCCCATTAAACATCTGTTTCACAGGGTGCTTTACAGTTTGTTTGACATGCTCAGGTCTCAAGGGTTCACAGTTGCTTCGTCTAACGACATTTGCTTGGTAACCCTGCACAAATAAATGAGTTTCATCACTGAAAAGTACCTTTTCCCAGTCGTCAGAAGTCCATGATTTATATTTTTTGGCCCATGCTAAACGTTTTATCTTCATTTTCGCATTCAAATATTGTTTTTTCGTTGGTCTTCTTGCCTTCCGGCCAACTTTCAGAAGCTGACGGCGTATAGTTGAGACACTAACATCACAACCACTAGCCAATAAATCTCTTTGAAGGTCGGTGCTTGTTTTTTTTTTTTTTCATTTTGCTCTTTCTGATTTGATATTTATCGGTTCGTGGAGTTGTTTTTCGTTTTCTTCCACATTTACCGCTCCTTTTTGGAGACGATGATCCAGATGCATTGTATCGCGTAAGCAGTCTTGATACACTTGATTTGCCTATACCAACTGCAGAAGCGATATCTCTCACTGTCATAGAAGTGTGATCCTTCAGAGCAATTATTTCTGCACGCTTCCTTGGGGAAATATCCATTTTTCAATACACGAAAGCAACACGTACTCACAGAGAGCAAAAACTAACATCATCCACCCGTCACACACGAAAGCACACAACTGAAGCTGAAGTGCCTATTTCCTGTTTAAAACCAGCCAAACCACATTCTTGCTATCATGTTCTAACAGCCATACCACCTCACAACTGATAAAACCGGTTTACGTGGGTTTCCGACATCAACTGGCGATCACATTACAATTCTGAGAATAAAATAGCTTGTCCCAATTAATTTGCACGGTATAGTGTTTGTGCCTCACTCTAGCAGTTTCTAAGGTTTTATTGTGATCTTCACTTTACGGACTGTGAATACCTTTACCTTTCACTCTTGGCATGGAAACGCCACCCGTGACTTGTAGCTATTGTTTTTTTTTTAAGGGAAACCCTCATGCTGTCCATATTTCTGTACCGAAATGTTAAAATTATATTAGTATATTAACGTGCTAAGAATTACTCGAAATTAAACAGCACAGAATGAGGCTGAAAAGCATTTTTATTCGCAGCGATAAATTTGTTCATCACTGTTGCTCTTATATGCAATTGTGGTAAACATAAGTTCAATGTAGGGCATCTTTAAGGTACATTTGGTTTACTGTATATGGTGCAAAAGTTGAATTCATAACACTGGTCGGCATGAAAATCGGCCCTGACACCATTCCTGCTGATTCTTATGTAAAATGACCTTCTGAATCCGAATATGACCCGCGTTTCCCCCATCACCCACCGTTTTCGGGGAGGCCCCCCACCTAATTTTATCACTTTCCGATAATTTGGAGGGATGAAAAGGATTATTTCAGCCTTTACATTTCTTCTGAGGGGCTACAGAGGTGAAATGTTATAAAACATGAACATCTGTATCAAGGAGGTAGATTTGGGGGATCCCCCCCCCCCCCAATTGTAAAGAAATCATTACAAATGATGGATTTTTCCGTTTTTTTTTGGCGATTTTTTCACTTATTTGCTACATCTTCCATCTTCCAGCCCCTCTCATCCTCCCCCAAAAAACCCGCAAATAATAAAAATATATAGCAACAGTAATAAAAATATATAGCAACAGTTCGGAACATTCACTCTACCACGCTGGCTCTCTCAATACCTCGCGCGAACAGGTTCCCACCGGAATCGCGCACAGGTTTGCACGGGCTTTGACAAGGTCAAACTTGCATTGCTCTTATCACGATAATCCTGCACTGTAAGCATTATCTTCCCTCAGTTGATCTGTAGCGATCCTTGAGTCTACTTGTCGGTGTTCTAATCGGGGATTCTGTGTTTCCAAGTTGTTTTAATTGTGTCAAACGGTAGAAATGTGCTTACACCGGCCTTTTCCAAGTGAATTACAGTACGTGAGTGTAATTTGTGATTAATATAAAGCATTTATTTACTGTTTAATTATGCCACGCGAGTGTATAAATCATCCAGATAGATTCTATGTTTGCGGGGAATTGACTTTTAAAGCGCAACGAAAACCCCTTTCTCCGCTTCTTAAAACTGCTTATAAATTTTACTTTGATTGCAAAGTTGGCGATCAGGACAAGAATTGGGCTCCCACAGTTTGCTGCACTACTTGTTACAGTAGCTTGACCAAATGGCTCAAAGTTACCCGTAAATCAATGCCATTTGCTGTGCCCATGGTTTGGCGCGAACCTCGCTGTCATCTCACAGATTGTTACTTTTTTATGACTTCAACCTTCCGGTTATCTAGTAACAAAAGTAAGCATACAATTCAGTGTCCTAATATCCTTTCAACTCTAAGACCAGTTCCTCAAAACGAATCATTGCCAATCCCATTGCCCCCAAAAACCTGTACTCTAAAGCCAGAAACGGATGTGACATACTTTGAGCCACAGCCTGGACCATTACATGATACGTCCACCGATGCTAAAGAGTGTTCTGCTGATTCAGCTCATCGAAAACCTTACCTCGTTACTCAGTCGGAATTGAATGATATCGTCAAGGATTTGTAATTACCTAAGACTAAATCTCAACTTCAGCAGTGGAATCTCTTAGAAAAGGGCGTAAAGATCTCTTCTTACAGGACCAGACAGTCAACCCTGCAATTACATTTTTCGGAAGATGAAGGCTTAGTGTTCTGCCCTAATTCAAATGCATTGATGATTGAACTGAAGATGACATGTGACCCAGACTAATGGCGACTGTGTATAGACTCATAAAAGACAAGCTTAAAAGTTGTCCTGTTGGCCAATGGGAATGAGTTGCCACCAGTCCCGGTTGCATACACTGTGGATATCAAGGAGACGTACGACAACATCAGCCGAATCCTTGATAAAATCTGTTATCATGATTATAATTGGAAACTTTGCGCTGATTTAAAAGTTGTTGCTGTACTCGGGGGCCTGCAATCAGGCTTCACAAAATACTGCTGCTTTCTATGCGAATGGGACAGCCGAGCACGAGACAAACATTACATCGTACGGAACAGGCCTCTGCGAGAAAGTTTTACTTCCGGTCAGAAAAATGTCGTTCATGATCTTCTGGTCCCGAAGGAAAATATTTACTGGCCGCCTTTGCTCATCAAACTGGGATTGATCAAACAGTTTGTGAAAGCAATGGACAAGACAGGTGATGCAATTCAATTTTTGAGAAATAAATTTCTTCGTCTTAGTGAGACTAAAATCAAGGAAGGAATTTTCGTAGGACCCCAGATTAGACAACTTTTCAAAGATTCAACGTTTATTGAACACCTGAATCGAAAAGAAAAAGAGCTTTGCTTGCATTCCAAAACGTGTGTAAGACCTTTTTGGGTAACAACAAAAGTGATGATTATGCCGCTCATGTCGAGGAATTGCTGTCAGCGTACAAGGCCATGGGGTGTAACATGTCTCTTAAAGTGCATTTCCTGCACTCACACCTGGACTTCTTCCTGAAAATTTTAGGAGCAGTTTACGATGAACACGGGGAACGATTCCATCAAGGCATCAATAAGATCGAGAGGAGATTTTCAGGGAGGTGGAATACGAGCATGTTAGCAGAGTACTGCTGGTGTTTGGTACGAGAAGCTTCTATCTCAGGGTACAAAAGGAAAGCAGGTACCAAATGAAGGTACTTATCTTATTTATTTATTATACTTTACATTTGTATTTTACTTTTTATATATTATTCTTTACAGCAAAAATAAATAATCCTTTTCACCCCTCCAAATAAAATTCATGTCCATAACATATTACAGAAAATTGATAAAAAATCATAAAAAGTCGATCATTTTTAATGATTTCTTTACAATTGGGGGGGCAAACCCCCTAAATCTACATCCTTGCTACAAATGTTCGTGTTTTATAACTTTTCACCTCTGTAGCCCCTCAGAAGAAATGTAAAGGCTGAAATAATCCTTTTCATCCCTTCAAATTATCGGAAAGTGATAAAATAGGTGGGGGGCTCCCCAGAAAACGGTGGGTGATGGGAGAAAACGGAGGTCACATTCGGCTTCAGGAGGTCGTTTTACATAAGAATCAGCAGGAATGGTGTCAGAGCTCGAAATTTTTTTTTTTATGCCGACCAGTGTAATCTATAGTAAATTTAAACGCACGGCCTTATGGTTGAACGTCGCTGAGCAGAGAATTAATTAGAAAACCGGGCAAAGAAAGCTGCCGATATCAGTACCTGATTTAGTAAATTCTGAATTTTGGAATATGATATTTTGATTCAAATTTACCAAAGTTTCTATTTCTTTGGTACCACGTTACTCAAAGTCTTTAAGAGTCTGTGTGTTACTGAAACTGCGATTTCTCTGAAGAACGGCAAAGATGTATCTCAATCAACGTTTCTCAACGATTTTGTTTCCTCACACTTAAAAAATAAGTTTTCGTAGCACGCAGAACTGATACTTTTCAAACGTTTTCTATCAAGTGAGGGAAGGTAGCGCTTCACGCAGTTCAGTATGTTAAAATATTTTCCAGAAAATTGGTTATAAATGGCAGATGTAAAAAGGGGTAAATATTTCAGAATTTTTTCATAGAACTCTTTGTGTCTGAAGTAAGAAAAATAATAAGAATTTGTTATTGATTTTTTTGCGACTACGTGAAACACAAAGTAGGTTGCTCGGGAAAAAAGAGAGGAGTAAAACCAAAACTATTCTCGGATGATCACAATATACAACACAAACGTTTTCCGATATTTTACACTATAAAATCACACTTGTGGCTAATTTTGCCATGGCAAAAGATAATACTTCTTTATTACATCGCTAGAGATCATAAGTAGGACAAAAGAGAAACAAACTGTTATGGCTTTCAAAACGAGGTGGAGGAGGACATCTTTCGCTTAACGAATAACGCCAAGTTTTCTTGCAGTATGCCAGTTTCTGCTGCTGTCTTCTTTTCAGAAGTCCTGTAATGCCTATCGTGCGTACGTTTTACGATATTGATTTACTTCACATTGCCTTACGCTAAGCATGAGCAACACTCGAAGTCGGAACATGGCGCCAACATGATGTTTTTATTACCTTTTCCTAGGTATGGGATTTAATTAATTCGCCGCATGCAACACACTTTGGAAAAACAAAAACGTAATGGAGGATTACATTTCTTGTACTACGTGTTCTCCACAGCCAAAGAAGCTGCATCGATCTTTACCACAAAAGTATTTTGTAGTTCTCACATCGTGAAACATATATTATGAGAAGTTTAACTTCCTATTTCTCTGACGGAATATCGGATGCTCCGAAACTATTGTATCAGATTCAATGATAAGTTTATAGGAGTTTAACTATTACGCACCAAAATTTTGGCAAATGCACATTATTTTACCGACGTTTGTTCTTATTACAAAGTACATTTTGGTGATTTGAATATGAAACTGCACAGATACGGAAGAACAAATTTAAGAACGCCAAATTTTGCAAGGAGTGCAGTGGAAAGCCATACGTAGTATGCAAATTCCCTTTTAATGTTGGTTGATGATTAAAATAATTCTAAAGAAGCATGTCTATATGTTAAATTTGAGTTACCATTTGAATGCTGGTGTCATATTAGTTGTACCTAGCTGTTTCACGAACTCAGTTTTCCAGAAAATTGTTTGTAAATAACAGATGTAGAAAAAAAAAGATATTTCATCACGATCTTTTAGTTCGTGATAAAATTATTTTACATCTTTTCCGTCTAGACACGCAACAGTGTTATTAATACAAAATTTTATTTTATGATATTCGTCACGATATATTGCAATTACGATATTTAGCCATATTTAAGTCAGTGAGGCTTATGATATTTAAGATAATGAATGTTCCTAACATCATATATATCGTATGAGAATAAAAAACTAACGTCGTTTTGATCGGACTTTATAGCGCCTATCCACTGCTAGCGCTGGTAAAACCGTTACTTCAAATCATTACATTGAATTTAAGATAAAACATCTAAAAGTTTTTGATCTATCGCAACAAAGTGATCTCTTGCAATCTTTCAAGGGTAAAGTTGGGATGTTTCAGTCTTTCACGGAAGATAAATTTATTTATTGAATGTCGGACACGCTTCTGTTCTTTCTCCTATAGGGAACAATTAGACTTTGGACGCCAGTAGATGTGAGAAATGACACAAAAATATCTCAAATGAAGGGTCCTTACTGAATATAATCTAGTGTTTTTAACGAAAATGTTCTTTGTACAGCAGTACCAGTATGCTGTTATGAATACGAATGGAAAAATGTAAATATGGATTCCAAAATTGGGACTAATCAAAAACGTTTCTTTATGTGTATTTTTAGCACGTCTTTTGTAAAAAATGATCGTACTTATGTTATCGGTTTGTCTGTCCGTCCGTCCGTCTACCGGCCTGTACCCACGGTATCTCTGCAACTATTAGTCTGATTTGAAAAATTCGTTTTGCGTTCGAAAGCTTGAAACACGTAAATGATGATCCTTTATTTCTTTTTTTTACGATGTACAATTTCGCCGCTAGAGGGCGTAAATGCAGATGATGTTGAATTCAAAAATACGTTTTATTGCACATATCTGCTTCTACACATCCGATTGAAAATTTTTTTTTATTTTTCGATTCCATTTATGTCGACGTGTATTTTGGATATAGTTTCTTTTTCAAATTACGCATAGAGTTTCTGCTAAGGGGCGTAAAAGTAAATTGCATTTTTTCCCGATAACTCTTCTTCTAAAACTCCGATACATCTCCTGATGCACAATCTTTTGCATATAATTTCGAATTTTTGGTAAAAAATACTTTGGCCACCAGGAGGCGTAAGTGTTAATTTTCGCTTCTGATGCATTTGCCATAAAATCTGAGCTTCTGAAATATCGATTGAAAAATGTTTTTCGTGGACTGATGTCACTCACATCGATAAACCTTTTCGAAATATTTTCTTCCTAAAATATTCCACAGTTTCTCGGCCAGGGAGCGTTGATGTATATCTTATTTTTGTCAATATCTCGAATTCTAGGAGTCCGATTTGAAAAATACCTTCTTTGTTGGATAGTGTTTTCCGTGTGACATGTTTTTCATATAATTCAAAATTTTGAAGTAATTCGTAGATCTTCCGCTAGGAGGCGTAAGGGTAAATGGCGTTTTCCCTATATCTCTGCTTCTAAATCTCCGATCTGAAAAGTTCTTTCTGCACCGGATACAGCTCCTTATGGGAAATCGTTTGCACATAATTTCTAATTTTTTAAACAAATGGTTTGGCCACCAGGGGCGTAAACCTTAATTTCCGCTTCTGATGTATTTGCAGCAAAATATGAGCTTCTAAATTCTCGACTGGAATAACAACGTTTGTAGACCGATACTACTCATGTCGACAAACCTTTTGGAAACATTTTCTTCTTAAAATAGTGCACGGTTTCTACGCCATTTGGATATTTTTTTGTTATCAATATCGCGACTTCTAAGAGTCCCATTTAAAAAATTCCTTCTTTGTTGGATAGTGTTTCTAGTGTGATATGTTTTTCCTATAAATTCAAAATTTTCAAGTAATTCAAAGACTTTCCGCTAGGGTCGTAAAGGTAAATTCCGTTTTCTCCTATGTCTCTGCTTCTAAATCTCCGATCTGAAAAATTCTTTCTGCACCTGATACAGCTCCTGATGGGAAATCGTTTGCACGTAATTTTAATTTTTTGTAAAAACTCGTTTGGCCACCAGGTGGCGTAAGCTTTAATTTCCGCTTCTAATGTATTTGCAGCAAAATATGGGCTTCTAAAATCTCGATAGAAAAAAGTCTTTTGTGGAGTAAAACAAGAGTCTTTTTTCTACTCATGTCGACAAACATTTTAGGAACATTTTCTAAATAATACGCCAAGGGCGTAGATGTATATCTTATTTTTGTCGATATCTCTACTTCTAAAAGTCCGATTTGAAAAATTCCTTCTTTGTTGGATAGTGTTTCCGATTCGTAATGTTTTTCCTATAAATTCAAAATTTTCAAGTAAGTCATAGACTTTCCGCTAGGGCGCACAATGGTAAATTGCGTTTTCTGCTCTTAAAATTCCGATTTGAAAAATTATTCCTGTATCGTATACAAGACCTGACGGAAAATATTTTTCACGTAATTCCTAATATTTGGTAAAGAATGGCTTGGCCACCAGGGGTCATAAGTGTTAATTTCTACTTCTGATGTATTTGTAGCCAAATCTGGGCTCCTGAAAACTCGACAAAAATGTTTTTCTTGGTCTGATACCGCTCATATGGATAAACCTTTTGTGAATACTTTCTTCCAAAAATAATGCATGGTTTTCCCACCAAGGGACGTAAAGTCACATCTTATTTTGGAGAATAACTCTGTTTCTCAGAGTTCGTAAACTCACGATTCCGTTTACAGCAATATTTGAGGGATTAAAGACCCAATTGAAAAACTTCTTTCTTCCGTCAGATACCATTGTTCTCCATACCGATTCCATTGATTTTGAATAGCTTTGATAAGTTTAATTTGCGTCAGAACGGATTCAAAAGACGTGCTTACTACACCCAAAAATTCGGTGTCATCTTTCTTCTTTTCATTTGAATTACAGTCGAACCTTGTTACACCGCCCGCAAATAAACCTCTAAGATCATCTTCGTGTCCAAAGCTCACGGGATGGATACAAGTACGTTCTTTCTTCACTAAACAGAAATTTCCACCTTTAAACTACCACTTTTCTGACTACCATCCACTACGACATTCTAGAGTTATTTTGTTTTTTCTCATTGCCAAACGCCGCGATCCGATGAATGGACTCTCAAATTCTATGCAATGATTTCCAAAATTCATTTGCACCAGACACAACGAATCGTTCTTCTTATCTTCTATCTTCTTAAATGTACCTCGGAACCATGCCGGCAGAGAGCTCCTCAACGAACTTTTTGCGGAATGTGGGAGATAACAGACCTGCCCCTCCTCCCACTCCCCTGAAAAATGAACGATGCTGTTTGAGAAGTGAGCAGTGAGGTCAGATGCCAGAAACCGGTTGCAGTTATACACTATCTACCAACAAGTAATTAGACACCTGTGATAGCAAAGGAAAACGAAGTTTATTCACCTTCAATAATTACTGTAGCCTCCACGAGCGGCGATTACAGCTGCGACCCTCAGGGTCATACTCTCAACCAGCCGTTGTACGACGGCTAGCGGTATTTTATTCCACTCAGCTTGGAGAAGACAGGTCAGTTCCTTCATCGATTTCGGACGGTGGGGGCACCCCTCAAGTCGACGCTCCAACTCGTCCCAGAGGTGCTCGATAGTGTTAAGGTCCATTCGATTAAACCCATTGTCACCATACGAAGCCATGGTGGACCTCGCAACATGACAGGTGGCATTTTCATCCTGAAAGTAACATGGGTACACCCCGTAAAACTGCCACAACGTAGGAAGCGCATGGTCATCCAAAATGGTACACGAGGGCTCGGCTTTGGGTCTACTAGGAATTGCGACCAAGGGTGCCGCCCCATACCAGGTGAAACATCCCCATTGCATAACTCCACCGCCGCCGAGCTTCACAGTTGGCACAATACATTCTGGCAGAAAGCGTTCTCCAGGCAGATGAAAAACCCAGACCCTGCCATCCGAACGATAGAGGGTGAACCTTGATTCCTCGCTCCAGAGAACCTGTTTCCACTGTTCAACGGTCCACCGTAGACGTTCTTGCACCACGTTAGCCGAGCAGCGCTATTGGACTTGGTGATCAAAGGCTTCTGGGCGGCAGCACGTCCATGATAACCGAGAAGATGAGCTTCCTTACGGATGGTATTCATCGAAAGAACACTCCCGGATGCCTGTTAAAACTCCTCGCGGATGTGGCCCATCGATTTGGTGCAGTTGTTCCGAATTTCTCTGGCCAGCACCCGTCGGTCTCTAACTCCCAGTTTTGTGGGTCTGCCGGGTAGAGGCATATTCTGACAGTCACCTCTCATCTTCCACTTGCCAATCACGTAGGCCACTGTCGATTTTGGGTATTTCAACTTGCTGGATATATCACCTATGGATCGGCCATTTCTGTGATACCCGACGATTACACCTTTCTCGAAATCAGAGAGCTCCGAACTGCATGGCATCTTGCATGGGACTGGTTGCGTTGTTGTTTCCCACACGATATTTAACGGCGGCGGCCGTGATGTGTATCAGGACCGCAGATACCGTCGATTGCAGGGGTGTCCAATTACTTGTTGCTAGATGGTGTATATAATTCAAGATTACACACTTGTGATATTGATTAAGAATAAATTAAAACCTTTTTTTTTACAATTAAACGTTTTATTACCACCGACTATAGTTAAGGAGAGCGTTTGTCTCGGCATCATCCTGATGATGCCGAGCCAAACGCTCTGCGAAACTCTAGTCGATGCTAATAAAGCGTTTAATTGTGAATAAACGTTGATAATTTATTCTTAACCGGAGTTTTTTTTATTGTAGGTTTAAACACCACCGTGATCAACTTAGTGGTCTATAAGCAGTCGGCCGTCCCTTATTTAGGGCCACTGGTTCCAGGGACGAGAGAGAGCCGACCCCGTAAGAGAAACACAACATTCATACCTCACCGGGATTCGAACCCGTACCCATATCGGTACGGGTTCGAATATCCATCACTTAGATCACTGCGCCACCTTCCATGCATCCTTGCATTATTTATCGAGTCTGGCAGAAGTTAGACGACTGGTGTGTAAATCAATTCTAACAAGACATATTTCTTCTTAATTCCAGGAGTTATCAAACCGGTTGAATATCGATGTTTGTTAAATGGATACATACAAACTAACTGCTCTACCCATAGGGTAATCTTTACAATTTCACTAAATAACACCTGGCTTAAGTGCTCGGTCTTACATTTCGGCGGAGGCCTCAGGAAATTACATCTCCTGTTTCACATTTTGGGTTTTAAAACATTTTGTTATATGAAGCTTTCGGTAGTCATTGTTCCTCGAAGGGACTTCTCCTTGCATGTTTTTTTAAGGCAACCTGAAGTGGCTAAGGCATTGTTGTATGTTCATGAGGAAATTTTCAGAATGCGTATTCAAAGATCGCAAATCTGTTGATACATCTAGCCATCAGACAGTAGCAAAACACTTTTCAACCCTTTTTGGAGAAGTGTTTTTGCAGAACAGAAGGAGACATATTTAGCGATAAACATAAACGGAAGTGAACTTAATAATTAGTTTTAGTTACAAAATCTGAAGCTGGCAAGCACCAAGTTTCGAAATAGCTCATGTTTGATGTATTGGCCAGGTAAACGCCTATCACTGAGTTATTGCGGATGAAGTTATTCTCTTAAAAGCAACACGATTTAAGAAAGAATGCCGAATTCCAAAATTCGTCTACAGTAATTGTTGATTTTACGGATTCAATATGCCAATAAAAACAGTGAAACAGCCGAAACTACTCAGAGTTTAGTACAAGAGGAAAACAAAGAAGTAAATAATGTTAGATATAATATTTTATTTTAAATTAAATATGTGCATAATATACGTAGATGAATGTAGTTTGTTTTCTTGGATTATACCCCATAAATTGGTCTCAAACAAAAATTAGTAAATTTGCAGATAGTTGAAAAATAGAAATGTGGTTCAATGTGCAAAAAAAACACATACAACTGATCCAAAAAAAATTGATGCTTTTGGAAAATGTAAAACAGAAAAATAAGTTTGTATCTTTTTCATTAACTTCCTTTAAACATTGTTTTCGAACCCTACGTCCTCAGAATAAGAAATCCCATACATAAGTACGCATATTTTATGATTTTTTTCCCCGCTAACCAGGTTAGCGAAATTAACACATAACAATGTGTAACTTCTTTATTTGGTTTTAAAAAATATATTTTATATATAAATCTTTTCCTGAGTTTAAAACTGAAAAGTTTAATTTTATTATTAAAGTTAAAACAACACATAGGGAAACATCATGAATAATATCAATGAGGTAATACAATACACTAAACTTCCACCGTATTAAATGTAGCCGGCATTAGGTAAATGCTTGGATGCTACATCCACGTGACACGCAAGACCAGCCCAAAACTAAATTAGATCCACCAACCACAGCTTCCCCAAATAGTGATAAATTACAGACATTATGGGTATGACCAGTGATTTTAAAGAATTTGACAAGCAGGTTATTTCGGAATATGAATTTTTACTGCTTAAAAATTAGATTTTACTGAATTTATTTATCACAGAAAACGGTGTAGACGTTGCCTTGGTCTGTAAAACACTGCTGTCTACGAGTGTAGTGTATTTGGGAATACTGAACGCGTATTACCTACCAGAATATGCGTTTTAGTATGCCCATTTATTATATCCACCACGGTCACTCTACTATAATTCCATGACTTAAAAGGGGAGTTGCTGTTTTCGTTAAGAATACCTCAAGAATGCTTTGTTTACGATTCATCTCTTAAATTCTCTAGAGGGTCGCGGTGGTATCATTTCCACAACTAGTGAAGTCTGTAATCGGCAATGTCAACATACTTTAGCTGAAGATATAAAGACTAATTTTTTCTGACAATAATCCAACCATTGCTGCTGGGGATTTTCATTGCAGATATCATTTCTGGAATTCTGGGATTAATGATTTCCACGGAAATAATTTAGCAAAAATGATTACAAAAGAAAAAATTATATGCAGATGATCCTCATGAGTCCACAATTTAACCTACAAATCTGCATGTGCGCCCAGATGTTATTGATTTTTGCTGTTTTTATAAAGTTAAAACACTCTTATAGCATTCGAGTGCTACCTAGTCTTAACTCTGAGCACCAACGTGCCGTTGTGGGGTTATTCGATTTTGATCCTGTATCATATCTAGCTCAATATTCAGTGAAGTGGACAAAATTTAAAACTTTAGTACAGGACAAGGTAATTAGTAATTTTGCAGAATTATCAGATGAATCAGTGGTTGATACTTCTGTTACCACGTTTGCTACTAAATTTCAAGGGGGTTCTTTAAAACTATAGTGAAAAAAGTGATATTTACGCGCAATCCTTATAAATTGACGCCGAGCTCGTGCAGGGACCACACAAATGAGGTACGGAAAGTCGGATTAAACTCGACTTTATTATTAGAAAGCGTTCATGAAAAATGGATTTCTAAACAAACAAATTATTTTATATAACGTTAAGAGCAAAAACTGGAATGTCTTTTTGTTTTGACAAAAGCAAGCATTTATAGTTTGATTTATTTATAACATTATTTTTTCAATTATATCTGGAAATTGTATATAGGTAAATTTTACATTTGTCCGCTGTAGACTTTATAAAATGTTCAACACAGGATTTTCGATATTTTCTAATATATGCACACAATTATGTCAGTTCAATTATGCTATTATACGGGTTATACATTTCTGTGCAATTTGCTTTGCCCATCTATATTGTGTTAGCTCCCAAAAAACATGTAAGCTCATTTGGTTCTTCTCTCCTAGTGGAGAAAAGAGACGTTCACCGGCACAATTAATACGCAAATACACTTTTCGTTGGAATTTGAATATCCCTCTTTTTCCAACATACTTAAAAACGATTTAGCGGAAAAGGAAAATTTCTTTCTCATCTCTCAAAAGACTATAATTTGTTTGATCCCATTTGCCTCTGGATAAGGTCTGAAACTTCTTGAAAAAGTTCTTCTCCGTTTACTAAAGGAAAATTGTTTATGAATGATTAAAACTCAAACGAAGTATGAAGGATGATCACCTACTCCTTTAGTGAAATATTCACATATCTATCTAAAGTTTACAAGAACAGCACTGTTTTGATTAATGTTCTTAAAGCCAGGGTTATGAACTATCAGCAAGGAGTATACGACCAATAGAGCCGAGCTATGCTATTTGGTTCATTTCATTCAGTTTTTCGAAAATTTATTTATCTGATCGTTAATTCTTCTTAAGATCACATTTCGCGCTGTCAGTCCAACAGTTCGAGCCTCAGCATCTATCATTTTGTTGTCATCTACTCCGTATTCCTTTGATTTATCGCCATGTGACTTCTTCCAGTTCCCTAGGACAAACGGGAACTAAAGGGACAGTATCATAGAGGCGTTACATCTATCGAAGAGCCGTAACAAAACAGTGCTGTTCGGAAAAGTGCCTTCCAGAACTATTTTCAAGATATTCAGAAACGCTGGAAACTCTGTGTTAATTCAGAAGGGCGGTATCAAAACCCCACTCTATTGAATCAGCACACAAGGGTGGTATATATATATATATATATATATAGGGTGTCTCAGCACCAGGTTTACAAACTTCGAGGACGGGTAGGGTACACCTAGACGACTCGGAATCACATAGCAATGCTGGATCGGATGACATGCTGAGTCGGAAATGGCAATAGGTACGGCCCGATGGGGTGATCTCCCACAATACGGGCCCAAACTTTGCCATAAAACGCTTCTGTGCTGCTCGACTTCGTGTCGCATGGGGGTTCACCACCGACCACAAATGGGTGTTATGAAGATTGAAGATTCCCTCCCTTGTGAACAACGCCTCATCTGTGAACAACACAGTTGCAGGGAAAAGGGGCTCTGTAGCACGCTTTTGCAGATACCATTGTGCAAAAGCTATCCGAGGTGCATAATCAGCTTCTTCAAGTGCCTGAACGCCGCCCCGGTGGCGCAGTGGTCTAAGGCGCTGGCCTCTGATCATTCGTCCGTCTGGGGTCCGGGTTCGAATCCCGGTGAGGCATGGATGTTGTGTTTGTCTTACGGCACTGGCTCTCTCCCTTCCCTGGCACCAGTGACCCTAAATTCGGGACGGGCGACTGCTTATAGCCCATTGAGTTGCTCACGGTGGTCGTTAAACCTCCAATCAAAAAAAAAAAAAAAAAAAAAAAAAAAAAAAAAAAAAGTGCCTGAACGCGCTGTACGTGATAAGGATGCATGTCGTTTTCACGCAGAATCCTCAAGACGCTGCAGGGGAAATCCCGACACGCTGCGCTATACCTTGGGTACTCGCACTTGGACTGTCCTGTACTAGACCTAACACAGTATCCTCAATGTACGGAGTCCGCACCGTTCATTCACGACTCATGACTGCTCTCTGTAAAGAACCCCTGTCAGATAACCGCTGGTGCAGGCGTCCAAAGAAGCTATGGCTGGGAGTACGCCCCATCGGATATCGCTGCGAGAACAATCGCTGTCCGGTTCGCCCTTTGCATTCTGCAGCCCCGTATGCCGGATACATATCCGCTACTCCGCGTTCGTATGCTCAGCCATCCTACTACCGCTGCGTCAGTGTGTGAAATGAAGAGTCTCTGCAAGAACGCTCGGAAATCCCGCGCACGTGCAACGCCATCTATCGCGTCTGGAAAGCATTTTCGACCCAGCATTTCTATTAGATTCTGAGTCATCTAGGAGTACCCGACCCCTCCTCGAAGTTCGTAAACCTGGTGCTGAGACACCATATATATATATATATATATATATATATATATAACCTTAAAAAACACCATAATACTTTCAAGTTGGAACTGAAGAACAGATTCTCTGCTTTAGAAGGCCTAACATCGGAAGAAGTGGATATTTCGGAAGTTAACAGAAAAGTAACCAAAGCTCTTATGGAAACAGCAACAAAATTAGCTGGGTCTAAGAACAAGTTGCATGTAAACAAATTATCAGGAAAAACCAAAATGTTGATGCAAAAAAGAAGAGAGATGAGGACAACTAAAGAAGATGTGACTTCCAAAGTGGAATATATAGAGCTATGCAAGACAGCACGAAAAAGTATCACTGAAGACGTAAGGAAATTCAACTGTGAGCTAGTGAGGAAAGCAATTGAAAACAACCAAAGCCTAAAGATAGCAAAGGGACATCTCAGTAAGGGAAGAAAACAGATTATGGCTCTGAGAAAAGAAGATGGTTCTATAACAAGAAATAGAAATGAAATTTTGACAAGAGTGAAAGATTTCTACTCCAAATTATATGAAAGGGATGATACATGTACTCCAGACATCATGAAAGGTACCAGAGTTCTTCCAGTCCTCCCAGCAGAAGTTGCACATGCAATCAAGAACATGAAGCGGGGGAAAGCTCCAGGAGAAGATGGAATTACTATAGACATCATACAAGAAGCAAGTGGAGAAATTGAAACAGTACTCGCCCAAATTTTCACTCGATGCCTTAATGAAGGGAAGATTCCTGAGGATTGGAACAATGCTACAATGATCCTGCTACATAAAAAAGGTGACATTGAGGATCTCAGGAACTACAGACCTATCAGCCTCCTATCAGTGGTTTATAAAATCTTCACTAAAGTTCTTTCACACCGCTTGAAGGTAACACTGGACATGGCTCAACCGAGAGAACAAGCTGGATTCAGGAGTGGCTACAGCACAATAGATCATATCCACGTACTGAGAGAACTAATTGAAAGAGCGAGGGAATATGAACTTCCATTGTGCATGGCTTTTATCGATTATGAAAAAGCCTTTGATTCGGTGAAACCATCAGCAGTTACCACGGCTCTGAAATCCTGCGGTATTGAAGATGCATACATTAATATTATTAATAACATCTATGAAAATGCAAGTGCAAAGATTCGGCTGTTTGAAAATACAACACACATAAAAATTGGAAAGGGAGTGAGACAAGGTGACACCATATCTCCGAAGCTCTTTAATGCCACATTGGAAAATGTCTTTCAATCACTGAACTGGGAAAACAAAGGGATAAAGATTAATGGAGATTATCTAACCCACCTTCGTTTTGCTGATGACGTAGTCATTTTTGCAACTACCCCATCAGAGCTGCAGAGTATGATCCAGGAACTTGCTGACAAGAGTAAAGAAGTGGGATTAAAAATGAACTTTCAGAAGACAAAAGTGATGTTCAATGCTTTTACAAGAAATGAAGATTTATCGATTGATGGAGAAAAACTGGAGATAACAGATACGTATGTTTATCTTGGACAGCAGATATCAAGTGAGGGTCACATTGATGAAGAAATTAATCGGCGTACAAAACTTGCCTGGAGAGCTTTTGGAAGAAACAGCATAATTTTCAAGAGCAATATGCCATTATGTCTTAAAAGAAAAGTGTTTGATCAATGCATCCTTCCAGTGCTTACGTATGGTGCAGAGACGTGGACCTTAACTAAAAGAGACATACAAAGGCTGCAGACAACTCAAAGAAGCATGGAGAGGTGCATGCTTGGTATAACCAGGAGAGATAAGAAGAGGAACTCGTGGATCCGAAAAATGACAAGAGTGGAAGACATCATGATCAGAGTTAAATCCCTGAAATGGCAATGGGCTGGACATACTGCCAGAAGGACAGACCATAGATGGACAGCCGAAATTTTAGATTGGATTCCAAGGGACAGGAAAAGACCCAGAAAAAGACCACATGGGAGATGGGTGGATGAAATTGGTAAATATGCGGGAGTGACATGGAGGAGACTGGCACAAGACAGACCGTTGTGGAGGAAACTTGGGGAGACCTTCGTCCAGCAGTGGATTGATAATGGTTGACAATGATGATGATGATGATATATATATATATATATATATATATGTGTGTGTGTGTGTGTGTGTGTGTGTGTAAGGTAAGGTGATGCGTAACATCGCAACCTCTCCTTGACAAATTTCAACCCCGCTTTCTCGTGGTGCATCCTGTTCCCACTAAAGTGGCTCTGACGACAGCCAATAGCGGCATAACTATACCATCGGCATTAGAGGAAATGCTGTCACACACTCACCAACCCGCTTGGACAGCGTTGTGAGTTATGGCCAAACCCCTCCAAAATGATTAAACAAGTTAAATCTCCGGCAGCTGTAATGTACCTGGCCAAGGCAGCGGCAGTGCGACATGAAGGCAGAGGGTGCTAAGAATCCCCGGAGGATCGGACTACGCTGCCCTCTGATGCTGACCTTCGCCACTTACAATGAACACTCCCTATCTTCTGATTCAAGGTTTCTTGAATTGGAAGAGGAACTACAAAGGATCCAGTGGGACATCATCGCTCTAAGTCAGGTAAGGAGAAAAGGAGAAGATCTCATTGAACTGAAAAGTGGACATCTCTTCTACTATCGAGATACAGGCAGATCTAGTGGTGTTGGATTTATTATAAACAAGAAACTAAAGAATAAAGTTGTAGAAGTTGAAAGTTCCTCTGACAGAGCTGCACGACTCGTTATCCAACTCTCGAGAAAA
Organism: Macrothele yani; assembly: GCA_039090855.1. NCBI lineage: Eukaryota > Metazoa > Arthropoda > Arachnida > Araneae > Macrothelidae > Macrothele > Macrothele yani. Next base: position 190,059,277 of record CM077034.1, on the reverse strand, counting down.
TACCACGCACAGATTATTCAAACTTATGCACCCACCACAAGTCATCCTGAAGAAGAAATTGAAGAATTTTATGAGTAAATTCGTCATCTAAATAATAAAGGTAAGCAGCACTTGAAGATAATTATAGGAGATTTCAACGCAAAAATAGGGCGACGGCAACAGAAAGAAACTTCAGCAGGTAAATTCGGTCACGGCAACAGAAACCTGAGTGGAAATTCTCTTGTTGAGTTTGCAGAGGCAGAAGGGTTTTTCATATTGAACTCATTTTTTCAAGAAAATGCCACGCAGGAAATGGACATGGAGACATCCAAATGGGACGACAAGTGAAATTGATTTTAATATGTGTAAAAAAAATTCGTCATAGATGACTGCAGTGTGCTAAACAAGGTCAACACAGGGAGTGACCATTGATTGGTGAGATGTAAGATACACCTCAACAGTAAACTCAAACGTGGCAAGCTCATAAGACAAACAAAATGTATTGACATAACCAACATTAAAAAACACCATAATACCATCAAGTTGGAAATGAAGAACAGATTACCTGCTTTAGAAGGCCTAACATCGTAAGAAGTGGATATTTCTGAAGTTAACAGATAAGTAACCAAAGCTCTTATGGAAACAGCAACAAAATTAGCTGGATCTAAGAACAAGTTGCATGTGAACAAATTGTCAAGAAAAAACCAAGATGTTGATGCAAAAAAGAGGAGAGATGGGGACAACTAAACACGATGTGATTTCCAAAGTGGAATACATAGAGCTATGCAAGACAGCACAAAAAAGTATCACTGAAGACGTAAGGAAATTCAACTGTGAGGAAAGCAATTGAAAACAACCAAAGCCTAAAAATAGCAAAAGGACATCTCAGTAAGGGAAGAAAACAGATTATGGTGCTCAGAAAAGAAGATGGTTCTGTAACAAGAAGTAGAGGCGAAATTTTGACGAGAGTGAAAAATTTCTACTCCGAATTATACGAAACGGATGATACATGTACTCCAGACATTATGAAATGTACCAGTACCACAGTTCTTCCAGTCCTCCCAACAGAATTTGCACATACAATCATGAACATGAAGCGGGGAAAAGCTCCAGGAGAAGAGAGAATTACTGGAAACATCATACAAGAAGCAAGTGGAGAAATAGAAACAGTACTCGCCCAAATTTTAACTCTATGCTTTAATGAAGAAAAGATTTCTGAGGATTGGAACAATGCTACATTGACCCTGCTACATAAAAAAGCCTTTGATTCGGTGAAACCATCAGCAGTTACAATGGCTCTGAAATACTGCGGTATTGAAGATGAATACGTTAATATTTTTAATAACATCTATGAAATTGTAAGTGCAAAGATTCGGCTGTTTGAAAATAGGACAAACATAAAATTGGAAAGGGAGTGAGACAAGGGGACACCATATCTCCGAAACTCTCTAATACCACATTGGAAAATGTCTTTCAATCACTGAACAGGGAAAACAAAGGGATAAATATTAATGGAGATTATCTAACCCACCTTCGTTTTACTGATGACGTAGCCATTTTTTCAACTACTTCATCAGAGCTGCAGAGTATGATCCAGGAACTTGCTGACAAGAGTAAAGAAGTGGGATCAAAAATGAACTTTCAGAAGACGAAAGTGATGTTCAATGCTTTTACAAGAAATGAAGATATATCGATTGACAGAGAAAAGCTGGAGGTAACAGACACGTGCGTTTATCTTGGACAGCAGATATCAAGTGAAGGTCACATTGATGAAGAAATTAATCGGCGTACAAAACTTGCCTGGAGAGCTTTAGGAAGAAAAGCATAACTTTCAAGAGCAATATGCCATTATGTCTTAAAAGAAAAGTGTTTGATCAATGCATCCTTCCAGTGCTTACGTATGGTGCAGAGATGTGGACCTTAACTAAAAGAGACATACAAAGACTGCAGACACTTAAAGAAGCATGGAGTGGTGCATGCTTGGTGTAACCAGGAGAGATAAGAAGAGTAACTCAAGGATCAGAAAAAAGACAAGAGTGGAAGACATCATGAACAGAATAAAATCCCCGAAAAGGCGATGTGCTGGACATATTGCCAGAAGGACAGGCCATCGATGGACAGCTGAAATTTTAGACTGGATTCCAAAGGGACAGGAAAAAACCCAGGAGACCAGATGTGAGATGGGAGGGTAAAATTCGAAAGTATGCGGGAGTGGCATGGAGGAGACTGGCACAAGACAGACCGTTGTGGAAGACACTTGGGGAGACCTTCGTCCAGCAGTGGATTCATAATGGTTGACAATGATGATGATGATATATTTATATAACCTTTTCGGTTATTTGGGAATCGTAAACTAACGGTGTAACTGTGATAAATATATTCGTTGAAAAGTAATGAATTATGGTTGTGAGAAATAAATATGTGATACTACATGCATAATCAGAGCTGTTTCTCGTTTGTACAATAATTTTTATTCTTTAAAGATATTGTAATTTGTTTAGTAGATCGTTTTCTACAAATAAAAAAATTCGTATCCCTATCCAGATTTACGCCAATCGCAAACATTTTTTGCGATAAATGGAGATGAGGTCATGTGGTTCACTTTATGTAGTATCTAAAATTTAATAGTCTAGAATCTAATTGCATCCTCCACTTGTTTTTGTACATCACTTATATGTGAGTAATTGCGTATTTTGTTAGTATTTTCTTGAGTATTCATATGACAACCAGAAGCTGCTTCAGATTCTGAAATAGTATCGGTATGTTTTGCTTTTCCGTTGAGTAAAATAAACATGGTTAAAAAAATAGTACAGTTTAGTTCACAGTGATATTTGAATGGCAACTTGCTCATTGTAACGGAAAATGTAAAAGCCTGGGATAATAATTCCTACACAGAAAACACTTTTTTGATTGATTCTTGTTAACATAAGGAGCTTCCGGAATTCACTAATACTCTGATCCCAAATGTTCTATACATTAATGGCTAACGTTTTGTTCAAGCTAGCTTAATTTGAATGATGACAGGTTTAGAAAAATAATAATGATTTCACAGAATTCACTAGTAATTTTCCCAGATTATAAATTCGTTGGTACCGACATAGAGATACGGACGCCTAAAATGGTACTTATATTCGCCAAGCTACCTATATAGATTACGCAATATCATTATCACAATTCCTGATAGCTGAAGAGGAGGTATAAAATGTTGACTCGCATATGTAAAGATAGATGAAATAAAGTCACTGTTATTTTAAAACTTAATGAACTTTACTATTAGTTTTTGCACGGGTTTCGTTATGTTAGTTGAGGGAGCTTTTCAGTTCCCTTTCGAAATTAAAAACTCAACTTCGAAATACTACGAAGCAGTGCGAAAGTTTTTTAATATCATTTATTTTTCCAATGAAATACTGCAAAATTCATACCTAGGAAGTTTTCCACTTCCCCCATTTACAAGTTGTTTCTAAAATCCACTTAGAACGTTTGAAAGACTGAACTTTTTTCTCCATTGCATGTAAATATTTAAAACGAACAATTATGTTTAACTAAGAGTTAATTTTAAGGCGAAATAGGGAACAGAATATTCGTTATATGCATCTTTTCGTCATAACCTCAGATACTTAAAACTCTCAACATATTTCTAAAATTTCAGAAAAGCAAGGAGTTATTACTTTCTGTGCCTTTTTATAAAGCCTAGAAGACAATATTAATAAGAACAATTATTTTAAGCAAATGAACATCGGAACACACACGGCTATAAATCTTAAGATTTTTTTAGGAACTGAACGCTATTTCTAAAAATGCGCATCTGGAAAACAACGAATATTATGTATCCTGCGAGGATATTAAATTTATTATTTAGTTAGCATTCTTAGAAGGCTCGGGTTCAATGTTTTTCATACTGTCTCAGATAAATTTCAGTGCAAGGAAACTGAAACAAAGACCTTTTCGTAGGAAGATGAAGGCGTATTTTAAAATTGTTCTAATAAATAATACAATAATAGATTTAATGCAAAAAGTTTTGAAAAATAAAAACGTGTAAATAATTTGAAATATTTGATTCATAACATTCTACCCAACGTGAAGATTAATTCGATTGTTCTATTCCCAAATTTCAGGGTTGCATAACGATTTTTGACAACGTTAAAATTCTGCATAGCAATTAATGTATGAACCTATTTATCACATCCTGCTTAGTATTATCGATAACACCATAAAACAAGAGATGGATATTTATTTAAAGAATTGTCAGTCATTCGGATGGTCAAATCACTTATAGTTTAGCGATCCTGTGTTTAAAATTCATTACTTTCCTGTCACAAAACATTTTAAAGCCGATTTAAGGAAGTTCCTCAAAAGTTGATGTTTCTCAAAACAGAACTCATTATTTTGTGAAAAGCATAACAGATTCAAGCCAAGCTGAATGCTTATCTCGACTTCGTGTTAGTATTCAATCTTGAATCCACATTGTTCCCTCGGTTGAGCCATGTCCAATGTTACCTTAAAGCGATGTGAAAGAAATTTAGTGAATATTTTATAAACGGCAGAAAGCAGGCTGATTAGCCTGTAGTTCCTGAGGTCCTCAATGTCATCTCTTTTATGTAGTAGGATCATTTTTCCAATCATCAGGAATCTTTCCTTCATTGAGACATCTGTTGAAAGCTCTGGCGAGGTTAGTTTCTATTTCTCCTCATACTTCTAGTATAATGCCGACCGTAATTTCATCTTCTCTTGGAGTTCTTCCATGTTTCTGACCTTAATTGCATGTGCAACTTCTGCCAAGAGGACAGGAGGAAGTTTGGTATTGGTACCTTTCTTAATTACTGAAATAGGTGAGAACCTTCCAAATACGTGCAGACAATGTAAATAGACATATTCATCGGTCTTTCCATATTTTTCTTTAATTAATACACAGCAACCGAAAAAATTGTATTGCGACACCGGTGGGAACGAATCCCATATCCCTCGATAACTAGCAGAGTGCGTTCGCTTTACTTTACAGTGCCAACGATCCACGGCGCCACGTGTGCTTATCTGTGAGCATCTGACTTCACAAATCCGAAGGGATTATGGGACAGCAGGAACTACAGACCCATTAGCCTGCTTTCATATCTTGTGCCGAGAAGCCCCACCAGATGGAGACGTCTCAAATGCTGAGTCAATCCTTATGGATTTGTGAAGCCAGATGCTGACAGATAAACACACATAGCGCCCTGAATTGTTGGTACCGTAACGTAAAGCGAAAGTATTCGGCAAGTCATCGAGATATCTAGGATTCGATCCCAGTCGTATCAAAATACAATTTTTTCGGTTGATGTGTATGAATTAAAGAAATAACTTTACAGAACCATCTCCTTTTTCTCAGTGCCATAGTTGGATTTCTTCTTTTACGGAGATCTCTCTTTGCTTTCTCCTGTGTTTCGCTGTTTCCTGTTGATTTTTTCACTCGTTCACAATTAAATTTTCTACTGTCTTCAGTGACATTTTTCCAAACTGTCTTGCATAGCTCTATATATGTAACTTTAGAAGTTAGATTATCAAAAAAAAAAAAGGTATTTTCAAAAAGTGATATTTTTCTTTTTAGAACGTTTACTTCCGCTGTAAAAAATTGGAAACCAAAGCTTTCAGATCTATACTGCATATTCTTTTTCTTTCTTTTTCATTGTAAAGAAATTGGGTTATTTATTACATTGTGTTCGGTAGAAGAACGTTTCCGCTGAGAAAAATCATAAAATACTTTTCCGCTAGGTCTTCAATTACCCCATACCTTAAAACATCTATTATATATTAGAGCTTTTGGAAGATACACCTGTTATATTAACATCGGACGTTGTAGGAAGCATCGTCGGTGGAACTCCTAATGAGCATTTTGAAATCGATATTGAAATCCTTCCATTGTTGCTTGACATTTTCGTATTTAGTCCTGTTGAAAAAAACAGAAATTACGATAAAATATAACTTATGACTACAAACTTAGGGTGTTGAATAAAGTAAAAATATCGACGTTTACCACAATCAAAGGTTTATTACATATCGACTCTAGTTCCGCAGAGCTTCTGACTCGGCTGCATCAGGATGAATGGAGCGTAAACATTCAAATCATTGTGACACCATCAGAATTCTGACTGACCCGGTTTTGGTAAGTTGTTTCCACGCGCTTGAAAGAAATGGAGTCGACGTCATGTCGTTGACAAGCAGTGAAGTGTTCCGGTATATGTGTTCAGTGGGACTCACTTTCAATGAGTCGAGGGCTCCATTCAGTAGGATGCTTGTGAACATGGATTTCACATCGAAGGATAACATGAATTGATCTCTCTACGGATGTCGTTTTAGTCGATTGGCAAATTCTACGGAATTTTTTACAGTTGTTTTGTTTGAAGAGTCGTTAAGGGGCATAATTTTGAAGATAGAAACTTGTCCAACTTATGTGTAACTAAGCCAATGTTGCTGACTACGGGACTGAAAGTGATAGCAATCTTATGTATCTTCTGAAGTGCATGGAAACGCGGACAACGTGCATATGAGGTCTTTAGACGACATTTTGAACTTTTATCAAGAGTTACACAACTTGATATCACTTTTCGAACTTCCTTTAATTGTTTCTCCGATGGATCCTTTTTTATTTCTTTATAGGGTCCTTCGGAAATAAGTTTTTCAACTTCTGTCTCATAACATTTTTTGTCGAGAAAAACAACTTGTCCTCCTGTATCTGCTTTAGTAACAAAAATATCTCGATTTGACTGTAATTCTTTAAAATCATTATATTATTCTTTGTTGAGATTGGGATTAAATGGTGGAAAGGACTTTGGTGTTATTATCTGGCTGACACAATGTCTAATTGTTTCTTTTTGATCAATGTTTAGATCGCTTTTTAACAGGGACTCCTCAACCGACGCAACTATATTGGATACAGGTACCTTTTTCGAAATCGCAAAATCCGAATTGTGACGTAAAATCATTTTTTGAATTTCGCTCGACTTAAAACAAGAAAGGTTAGATATTACTTCATTATCCGAAAAGGCATCCTGAGTTTGCGCAGCGGAATTTTCTTTATTGTTGTTGTTATACGATAGTTCTTAAAATTTTCTTTCTAATGTCATTTTCTGAGTAAACGACATATTGTAATTCCTACACCAAGTTTTGCCGTCCAGGTCAGAAAAATCTATCAACGTTTTAGCCAGTAAAAGATGTATATCATACAGTTCGACCTCAACGTTTGCAATATTTTTCCTCGTATCTTTAACAACAGCTCTTAATAATGCGAACGAAGCATTAGATATGGCTTCCTTGACGTTATGGGATGTTCGTAAGTTGCAGTTCATAGATATAAAATTTGGTAATATCTGGTATCTCTTACATCGAAGCAAGAAGTTTAGGTGGTTCAGTAATCTGAAATTCTTTGTTCTTGACCTTAATTATGACGAACTCACTGTCTGCGACCATCAACCGTTTTTCGAAGCTGAGGATAAAGAAGTTCAGATTACTGAACCACCTAAACATCCACATAACGTTTATTTATTAATAGTTGTTCTGTTAATGTATCTAATAATCCTGCTTTCAAGTTATTGCAAGATTATCTCAGCAAATAAACAAGAGAGAGGTGAACCCATCGGGCCACCCCTTCCTTGAACATATATGTAACTGTTATAACAAAAATAATTATTTTTTGAAATATATGATAAAATAGTTTCTATTTCTACAACCTGTTTATTAGTTAATTCTTTTTGTTCTCGCAAGATTTGTATAATAATTTTTATGGCATCTGATATTGGTGTATTTGGGTATAGACTTTTCACATCCATACTGGCCATACTAATATTTGGTTTATTTGTTATATCTATATCTTTAATATATTGTATAAATTCAATGTTATTCTTTACAATATATTTATTTTCTAGGCATCTCTTTGATAAAAATTGATATAGATTCTTTTCAAGATGTATTAATGGAGCTTTTCCTGTTGTCACTATTTATCTTACTGGCATATCTTCTTTGTGAGTCTTAATCGTCCGTAATAACTGTGGTGCATTGCTCCCATAAGAGGGAAACTTTTTTTATTTCATCTGGTAAGGCTCTATAGTTCCGTACTTTGGATAAATAGTTTATTTGTCTGTCAGTTGGATCATATTTAACAACATGGGCTTATAATTATTCTATTGCATTTTCCATTTTTTGTATTACATTCACTTTGATGTAAAATAATAATTTGATCACTTTTATCTGCAGAGCATATTTTTAATTCTTGATTATTTCTTAGTTCGAGTAGTTGATCTCTCTCATATTTTAATTTTTTTCAGTTAATATGAGTTTTTTTGGGTCTTATTATATTCATTCAACAATACATGATAAAATTTAAACCTTAATTCTGGTCTGTTCTCTATTGGTAAATGGTTGACTATAGTATTTGATCTATTTGTGGATATATAATTGTTACTATGAACTTTCGGTGTGAGTTATCAACGAGGACCCGAAACAAAACTTTTGTGGTTCTACTCAGATATTTTATAAACATAAAAAACTTGACAGAGAAAAGACAGAGAGACAATACAAGTTGGTCGGTGTTAATCAAATTATGTTCCTGCGCTTTAGTTGTTTTCTATTATTTTTTCAATTTCGATGCAATTGCTTTTCTAGGTGGAAATAGAACTGCAATTGCCAGTTCTAGGTCCACCAACTCTCTGCAGGAGGTAAAGCCATTTTTCCACCAGAGCAGTTGAACTAATTTTTGAATACTGACAGTTGCAAACCAATGTTTTCTTAATCCTAGTGTTCTTCTTTACGAATGATCTTCAGTCCACCGATTATTCCTCTCTATGTGTTCATTGGAATTTTGTTCACGTAAAAGGAATGGCATCCCATAATGGTCATGAAAAGAGTGATTAAAAGCACAGTGGAAGCCGGATATGACGCAGTCGGTTATACCTAAGAATGGGATATAAAACGAGTCCGATCGTGTTTCCGAAACAAAATACATACACTGACAAATACTTAGTACCCTGATTCGACAATACTGACAAGACTTAGTACTTAGTACCCTACCTAAAAGAAAAAAAAAAAGGAACTCTGTCATATCGTCAAATTAATCAAAACAATCACGGGAAATTACTTGTGCTTTGATGTGATGTAAAGCTTTACGCAAATCAAATAAAACTATAATAATTCAATGATTTCAATTTTATCGGGAAAACTAGTTTCTTAAAATGATAAATGACATTTAAATTTTATTTCGTAGTTAAATGAACCTTCTGCGCACATAACACTACGGAGATGTATTTTGTTCACTCTGTTCCATTTCCCAATGCAGTGTTCACGTTCTCTGCAGGGATCTATTCCTTTCGATTAAGTAGACCATTCTTACATTCATCTATCAAGAGGATATTATACCCAACATTAAGAGCATAGTCCTGAACACAGTCATAAAAAGTGATAGCAGTAAGTTATATACTGTTATCATCCACATGTGCGTTACTACAACACAACCAAGTAAATGTGTATAACTTGTGATTGAGTAAATTTTCACACAGTTGAAGTACACAGATATGCACATCAAACATTAGAATATTTTAGTTAAACAGCCTAATGAAAGGCTTTCTACAAAACAAGTATAAATAATGGCAGCAAGTAATATAGCATTCAATTATTTACATAACATTTATTTTATAATAATATTCGCAAAATATTTTTTTGTTTTCCGGTGTAACACATTGCCCAAACATCATCTTTAAAATATATCCCGCAAATGAAAATTTTACAACTCTAGTCCTTAGAATGGCATTTATGATTTTCCCATATTCCGTGCTATGCTAAAAAATCCTTTTGTCTCCTCGAAACGGAGAAATGCAAAATTATATTCTGCATTCTTCGTGTTCAAACAGCATATTTATTGAATGCTGCTGTGAGACAACTCAAGGCAAACTGCTCGCAATGTTATTGGATCAAATTTGCCCTCGGTATTCGTGGATCAAAAATCCAAAAACATTTTTCTGGTGCTGCAAGCGCTGTTCCTAATTTTTACTGTTGCCCTAGATTCTCAGACCGTAAAATATCGTGACCTGGCTGACAAGTTGTATCACTACGTGTCGCACACACACAGGCAAATATTCTGCATTTTTTAAATCACTTTGCCACTGTAATTTTCTTTTCTTTTATACTATTTTTATTTTTTAAAACATGTTTTCATTTTTTTTTTAATTTTATCTCTCTAAATTTACATCTGTTTTAAACGTTAACCAATCCACCTATGAATAAACCCTTGTACACAGAGCATAAATAAGCTTTCAGGATTAAATTTATCCAAGCAAAATATATTTGTGTGTAGAACAAGAAACGCAAGATCTCCTCGAGAATACAGCAGTTATCCAAATAAAAATGAGCACCAAATTAAACCTGTACTAATGTACACTAAAATCAAGCACAGTTGATTGTCGAAATTTCAGTCGGTTTATGGAAAACTTCGACGTTGAAGAAAGGTATTATAAACATCATGATGAAACACTCCTGGAGAAAATCGGTAAATGTCCACTGAATTTGTGTGGCGCAGGAAGCAAGGAAGCAAAGAGGCATCAAAAATTGCAAATATAATAGTTGAATAACAGCCAGGATAAATAAGTAGGTAATCTATATGATAATTATTCACATTTTTATGAATGTGTCCTACTAGAAACATTTCAGCAAAAATGAAAAGAACACAGTTGGAGATAAGGAGGCTATGGATTTTCTCTCGCAGTCTTTGTTGTCCGCGGTTTGGAAGTTCACATGTATGAATTTATCAAGGTTGTGGGATCAGTTGAAATATTTTGCTGTCACCGCAGATTTTTGTACCAAAACACCACATGTAAGGGTTTTAATTGCTTTTAAAACACTTGAAACTGTCTCAGCTGCAGGATGAGAACAAAACAGGGCCACTGGTTCCAGCGAAGCGAAAGAGCCAGTGCCGTAAGACAAGCACAACATCTATTCCTCACCGGGAATCGAACTCGGATACATTCCGGGCGAATAATCAGAATCCATCTCTTAGACCACTGTGCCAATGCGACGGTCTTGAGTGCTGCTGATAGTTTAAGTAGTTTATTCGAAACAACGTACGGAGGTTATATTTCGCGTTTAACATGGATGAGGCGTGGTTCCGTCTTCTTGGTAAAGTTAATATTAAGAACTACAATTCGTGACATACCTAAAACACACGTGGGTTTGTTGAGTCTCCTCTACATCCGTAAAAAGTACAGGTATGATGTGCTATCTCCAGACGTCGAATAGTTGGACCACTGTTTTTACACAACACTTCGAATGCAGAAGCGCGCCAAAAATTGTTCATCAGTTCTTTGCTCTCCTGGAAGCGGATTAGCGCTATTGCTGGTTGCAGCAGCACAAAGAAATCTGCCACAACGCGACATCTACTATGTAGATGCTTCAGAAAGTTTTCGGTGAGAGGTAAATTATTGGACTATTTCCACCCAGGTCTCCTGATCCCAGCAATCCAAACATTGTTCTGTGGGGATACCAAAGACCAGTTTCACGTCAGCAAGCCACAAGCCTTCGTCGATTTGATGACAAACGTTGGCTTTGCTGTTCAGGGAATAAATGGTCTAAGGATACGATATGTAAGCGGTAGCATGGTCAAACGTGTTGATATATGCACTGAAATATTTGGTAGTACTTTTAATAATATATTTACTAAAAATTAGATATTCGCTGGCACGAAACACATCAAATTTTAGTTTAGGTAATTGAAGATTTCTTATGAAAAAGGCTATTACTTAGACAAACCATTGATATTAGTCCCTGCGATTTATCATAAAAGCCAAATAATGCGAAAAAGACTAAGATGAGCTTTCAGTGTAATTACAGCTTGTAGAAGAAAATTCAAAGTGCTATATAATAGCTTGCGGTAACTTATTCTTATAATAAGCAGTATATAATATAGAATATCTGACACGTTAATGCTGGGTAAATCGTAACTAGCGCCGCCATATCTTAAGATGTAAAATGCAGTGCACGGAAGCTAATACACAAGCTGATGACTAAGCAGACTGCGTATGCGTTTTTCTGTTGACTTCAATTCTGGCAAACAGTCAGCCCTCAGCAACTAGGATACAAGATGCAGTGCACAGAAACCAACATACAGGCTGATGCCGGAGCAGACTGCGCAGGCGTATTTCTGTTGACTTAAAATTCTGGTAAAGAACAGTCGGTGGAGCTACTCACAGCACGTGATTTTTACCTTCTCGGTAGCATAATCACTTCGCAAATCGGATAAGTTTTGTTATTCCAATCGGGTTAGTTTTTGTACTTCAGATTTTCAGAAACATTTTCAATAACGTCAAATACTATGGAATGTCTGCATTTTGTACGGATCCTTGGGCCTCACTATAATATTTGCTTAAATTTTATTTAAATAGTAATACTAATATAATTGCATATTTTTCTCACGAAAATAAGAGACGTGCGAAATATCAGACAACATTAATAATAAAAACACCGCTCTAAGCAAATAATCATCAGATCATATAAGCAAATAATCATCAGATCGAAGGAAACCATCGTGGATCAAAGAAACGTTTCACTGCCGTAGTCCTCCTAACCTGTTTAGCTCCTGAAGGTTAGCTTTCCGTCAGAGCATATTACCTCTTAGGTTGTGGTGGCTGTGTTGTCGCCTGCTTTACGTTATCTTTACGAGAATTGGTGTTCTTCAAGATCTGGTGATCTAGCAGGCCACGGCAACATGTCGACACTCTGTAGAACATGTTGAGTTACAACAGCAATATGTGGGCGAGCGTTATCCTGTTGGAAAACACCCCATGCAATGCTGTTCATGAATGGAAGCACAACAGGTTGTATCACCAGACCGACGTACAACTGTACCGTCACGGTGCGTGGGATAACCACGAGAGTGTTCCTGCTGTCATAGGAAATTGCTCCCGAGACCATAACTCCAGGTGTACGTCCAGTGTGTCTCGGGTGCAGATAGGTTGGTTGCAGGCGCTCACCTTATTCCTTCTAACCAACACACGGCCATCACTGGCACCCAGGCAGAACCGGCTTTCATCAGAAAACACAACAGATCTCCACTCCGTCCTCCAATGAGCTCTAGCTTGACACCACTGACGTCGCAAACGGCAGTGGTTTGGATTAAGTGGAATGCACGCTACAGGGCGCCTGGCTCGGAGCTGTCCTGCAAGTTACCGATTTGTAACAGTTTGTTGTGTCACTGTGGTGGCAACTGCAGTTCGAATTGCTGCCTCAGACGCAGTATGATGCGCCACGGCCTTACGCCGAACACGGCGGTCTTCCCCTCAGTGTGGCCGGCCGGAACCCGGTCTTCTTGAGGCAGTACCTTCCCTTGACCACCGCTGCCAACAATCCTGCACAGTGGCTACATTCCTGCCAAGTCTTTCTGCAATATTGCGGAAAGAAAATCCACCTTCTCGTAGCCCTGTTACACGACGTCGTCCAAACTCCGTGAGCTGTTGATAATGGCTTCTTCGTCTTCTCAAAGGCATTCTTGACTAACATCAACACATTACGTCGAATACCAACGATAACTAACGCTCACGAACGTTACAGCGCGTATTTACAGCAAACCTGCTTTGCATGTTCCGAGGGGCGCTTTTAGCGCCAAACGTATGCGCTGAGCGCGAAATTTGCATAGACGTCATCTTACAGATGTACTCTCACCGCCTATCAACTGTCGTTTATCTAACATCACCCCTTCTTGGTGTTGGGATTTTTTTCCGTCAGTGTATACATATAAAGAGAGATGGAGATACATGTTTGAATTCTTCAGCCATTAGTTTAGAAGAAAGGACAGAATCTGAGCATGTCCAGTTTAATTTTGATTTATCGTTTCCGAATTCACCGAAGCCTATACTTCAACCAGTTTAAAGTAAAAGCTCCATATATAATTTTATTATAACTCACGGGAATGCCCATGGTTTCGTGTAAAGAAAACAGCTGAATCAGAAAAAGAGGAATAAAATCTTAAAAGTCAGTTTGGGTTGTAAACAGCATATATGTTGAGCTTTTATTTAAACTGGTGGAACACTAACGAGTAAATAAATGGGCAAATACCGAACGAACACCTGGTACATATCTTTAATGTTGGAAAAGAGCAACTAAACCCCAAGTTGGCTACTTAAGCTTCATCACCAGGTGGCCATCAAAAGTGCTGTGGCGTTTTCGTGACAGGTAGATGCAAAACACTTTTTAAATCACTGGTTTTAAACTGAGAAAGATAATCGAATTTAGGTGCGAAACCAGAAGAATAAATCGAAACAAAAATATTAGCTATGGCTATAGCTTTATCAATTGGCTCTATTTACACAGGTCTGTGAAACAAGAGCACAGACTCATCACCTAATACAAAATAAAGCCTTGAGAAATGATTATCTCCTTTAGGCCATGTTTCCCATGTATCTGCAAAAGTTATCCTCTCTTCGATAATCCATTTGCAAATTTATGTATGTACTTGCCAAGAAACAAATCAGCAATTTGCAGCAAATTTTTCCACACTAATATTATTTCCGATGATTTAATTCTGGCAGCGTCTGACAGACTTCTGTTGATTAAGCGCTATGCTGAATTAAACGGAAGGACGCTTTACTGATATGAATGTAATGGTAAAATACCAATTTTAAATTAAAATATACAGTTAGCTTACAAGTGACTGCTGCAAAAACATTGTACGAAATTACCGATTTATCTCTGACATATTGAGATTTGAAAAGCTGAAATTATATCAAAAACTAATAGTAATGAAACTTTCCAGAAAAAACTCCGTGTAATCTACAAAATGTGGGTCCAGGCAAAGAGATTTCTGGCATTTTTTGTTCTCAGTGTTAGTAACGCAGAGAAAAAGGAGGAATTCTCGAAAGAACTATTTCTATTAATGCAAGTAGCAAAGCTACTGTGTACGAAAACATAATGCTGCTGGTTAATTTCTTTTGTTCGAAACGTTTTCATTTCAGAGAAGTAATTTTATGCATCTGGTTTCTCTTTAATCTTGAAACAGCCCAATACCGTTTGCTTATTTTAAGTGGAAAATTGTATTTGCAGTAATCTTTTCAATACGTGTTCGATACCATTAAGTACGCAGTTGCTCACTATGAGTGTTACTTAGATCTTTTTAAAGAAAAAATTGTATTAACCCTTTCAAGATCACGTTTTCGCACTAAGAGTAGTAAAATAAAAAAAGAGATACACTGCATTTGGCAATGCATCCTTGAAATTCCATCTGTGCATGCCAGCCAGCTGTCATACGTTTGAAAAGAACATCACATCATTGCGAGAAGCGTACTGGTCAGATTATCCTGGAAGTTCAGGCGCCAATATTACGGCCCCGAAGCTCCGAGTGATATCCACTATACTACACTGGCATAAGCTCTCACTGCTATCTATCTGCCCTTATCTCATGTGTGTCCTGCAGGACAGGATCGTCACAATGGGTGATTTATATAAAAACCACCGTCAGCAGATTGATGGACTACAAAGCAGTCTTCCATCTTTAATTTGATGTGGCTGGTTCCATGGAATCGAGAAAGGCAGTGCCAGCAGAGAAGAACACCATCAATGCTTAACCCATCAGGTCCAATCTCGGAAAAATGATTAAAAGCCAAATCTTCTTAACTTTGTCCACTAGGGACCCGAGTTTGAGGGTACATCAGCTCCAGTTGCACCCTTGAGAGTAAGGAATTAAAAGAGTGGTGCCATAAATGTTGACACCTAAGAGTTACAAAGCCACCCCCAATGTCTCGTTTATCATGTCTAGTTTCTAACGCGGTTTGTCATATCTGAATGCATTTATATCACTTAACTACCTCTTATCTCGTTCAGCATTTCGACAAATTCTGCAGAAACGGAAAAAATATCTGGAGTGCCCGTGAAAGAAAAAATATTCGTGTTCAATGAAATAAATCCCTCTTGAAACCAACAATACATTGAGAATCCATATTCCAAAGTTCTTTGAGATACGTATTTGTACGCAGACCGAAGGAGGAATTTAAAATGAAAAGAAGCTAGTGGGTGGTCTTGGAAAAATCCTTACGTTTAAATAAAACAAAAGTAAAAAGCATGATGTGCTTTAATAAAAAAAAATAATAGCTTAAAATATGATTAACGGTTAAGCAAGCCAAGTGTTTTCGACAAAAAAAATGAACGTGAACGCTGTGTGTTTCAGCTTCTTGTACATGGTGAAGTCGCAAGATTTTCTTCGAATACGGTACCCGAAGGAAAATGACAATTTACAGAAGTTATACCTGAAAATATTCTGAGAAATCTGTATATCAAGGACTGAAATTGCTTAGTGGATTATCTGCACTACGATTTCTCATATGGTAATCTCAGATAAAACTGAACCACTTTGCAAAGCGTTGAGCATCGATTTCAAGGGTTTATTTTGTAAATTCAATGGTAAATAATAAAAACTATTATGCATGGGATAGGAAAATTGAAGAAAAGACCGCTAATCGGGATTAATCTCGGACCAAAAATATATATCAATTATAGCTACAAGCAAGAGGTGAGAATGATAAAATGTTAATGTCCAAACTGGTTAGAAATTGTCATTGCCCTTATGCGATGTTAGTAAAGAAATGTTTTAATTCTGGACGAACATCAGGGTCGCGGGAATGAAATAATAGCATAGTTTGGTTGAAATATTTAACACTTAAGGGCACAGGAAAACTGCTGCAATTAGATGTGAGAATAATCCGATCATTCAAAGTACGTTGCAGTATTCTTAGGTGAGCAGTATCGTGGAAAACATGAATATTTATCAAACAGTTATTCGAATGATTTTATGATACCCAGTCTATTTGTGAAAATACAGGAATTCGTGAGACAAGCAACATAAATTAGTTGTTGGAAGCAAAAGAGGTAGATGTTGGACAACACGGATATAAATGAAGGACTTGTACAAGATACAGTGCGCAGCTATTAGACACTATACTAAAATAAATAAGTAAATGCCCTATTTTATTCACCACTTGTCACCTAATGCGTAAGCGGTATAGGCTGGAATAAGCGTATAAAGATATTGAGTTGAAAAAGGCACCAGCTGAGAGATGTTGCAAACCCGTCAAATAAATACAGTATATGCATATTTATCGCAAATAGCACAATGAATTACTGTTTTACTGAACCTGTGCGTTATGACTTCATTCTCTAACCTTCCTTACTGCAAGCATTCTTTCAAAATTTTAGACAGTGCTCTTGTTCCACATGATGTGCATATGTTTTATATGTGCACAATAGGAGAAAGCCACTAAATATGCAATTGTCTCAAATTTGGATTTCTTCCTCCACGGTGATGAATGCGTTTGAGCGTCAAAGAGGAATGCGGCATGAACTGCGATAAGATGCAGTACCAGCTGCGGTCGAAATGTTTTTAAATATGTAAGAATCAAGTTTTAATGCTTTAAAAAGTGATTGGCCATCAGGTACGGAGCAAACCGTTGGAATATTCGACAAATGGCGAACTTTGTCTGCTGTTCACGCGCTGTTGTACCTCAAGTGCATTTAGGGTAGGTGAACTCAGCAGCACTGCATTACTAGTGGATGGTGCTGCACGGCTAAAGCTGCTTAATGGTTTGGATGAGAGGTGTGTTGGCAGTATTATCCAGGATAATAGGATTGCTGCCTTTGTACATCTCACCATTGCTTTAAATTTGTCATATCAGAAAAGTTTTGGCACAATAAAAAGTTCAACAATGCTTCTACAGTTCGTGCATACATGGTACAGGTACGAAAACCGCACAGTTCACGGCAGAACCTCAATTGCTACTACTGAAGGTTGTAGGAAAACATCGAATATGAGCTGTGGGAAACTAGAAAATGATTGCCTTTTGTGGTCAAAAAGGTTAACTAGTACTGGGGTCAGCTGTGCGGAACCACCCAAGTAAGAAATCGTTTTGGAATTCCTTACAATGTAGTGAAGGGCTCCGTCACCCGCCCAATGTTACTTGCATCAGTCAGGACAGAGAGTGGCACTTACAGCGCCACAATAGGAGAGACAGTAGAGACTTCATAAGCCACCACTTCTCCAGCCGATGAGGAGTTGGGCGACTCCCCACAATAACGAGGGACCAGTTAAAGCTGCAGAGTCCCACCAGACACTGACGACGACCCTTCGTTCACAGAAGGGGAGTTAGGTAAGGCTCCAGGTAAAGGCGGGATGGACTTGGCTACAATTCGCGGTCTTCGCAGCCAACCAGAGGTATCTTTGTTTGCTTGTTAAACGGGTGCATAGAAAAAAGGGTGTTTTCCTTCAATCTGGAAAACCGCAGTGCCATTTCTTTTCTGTAAAAAAAAAACGAGCCCAGCAGATCCCGCGACTTACAGACCAATTTGCGTGCTTTCAGCATGAAGTAACGTGTTGTAAAAGGCACTTGTGATCCAAGCTAGAAAGAGGTCAGCGGTACAAGAAAGAGGTCAGCGGTACTAGAAAGAGGTCAGCAGGTTCCCTCTTTCTTGGACGCCTGGCCACTTTGACTGTACCGACTGACTGACCCCTATTTTGTTTTCTGCACTCTCCATCGACGGACTGACCATTCAAAAGAAACATCGTGAAAATTGGCTCATTAGCGTCTAGCTCCATCACGTGCTGTGTAGGACACAGCAGATGAGTTCCGACGCATTTCTGTCTGGGTAGGGCGAAAAATAAGGACTTTGTTCGCAGAATATTTTTCTTTTGGTTAACTGGGTGCTCTTAAAAACCGTCCCAAATATATAGCTTTGGCGAATAATTTTCGTAACAATATGTTCCATTCATTTGGTATTATTTAGTACTCTGCACTATTGGAAGTACTTTTGATTTAGACACCGTCCAGAGGTACATGGTAGAAGGCGCTAGGCACGTTCACTCGGGTTTCAAACCCGGATCATCTCTCACGACTGATTAGAAGCCAACGGTTCATACCACTGCGCAACCCGAGAGGCACTGACACCGATGTAGCTATAGAATTTGAGGAAGCACAGAACATAGTGCAGCGGCTTTGTTCAGAATTCAGGAAACACAGGATCGCTGCCTGAGGAGTTCAAGTATATCAGAAACGAGAAACATTCTGGGTTATAAAATAACTGTACTTAGGGTGTAAAAAAATACGCAAATCAATAAAAACACAATAAGTCACGTGGCTTTCTCTCCGAAGAAAAGTATAGCAGTTATCGACGAGTACGGCGGCTAATTGTTCCATTACTCCAAGTACCACAGCTTACTTAGAGGACAATTTTAGCATAAATAACCGCAGCTTCTTTGCTCCAATGGGTTTGACAGGAAGATTCTCCTTGGTGTGCAATTCGAATCTACCGAAAGCCACAACTTTCCTCATCAGTGCGCCGGGAAACACTAAACAGTGACGCTTGAGGGCGGAAAAATGAGGTCAGCACAGGGAAATCTAATTTTAGTTAGTGCACATTAAAGGGTGATACAGAGTATAGCGTCCACAGCACGAATATACGAATATGTAATGCATAGCATTAACTTTAGGAGATAAAGGATGCTTTAGGTAATCATGATCATTGAGTTCCGTAATATATTGAATGTCAGGACGTTATGTGAATATCAGTGCAGAACAGTCATGTATTGCGTTAGTTATGTATAAAACAATTTGTAGCAGAATAATATGTCACAATACAAGGCTTTTATCACCACTCATGCCTTCTTGAAGCACCAAGGTATTGTTGGGTTCCTAGTATATATATATATATAGAACAGCTTTTAGATATCACGAGGTAATGTGAATAACACTGCAATCATCACTCGTGCATCCTACGAGCACTACAGTTATATCAAAATGTTTAAGCGGATCCCAAATTTCAGAGATCTTAAACCAGATGAACACACTTAGGATGGACTGAGGGAACTATTCCAAGCAGGGTTCCTCTGGCCAACAATACTCAATTCACGGCAGCAATCATATCACTCTTGCTGAATATTAAAGAAGAGCGATTTCTATACGTCTACAGATTAACCAAATATCCCATTGAGGATATTTCATCCCATTAAATTATCGGCTCTTTTCAGTTTAAACAGAAAAGAGCCGATAATTTAATGGGATGTGGTTCTAATATTTTGTTACTTGATGTACGTAACATTTGTGCAATTCCTGAAAGCTTTTTTTCACATATAAAGGATAATAATTGAAAAATTGCAGAACATTGCCTTCGTCTATAAAGTAAGCACTTATATGGTTCACAAATATAAAGGTAATTGCTATTTAAGATAAAACATTACTTGAACTGAAGGTATCGATATGCGCAATACTTATTTGTTGGCATTTCATTTCAAAACTCAAGTATGTATAATAAAACAATTTTCAAAAACTTCCAAAGATCAGTCCGTCACTATTAGAGTATTGTAAAAGCCTTAATTTAGGTTTAAATCACAAATAAAGAAATGTAAGAAATGTGGCTCCTCAATGAAATTTTGGCAACCTGTACTACATAATAGAATTTAAAGTTAAACTGAGAAATGGGATGAATTGTTAATTGCGGTTTCCATGTGCTCATTTATGGCATATGAGAGCATGATGCTTTCTCTCTCTGAATATTTTTTTATGTGTACGTTGTGTATATGTTTATACATCAACGTTTTATTTCGCATTAGGGGCAAATAATGCTCGATTCGATTAAAGGTCGAAGACATGAAAATTCCCATGAAATTTTTAATGAGTTTTGTACGAAGTCACAAGTCGCAGATGACATGTTGTCAATCATTAGCTTCCCAGTTTTTGTTGCTTTAAAGCGTGTTGTATGTTGTACTCTATTGATGTTGGGATCCATAGGTTTTGTAGATCGCAACACGGCCAAAAATGTCGGTTCGACGCAGTTCTCGAGAAAGTATTATGAATAAAACAGGAACATTTCAACAAGTGCTTAACTATGTTGGTATTTGAGGTGCTTTGTTCTTGTGCTTCAATTGTATAATTCGTGTAATGGTTCGCCTATCATTATATAACATTTTCCTAAGGAGTCCCCAGTTTGCACGTTGTAGACTGAGTAGTGTGCTTTTCGATTGGTATTCATAATCTTCGATATAGTTCCTCGCATTACATCTACAACATCTGTTGTTGTAGTTTCTGATGCTCATGCAAGACGAGCACCAATTGGCAAGCAACTTTAATTCTCTTTTTCAAGTCATTTAGATCTGATATTATTAATTACTGCAGAGCAGTTGTCCCACCTGTGACCGTTACACATCTATCTTACAGACAATATCATACTTCAACTCTTACGTGCCTCATATCATGGTTGTCGTCGTTCCAGTGATTTGCATATTTCGCATTATGTGTACTACAATTGAAGTCAGTATTTCCATTATTCGTTAAAGCCCTGTGTATCGATTTAACCATGAGTATATAAAGTGGGATTAAAAATGAACTTTCAGAAGACAAAAGTGATGTTCAATGCTTTTACACGAAATGAAGATTTATCGATTGATTGAGAAAAGCTGGAAATAACAGACACGTACGTTTATCTTGGACAGCAGACATCAAGTGAGGGTCACATTGATGAAGAAATTAATCGGCGTACAAAACTTGCCTGGAGAGCTTTTGGAAGAAACAGCATAATTTTCAAGAGCAATATGCCATTATGTCTTAAAAGAAAAGTGTTTGATCAATGCATCCTTCCCGTGCTTACGTATGGTGCAGAGACGTGGACCTTAACTAAAAGAAACATACAAAGTTTGCAGACAACTCAAAGGAGCATGGAGAGGTGCATGCTTGGTGTAACCCGGAGAGATAAGAAGAAGAACTCGTGGATCCGAAAATTGACAAGAGTGGAAGACATCATGATCAGAGTTAAATCCCTAAAATGGCAATGGGCTGGGCATACTGCCAGAAGGACAGACCATCGATGGGCAGCCAAAATTTTAGATTGGATTTCAAGGGACAGGAAAAGACCCAGAAGAAGACCACATGGGAGATGAGTGGATGAAATTCGAAAGTATGCGGGAGTGACATGTAGGAGACTAGCACAAGACAGACCGTTGTGGTGGAAACTTGGGGAGACCTTCGTCCAGCAGTGGTTTGATAATGGTTGACAATGATGATGATGATGATACAGAAGAAACATTTACCCCCCAAGAGATAAAGAAAACTGACTCACTTCGAAATTCCCAGTTGTATAAAAGTGGCTTTTCTCAATTTCATTTAAGCTTGTCACCAAAGCAATAAGCACATATACTAAAAGTAGGGCCAAAATACATACTCCATATCATCATCATCATCATTGTCAACCATTATCAATCCACTGCTGGACGAAGGTCTCCCCAAGTTTCCTCCACAACGGTCTGTCTTGTGCCAGTCTCCTCCATGTCACCCCTGCATACTTTCGAATTTCATCCACCCATCTCCCATGTGGTCTTCTTCTGGGTCTTTTCCTGTCCCTTGGAATCCAATCTAAAATTTCGGCTGTCCATCGATGATCTGTCCTTCTGGCAGTATGTCCAGCCCATTGCCATTTCAGGGATTTAACTCTGATCATGATGTCTTCCACTCTTGTCATTTTTCGGATCCACGAGTTCCTCTTCTTATCTCTCCTGGTTACACCAAGCATGCACCTCTCCATGCTTCTTTGAGTTGTCTGCAGCCTTTGTATGTCTCTTTTAGTTAAGGTCCACGTCTCCGCACCATACGTAAGCACTGGAAGGATGCATTGATCAAACACTTTTCTTTTAAGACATAATGGCATATTGCTCTTGAAAATTATGCTGTTTCTTCCAAAAGCTCTCCAGGCAAGTTTTGTACGCCGATTAATTTCTTCATCAATGTGACCCTCACTTGATATCTGCTGTCCAAGATAAACGTACGTGTCTGTTATCTCCAGCTTTTCTCCATCAATCGATAAATCTTCATTTCTTGTAAAAGCATTGAACATCACTTTTGTCTTCTGAAAGTTCATTTTTAATCCCACTTCTTTACTCTTGTCAGCAAGTTCCTGGATCATACTCTGCAGCTCTGATGGGGTAGTTGCAAAAATGACTACGTCATCAGCAAAACGAAGGTGGGTTAGATAATCTCCATTAATCTTTATCCCCTTGTTTTCCCAGCTCAGTGACTGAAAAACACCCTCCAATGTGGCATTAAAGAGCTTCGGAGATATGGTGTCACCTTGTCTCACTCCCTTCCCAATTTTTACGTGTGTTGTATTTTCAAACAGCCTAATCTTTGCACTTGCATTTTCATAGATGTTATTAATAATATTAATGTATGCATCTTCAATACCGCAGGTTTTCAGAGCCATTGTAACTGCTGATGGTTTCACCGAATCAAAGGCTTTTTCATAATCGATAAAAGCCATGCACAATGGAAGTTCATATTCCCTCGCTCTTTCAATTAGTTCTCTCAGCACGTGGATATGATCTATTGTGCTGTAGCCACTCCTGAATCCAGCTTGTTCTCTCGGTTGAGCCATGTGCAGTGTTACCTTCAAGCGGTGTGAAAGAACTTTAGTGAAGATTTTATAAACTACTGATAGGAGGCTGATAGGTCTGTAGTTTCCGAGATCCTCAATGTCACCTTTCTTATGTAGCAGGATCATTGTAGCGGTGTTCCAATCCTCAGGAATCTTTCCTTCATTAAGGCATCGAGTGAAAATTTGGGCGAGTACTGTTTCGATTTCTCCACTTGCTTCTTGTATGATGTCTACAGTAATTCCATCTTCTCCTGGAGCTTTTCCTCGCTTCATGTTCTTGATTGCATGTGCAACTTCTGCTGGAAGGACTGGAGGAACTCTGGTACTGGTATCTTTCATGATGTCTGGAGTGCATATATCATCCCTTTCATATAATTTGGAGTAGAAATCTTTCACTCTTGTCAAAATTTCGCCTCTATTTCTTGTTACAGAACCATCTTCTTTTCTCAGTGCCATAATCTGTTTTCTTCCCTTACTGAGAAGTCCCTTTGCTATCTTTAGGCTTTGGTTGTTTTCAATTGCTTTCCTCACTAGTTCACAGTTGAATCTCCTTACCTCTTCAGTGATACTTTTTCTTACTGTCTTGCATAGCTCTATATATTCCACTTTGGAAGTCACATCTTCTTTAGTTGTCCTCATCTCTCTTCTTTTTTGCATCAACATTTTGGTTTTTCCTGATAATTTGTTCACATGCAACTTGTTCTTAGACCCAGCTAATTTTGTTGCTGTTTCCATAAGAGCTTTGGTTACTTTTCTGTTAACTTCAGAGATGTCCACTTCTTCCGATGTTAGGCCTTCTAAAGCAGAGAACCTGTTCTTCAGTTCTAATTTGAAGGTATTATGGTGTTTTTTAAGGTTGGTTATGTCAATAGATTTTGTTTGTCCTATGAGCTTGCCACGTTCAAGTTTAGTGTTGAGGTGCATCTTACATCTCACCAATCTATGGTTACTACCTGTGTTGAACTTGTTTAGCACACTGCAGTCTTCTATGACGAATTTTTTTGTTACACATAATAAAATCAATTTCACTTGTCGTCCCATTTGGATGTCTCCATGTCCATTTCCTGTGTGGCTTTTTCTTGAAAAAGGAGTTCAAGATGAAAAACCCTTCTGCCTCTGCAAACTCAACGAGAGTATTTCCACGCAGGTTTCTGTTGCCATGACCGAATTTACCTACTGAAGTTTCATTCTGTTGCCGTTGCCCTATTTTTGCATTGAAATCTCCCATAATTATCTTCAAATGCTGCTTACCTTTACCGAAATATACAGAATCGTCAATATCGTCTATTATAAATCCTATTTTTCATTCCACAAAGATATAACGCTTACATTAAAATAATTATGAGATGAACAAACCGGTCACTACGATGAACACGGGTATTTAAGGGCAAAATTATTTTTCCAAGTTTGTGGTTGTGAATCACACCAGCGCTTGAAAGGAAACCGATTTTCATTCACAATTGGTGTTCCAGAAATTACTCTTTTTTAACATTGAAGTGCTAAATTACCTAAACCCTAACAAAAAAACGTTGTTTGACTTCTCTGAAGTCTGTTATAAATTCACACTCACGCACACGTTTTGTTTTCTATTTCTGTGTGTTCGTTGCGGAACTACTTGTTTCGTGTGCTGGCCACAGTGACTCACCATGGAAATGTAAACAAACGACATAAGGCATATCTCTAATATGAACGAACAATTTGTAGGTTTCACATACTTTCCCTTAAGAAAAATCATCCGGTGTATTTGGAAATTTTACTTTCCTAGTACCTTGTCCTTTTTGCGGGGACTTTTCTTTTCCGTTTTAACTTTAATAGAACTTCTAGAAATGAATAATTACACTGGTTTCGATAATTTTAATGGTAATGGGTATTAAATTCGACAAAATGATTTCATATATGGAATGTTGTATATTGATTTTAACCAATTTGTTTCTCATGAGTAAAACATCATGTTCCCTGCTGCCGCTGAATGCGAGTAGCGTGGGTTGAAATGAATAAAAGCGCTTTTCTGTTTGTTAAGATGCTTGCAACAATTTCTATCCTGGAGCTCCTAGCGGTAGAAGACAAACCTTCAATGTGTTGCTTCATTTGAAAGGGGGGATAGAGGTCGTAACAATTCACGTGCTCTTCTACAGTATAGGAATGACAGGAATCTCGATCGTCATAATCCCAAGTCCAGATGCACAACAATCACGTGACTATCTTCGTCGTAGATAGTTCATGGAACATAAAACTAGATGCACATAATGCTGCATATTTCGAGGTAGCCCCAACTAATAGCTGAGCAACGAACACATGTTAAACTCATTCTGACTCGAAATGTAAGACGGAAATAAAATAAAATGAAGTGCCGTATCTAAAGGAAATTTCTCATGTATTTATACAGAACTAATATCTTCAGGAATAAACACGTTTTAAACTCATTCTATTTCGAAATGTTAAACAGACATTACAAAAGTAAGAACCACTTGTGTAAAAAAAAGTTGAGTACCCATTTTTGTTAGCGAAAGTAAAGAGATAAATTTCTGGGACAATTTAGTTCAAATCTTTTTTATTTGTTGATACAGAATGTACAGAAAATAGTCATGTTATTGTTGTACAATTTCACTCGTGCTTATTTATCGCAAGTGATCCCGTCGATGAACACACTAGCAATTCGTATACTAGAGGACCACACTTTTTGTGAAACTGCTTTTCCACGGATAAGCTCTTTCAAAGGACATAATGCTTTGTTGTGTTTCCTTCCTGCAGAGAGCCCATGGCAATTTCTGAAGGCTATGACAGATTTCCGCTGCCTCAGAACAAATGACTTTAGAAAGATAACTGACTTGCTGCGTCAGCAACATGACCTATGAAATATCTGGAAAACAATTATAAGCCGCTAATATTTAAGGAATGATCTTCCCATTACAAAATATTTTTTGTAGTGCTCGTGCATTACTGCGCCATATATATAAACCATTGATTCAAACACAATATCAAAGTGTATGGAAATTTGGTCGTCATAAACTCCATGCGAAATATTTTACGAACTTAGATAATATTTCAAATCTGTAACAATAAGAATTTCTTTTTTTCAGAAAAACGTTCAGTAAATCTACTAATAAAAACAATAAATATTAATTCAATGCGCTGTTCATTATTAGTCCATTCTTTGCGATCGGCAGATTGATTACGTTTCACTTACTTACCTTTATCTCAAGGCAGATGCAAATCCCTGCGTTCTGGAAATGCGCAAAGTAATAATTTTGTAATGAAGAACATAACTCGCAGAGCACTAGCAATCTATCTAAAGTAAGTCTCATAAAGATCATTTTACGCACTCTGTATCAAATAACAAATCCTCAAAATAATCTAAACGCTTTTTCTTGCAAACACGGGAAAGTCCATTTTACTATTATTCAGAGTTTTTTTTCTCAAAATAAATTCCCAATTTTCTCGTATCGGAAAATCCGAGTCATAAAAATTTGCCACGGTGAGAGTACTACTACGTATGGAAATTAGGCAAAAGGTTGTACAACTCCTTACTCATTTTACCGTAAATGCATTATTGTACAAAACTCACTAGTGTTCAGAGTCCATTTTCCATATCACGTATTTTGACACACAAATATTTTGTTGACCGTAACCAAATCGTATTTGTCGCCCCGGTGTCGCAGTGGTCTAAGCGATGTCCTCTGATAATTCGGCTGAAAGGGGTCCGGGTTTGAATCCCGGTGAGGCATGGATGTTCTGTTTGTCTTACGGCACTGGTTCTCTCCCTTCCCTGGAACGAGTGACCCTAAATTAGGGACGGGCGACTACTTATAGCCCATTGAGTTGCTCACGGTGGCCGTTAAACCTCCAATAGAAAAAATCAAATCGTATTTAGTATAAGCTTTTGTTATCTGCCACTTATGGCCAGTTTTGGAGTGGATCAAGGGTTGCCGTCGAACTAAATTTAGGTGGTCACCGAACTGAACATCTTTTCTTCTCTTGAAATGATAGATTATATACACAAAAGGTAAAGTGCCCTGGATTATTGCAGTTCGATACGATGAGTGATTGTGTTTGGATATGATCATAATTCTTGATGTTACTGGAACAATCCAAATTGTTATAAATGTGTATTCTTGCTATTTAACGCAAAACGTAACACTGTTCTTGGCATTTATTGTGGAAACAGCGTGCACAACCACAAAATCATAAAGTATAACCTTCGTATTTTCATCTTGAAAACTACAATTTATTCACGATTTTTAAGTTCCTATCCATGATCAGGTTATCCAAGGTATTAAAAATTACGTTGCGGCTTTTGTCTCAGATACATTTTGTTTGTTGTCCAGCGTAATTAACTCGTAATATACAGCATCTGGCACCCACACTCCCCACATATTCTTGCAAATTAAACTTGTGTGTGCTGACTATCAGACAGCTGTACTGTATGTTGTGTTGCATAATAACGCCATGATTACTTGTCGATGCCCCTTGTTTACAATTTCCTTTCTTAACAGTTCGGCGTATTATATTTGAAATCTAATCTTGCATTGCATTTCTTGTCCGCTGGTCTGTCTGGGCGCTATGTCTGTTCATTCCTTTCCCCGTGAAACCCAAGTAGCATCGCAACAAGCTTCAGCCGTCTGCAGACCATTTAGAGCTATAATATTTCTGTTTGTAACGTCCCCAACTTAGGATGCCTAGCACCTGATTCTAAACATTATTAGAGAAACTGATTGATCTTTTAAAGAAAGAGCTACGACATTTGCTCTTCGAACTGTAGAATCAAACGTTTTGGAACGATTCATCCATGTTTAAGTCTCATAGGAACTGTTGACGGTAAGTGACACGTTATCCTTGACTGCTTTCTGATAGGAACATATCCGTCTGAAGTAAAGCTTCTGCAGTACTCAATTTAGCTACAAATGTACGCTGGAAGGACGTTTAAATCATGGAAACAGGATTCCTAAACCATCCAAAGCAGTACATATGGTAAAAACGTAAATACGTGCAGGCACTTCCTAATAGAATCTGGTGAATTTGAACATAGAAAAACAAATTTATGGGTTCGAATTGCACCAAATGTAATGCGGAGCAGAAAACAGAGGAGAGGATATTAATGAAATGGCGTAAAAGGAAACGTAAATTCCCATAAAATTAAAATGAATTTCAACGTCCCTAAATACAACGGAGACGACCTTCCATATTTCCGTAAAAACAGCTAAAATGATAAAAATTTTATTCTGCTTGATTTCTAATCACATTAAATTGTAGGAAAGTAAGACATTTGTTTTTCTTTGAATATCTATAATTATAATGTACTGTATTTCCGTAATTAGAATTTTATCCTAAAGAACTCTAAATTTTGTCAAATAAAATTCCGAATGCAAAACACGTGGTTATGTGCAAAATTGTCAGAAAAAGCACAAATAGAGATATTATTAAGAGGTGGAAGATTTCGCAGCCTTGGAATAGAACAAATCTTAATAGCGCATTATGCCGCCCCGGTGGCGCAGTGGTCTAAGGCGCTGGCCTCTGATCATTCGTCCGTAAGGGGTCCGGGTTCGAATCCCGGTCAGGCATGGATGTTGTGTTTGTCTTACGGCACTGGCTCTCTCCCTTCCCTGGAACCAGTGACCCTAAATTAGGGACGGGCGACTGCTTATAGCCCATTGAGTTGCTCACGGTGGTCGTTAAACCTCCAATCAAAAAAAAAAAATAGCGCATTATCAATATATTTTTGATACCCATTTATTAATATTTCGATCTTAAGGAATTATCTGGAGCACTGGTTTTCGGTTTGCAATGCTTCCGTCTTCAAAGATTAAGGCAGTTAAAAATATATTGTCCCAAGCCCTGGTGATATATTACAAATATTTTCTTACGGTTTATACCTTTCAAAAATGTCCACTACATTAATCAATGGAGATATATATTCCATAATATTTTTGATACCCATTTATTAATATTTCGATCTTAAGGAATTATCTAGAGCACTGGTTTTCGGTTTGCAATGATTCCATCTTCAAAGATTAAGGCAGTTAAAAATATATTGTCCCAAGCCCTGGTGATATATTACAAATATTTTCCTACGGTTTATACCTTTCAAAAATGTCCACTACATTAATCAATGGAGATATTTATTCCATAACTCTCTATGCAGGGATATTTTTAAGATATGCTCTCCCCAAGTAATTTATTGAGGATAGAAAACAAAGAAAAAGAATCGTGCGGTTTAATATTAGAAACATGTGTTAGTTAATTTTTTCCGGTGTTGTTTGACTAACGTAGATGGTTACATCATCATTTAGAATATTAGCCTTTATTTAGGCGTGTATTATGAATTATATGGCAGCAAGGCCGAAGTGAACATTCATAGCGTTAGCGGAAAAAGGAAATTGCATCCAATGCAAGTTGATCTCTCTTTACAATCATTTTTATCACGATCACTCTAAATACGGCTTTTTCAACTGACACGAACTGTGAAACTAGTAAGGCGCAACTCCACTGCAAAAGAGAAAATTGCAATAGACTTACATATATGTGGGTTTGAACATTGTTGATAAGAACGATTATGGATTTATATCATAATCATCATCATCAACCATTATAAATCCACTGAAAGCATTAAAAAGTTTTTTGAATAAAAACACACGCTAAGGGGAGCTTTTCAGCAGAATCCCATAATGTTATCCGAGAATTTGGCGAAGCGATAAACTTCGAGTCCTGCTGTAGCGGCCATTTTGTAATTTTGTTGATCTGCCGAAATGTTGTTAAATATAGTGTTTTTCTTAATCCACTTGCGAACTGAGTTGTAATGCCCTTTCTACAGAATATAATGTTAAATTCAGAACTCTTTTCTAAGGCCAAGCAGATTGTTGTAAGGTGCAAAGGCTTCTTCTGTCTCGGTATTTTACGCCCATAAAATGGTCGCCACTGAACGATCTGAAGATCGTTTAGATTACGTGGATCTTCTCAGGGTAACCTCGCCGCATAGTATGTTTATATCCCCGTATTTTTAGACCAATGTTAAATAATGTATTGCATTCTATATTTACTGTTCAGTTCTAATAAGTGAATAAACTCTAAACGAGAAATAGCATTAGCGCTCATACACGGTCGTATCCAAAAAATATGACCTCCCCAGGAATCACAGTGCACCCTTCCAGGCGCGGCTCAGAGAACACGTGACAAGGTTGGCCACGCGGTGATATAAGCTGCCGACCAGGACAGATGATCCATAGTTCGCCACGTGAGCACAATGGCGAGAGGTAGTGAATGACGGACGCTCAAAAAAGAATGATCATCGGCTACCCCTACAAGGGGGGAGAATCTCATAAACAGAAGACTTCGATGGCTGTTCGCGAGGTGTTGTAGTAAGGCTGTACCGAGAATGGGCCGCTGGTACACAGAGTACCTCCTGACGTCATAACTGTGTAGCTCCAAAGGCTATCGCCTCCAGAGGAGAACGTCCACTCGGTCGACTGGTAAAGGGCAATCTACGAGAAATTCTGAAGCAATTGTCAACGCAAATGAACGCTAGGACACACAGGTTCATGACTCTTATAACATGAGGGTGAAATCTGTTACGCATGTGTCCCCGGAATCTACCCTGAGTCAGGGCACCCATGACAACACAGGACCATCGGCAACGACGCCTGCTGTTCACATGGAACTACCGTCATTGGACAGTGGAAGAGCGTAAAAAAGTTGCCTTTTCCAACGAATCTAGTTTTCTACTCCACATAAGTGACGAGCGGTGGCGGATACGGCAGCATCAGACACACGAAAACCAAAACCCGAACACTAGTTTGTCAAATACAGGCAAGTGGTGGCAGTGTGCAAGTCTGGAGGATGTGTTTCTGTTATGACCTGGGACAAATGGAACTTATGGATGTGTCCCTGAACGCCAATGGCTACCCGTCCATCCTTGATGACCACATGCATCCCTTCTACTAACAGGACAATGCGCCGTGATACGTTGCTAAATGGGTGCGTGACTGGTTCCCGGAATACGACAGCGATGTCTCTGTTCTCCCTTGTCCGGCAAAATCCCCCTACTTCAGTTCCGTAGAGCAGTTGTGGGACTATCTAAATCGGCAAATCGACGTGCCAAACCACAACCACGTCCTCTTCTGGACATCCATGCTGTGCTGCAGTCCGAACGGGCGTATGTGCCTCGGGAAACTTTCTAGAGCCGCATTGCTCCCATTCCACGCCGTCTCGCCGCTGTCATTCGGGTCAGAGTTGGTTATTCCCATTATTAGGTAATTGGTCATATTATGCTGATACGTCTGTGTATATTTTCGAACTTGTTATATTTTCCCAAAACTAAACTGAGATTCGCTGTATCCACGAACTCCCTACGCTGGTGGCATCCCCATCCTGTGCTGTAAAGAAACACACTATCAATGCCCCTCAGGGATTCGAAAGCTTGCCAACGGTTAGTGGTCAGCGTCCACAAAGTAGCGACGGATAACTGCTGAGAGCTCTTAGACTTTCTCACGGTTGAATTTAAAATCCGTAACTAAAAAAAACGAAAGCCGGCCGGACAACGCTGCAATAATTTCTGGGCTGCTCTTGGTGCAGAAATGCTCAGTTATGTCTCTGTATATGTGTTTCCTTCTTCATTCTTTTAATGCGTTTTATTTCGTAAAAAAATTATGAATTATGTATTATTTCGCTATGTTCGTCTGCGTTTGGAATCCCAAATTTTGCGATTTATAAAGCGGATTGTTAATTTTCAGACGAGGGTCTACACTCAGCTTCGTCCAGTTGAGCATTAAATGAACGAACAAACAAACGAATTATGGACTTCAATTTTTTTAAATAATAGACTGCTTTCACACACGAAAAAAGATTAAAAATCCTAACAAAAGATTAAGCAAAGCAGGATCAAGAGAACTGGTAATGGTGTATGCTACATATGGAAGAAATGTATTAGATAGTGAGCTCACACTCTCCAAAACATAAAACTAGCGAAAGCCAAGAAAACTCAAACAAAATTATTAGAAATCAATCTAACAATTTTGAAAGGAATTAAAGCAAAAGAAATGTCAAAAATTATCAGTTGCCGCTCTGCCCTAATCACAAAGATATTGTACCTCGAAAGGAGGCAACAAATTTAGATGACTACGGAACATTGGATAACATGTTAAGACTGTGAGTGAACCAGTATGTTTATTCAAAAATGAAAACTGATAAACATACTTGCATTTAAAGAGAGAATGGGCATCTAATTACACTCAAACACCTAATTCTAAGTCACGTAGGTCCAAATTTTAGGAAGTAAATTTCCAACAGCAGCTGCTGCGTTCAACTTTTACTAGTCGGTTATTTACTTCGCCAAACATGGTGGACAGGATTGGCGGATTTCAATGGAAATTTCTTCAAATGTTTGAAAGAAAAAAGTTTTGGAAAATTTATTAATATAATTTTATTTTCCGATTTATATACTGAAAATTATTTTCTTAATATTAGGTAAAAAGTTCCAAGCAAAGTTCTTTCCCTTTGAGATCTCATTGTAAAATATTTTTTTGGTTTTATTCACAAAGTGATATATTTAAAATTATTAATAGCGTCGAGAAAATTCAATTTCCTATATGAGCTTGTACCAAGCTATCCGCAGGTAACGTGAAATTTATATCTTGTATTCCGTCGTACATACATTACTCCTTTAAAGTGTCGCTTCCTATTCATATTCTAAGTTAAATATGTACTTCCTGTCAATAGCATGTTAACTGCACTACATTTTTCTTTACTGAATGGGACAAGTTGTGTTAATCGTGTTTGTTGTATAATCCGTAGTTATTACTTTTTTATTTATTTTCAGTCGTCTAAGTAATCCTTAATTTGGTTACGTCACTTTTACCAGCTTTGTTAACTTATATACAAACATTGTAGTAGTCTGGACAGCTGGCCGTAGAATTAAAATTTACTTTTTGATTTCAACTGTTAACTCCTAAAGATGGCAATAAACATCGCTTACAGGGAGATATAGGAACATATCTTGGGACAGTGAGTGGACTAATGCGTATACTCACTGCGTAGATATGTTTAAACTGGGAACGAGCTGCTGAAAAACCCTATAAACTGAGTGGATATGCTCCATAGTGAACAAGCAAAGCCCCATTTCAGGGGAGTGATAATGCCTCAAACGGCTAAATATGTAGGGTAAACATTCCACTATTACATAATGTTCCTGAATAAGAAAATGTATGATTGTGTGTGTCTATATATTGAAGGTAAATCTATGAAGTATACCAATAGATACCTGAGGAATAGCACAGTCCAATCACATGCAACGAAAAGCCATTCAGTGCAATAAAAATCATATTGGCTAACGCTGCCACTATTCAAATCCAATGAAGTTTTGAAAGTCTGTCATAGTACCTTTTAGAAACCATATAAACATAGAATGGTGCTATATGACTTTAAGAAAGTGCGTTGTTTTGCATTTCGTTGAGGAACTATTTATATCG
Source organism: Macrothele yani (assembly GCA_039090855.1). Classification (NCBI taxonomy): domain Eukaryota; kingdom Metazoa; phylum Arthropoda; class Arachnida; order Araneae; family Macrothelidae; genus Macrothele; species Macrothele yani. The sequence continues at coordinate 190,025,435 of CM077034.1, read as the reverse complement.
CGTAGTGGCGTACGGAGAGACACGGTAGAAAAAGTAAACAAGCTGGCCGAACCGTACAAATTCCGAAGTGCAGCCAAATCCTTCCAAAATCATGATTTTTTTTTTGTCCTGTATTTTTATTATCTTTTTATAAGAGGCGAAGCTAGTTTCGTTGCCTCGTGAAAGCGTGTGTGGGCACGTTTGTGTAAAGAAAGCACATTGATACTTGAAATTACTTGTGCTGAAAATAGGAACCAGAGTAATAGTTTTACACGGAAAACAAGTTTCAATGACTAAATGTTATTGTGAAATCACTTGTAGATCTTTCTAGCAAACGAATATGCCAAGCACATCAAGTGCAAAAAATCTTACTTATTGCTGCTGTTTTCCAATTTTCAGTTTTGTTTTAAGTTCAAAAGTACCTCTTTCAGCCCAAAGCATTGGAGTGATATTGCTATATTTGCTCTTTGTAAGACCGCTAATAGTTTAAGCTGTAAAAAAAGCTGCCCAATTTTGCATGAACGAACTTCATTACTGTGAATATTTTCCTTTCAGGATCAGGAGTGAAGCATTGAAAATTTCAATTTCTTGAATTTTCGTAATCAGAATAGGATAAACACCGTTTTTTTGTAATAGCTTCTCACTTTCCTAGTGAACCTGCCCTTTAGAAATGACTTCTACATCCAGTAATCTTTAGCGGGAATCTCGTGTTCAATAAAATACAGTTATTTCAACTCACAACAAAACCTAAATATTACACTTTCAGATCATGGAAGTATTGTACCATTGCGCAGTAATATTAAAGGTTATTTGTGCACGATTACACGAATCTGATACTTTGAGAGTTTTGCTATAATGACTTAAGTAAGTTATTATCTCTATTTTTATTTTTGGCTTACAAATGATGCATCCGATATAAGTAGATGCACTGATCCATTCACACTCTAAACTTAATTTATGCCTTACATTTTTATGAGGGGTTTGAAAAACATTTTATCCCTTCGTATGCTGTTGTATTTTCTTACATCTGAGCATATCGGCAGTAGTAACACCTTTCTGAGCGAAATATGTTGTAGTAGTTCGCATCACAATGGGATTTTTCGTGTATGGTTTACATCCTTAAGGACAGATTTAACAGGCCTCACAAATTTTATCCAAAGATTGCACTTTAAAAAATTGTGAATTTTGACGGAGAACTTAGATGTAAATTGAAAATAAGGAAAACATTATTCCGCCTGTTTCTTTCTCATAAAGCAAACAAAAGATTTCAAAGAAAATGCAGATAAATGACGGAATTACCACAGATTTAAATTAATAAAAAGTATCAGGTTGAAAGCATTCAGTATTTTATTGAAAACAATTATTAAATACTTAAAATACTTGATGTTGAAATTTAATTTTGCTTTGACTTATTTAATTCACACCAGCTACTGAAAAGTGCTGGAGATTATGAAATTTAACGTACTATCAGTTACTCCTATCACAAAACTCAGAGTCTACATGCTACTGCGATCAAAGTAATGAAACTCAACGTGAAGGGACATCACCTTCCATAACGAGACCACGTTTTAAAATTTATCTGAGAAGTTTCAACCCTTCAGTGAAGCAATTTCTGCATGATTCCTAATGGCTTTAGCACAATTTAGCTATGTTTTTTGAAGTGTTTTCAAAATCACCTCAGTTAGAATTTAAATTCTTTACGGTCTGAGAATGGAATTCCACATTTATGAGGAAATCAGGAGTCACTCTAATGAATTAGAACTCCAAGTATTTGTAATATGAGACTTCAAAACCCGGTTTGCTAATAGACGCTTTGATTTCCGAAATGCCAGCTCGACAGCTTTTGTCTTTCTACATGTTTTGAATAGTGGAAAAGTGTGAATCATAAAATATAAAAAAAAGTGTGAACTATGTTTATAATATATATTGTTCACACTTAATTATAATTCACTTCAGTTAATCTTTAGTACTGTGATTCCGAGGAGCTACGAATTTTGAATTATAAACAGGAGTTAAATTAAGAACTAGACCTTTAAAACGGATTTTGCATTAAGAACTAGACTTTTTAAAACTTTAAATTTCACACACACAGAAAAGTGGAACGGATAAGAGACATACAAACTAGTTTCTGAAATTTTTATTTAAAACAAATACTTGAACTAGTAAATTCGATGTGCTAGCAATTAGTAATGCTAAATTCTTATCTTACGGTATGAGCCTTCCGCTTTTCTGTGAGTTATGAAAATCACACAAATGAATAGAAGAACAGTATGTTTCGTTTGTTGAAGCATATTCTTTCATGATATAAGTAAACTTTATATATGTTCATACTCCCTCTTTTTAATAACAAGGGTGATCACTGTGCAATATGAGGTGCTCAGTGCCCTGTACTGGGATCGCACTTGGAATAAACTCAACCCCACGCGCTATCACCTCTGCCGTGAACATGGTCAACTGCTATAGGAAAACACAAACCTACTTCACATGCAGTAAGGTAAGGTCTAATGGTTACCCATCACTAAAAAAGCAAACAAGAAATTTTGATTACCTTTTAACATATCACAGGTTACAGGTACGGTTTTTAATGGTTACTCTGTTCAGAAATTCTTAACAATGCATGGTCGAACGACGTTCTCTACAATCGGATGTAACAAGTACTGATATTTTTTTTCGCACGCAATGTTCTGTTCTTTAAGACTTCCAGTTGGTCATGAATCTAAAGTAGATACATACTTCTCAGCATAAATTAGTTTGTAGGAATTCTGGTGTTCATCTATGTTTAATTCAGGGCATTTACCACTTAAAAGCACAATTATCGCAAACTTCAAAGAGAACAAGCGAAGTGTCTTTTTTAACAATCAGCCAAACATAATAGTGGATCACAATCAGGCATGTTTTAAATTTCATTTACACAAATGTATTTAAAACATGTAAATTTTACATGTAAAAAAGTGGAAAATTATTTATTTTCCATTGTTTCGGATATTAAAGACACATCGGACTACGGATATTATTTTCTATAACAGTTATAAAATATTAAATGCATAGGTGATCACACAAAAGATGTTCAGAACATCTTGAAACTGATAAGGGCCATTCGACAGGGCACTGGATTGGAACAAAATACTGTTGAGATAAATTCGTAAAACAAATTATGAAGAAAAGTTGGATTACAGCAAGGCATTACTGCAGGAAATATTTAGAAAAACTGAAAATTCCACCGACAACAGGAAATTGTCATGTATATGAACAATATCGATTACAAGATTCTGAAAATTTCATGTAATTAATTTATGGTAATACACCAAGCCTATAACACGACAAATGCTCTAATAAAAAACCATTATGCGATAATCTATGGTAATGATCCAGTAGAAGAAATTAGCAAAAAAAATAGGTTCGTAAGTTCGTAGCTAGACAAAAAAGAACTGTAACTGTATATATGGTATCATTCACTTTTTTCGCATTCTTTTAATAAAAATTGCACAAAACCGAAATAATTACATTTTTTACAATCACTTGCAAACAAGAGTCCTTGTATTTTATTTATTTCGCTAAGGCATTTCCCTCGTTCCCTTTCTATTGGGACATATACCGCACTGTATGTGCTATTTGCAAGAAGGTAGGCATATGAAAATTTGTATCTTCATTTTTTAAAAGCAAATCCCGCACTCTACAAGCCCTAATTTTACACAAATTCTTTATTTTAAATTATTTTTCCAAGACGTTTTGGGCCCGTATTTCAGTTTGTCGTTTCAGCTTAACGCATCAGTCTCCTGTATCTCTTTTTACAGCTGTAGGTAAAATTCTTGTCAATCCCAGATTTTCAGTCTAAGTTCACCAGGTGGTTGGTTGTACAGAACGGGAGATATTTGCTGATAAATCTAACAAATTCTTTGAATTACTGGAAATATTTAGTGAAATAGAAATGGTGTAAATTTTCTGCTGACCTTATGCACGAAACCTGTGAGAATTGTTCTGACGTAAAAAAGTAAAAGATTTTAAGGCCTAATAAAGATGTATTACTAAAATGATATTATATATAAACTTTTTTTGAATTATTAACGGCAGAATTTAATATTTTTTGCAAATGCATAAAAAGTAATTAAGACGCTTATAATTTGAAGTACGGCAAAATTCCTAAAATCTTGCTTTTAATGAACCCCTGCACAGTTTATCTCTGAGACTTTTAATCACAGAGAGTTTCCCAAATTATATTTTCAAATGTTAAGGCAAAGGACTCGAACCTACAAATGTAAATATACATATTTTAATGATAATTGAAGGCATTAGCTCTTAGACTTCAAATTCATTAGTACTAACAGAACACAAATAGCTTGGAATTATTGAAATGAGCGTTGCCAATGAGATTTTTCGAATAGTATTGATGAAGCAATCTGGGAAGTACACACATTCATAGATGTAAGATTATGTATTTAATACACAGAAGGTACAATCAAGTTTTCCTATACCGTAGATCTTTTATCGTAGCAAATTCATATTTTTCGCTACGAGCTCTTTGCTGCTTGATGATCCTGCACTTCATTTGATTCTGGTTACTACCCACTTTACGTTGGGTAAGGTCAAACAATTTCCGCAACTAAATATAAGAAAAACGAATAGTTTATACACTGACGGAAAAAAATCCAACACCAAGAAGGGGTTGTGTTAAATAAACGACAGTTGGTAGGCGGTGAGAGCACATCTGGGAGATGTCGTCTATGCGAATTTCGCTTTCGCCGCATACGTGTGGCGCTAGTAGCTCCCATCGGAACATGCAAAACCGGTTTGCTGTAAATACGCGGTGTAACGTTCGTGAGCGTTAGTTATCGTTGAGATTCGACGTAGTGTGTTGATGTTAGTCAAGAATGCCTTTAAGAAGACGAAGAAGCCATTATCAACAGCTCACGGAGTTTGAACGAGGTCGTGTAATAGGGCTACGAGAAGGTGGATTTTCTTTCCGCAATATTGCAGAACGACTTGGCAGGAATGTAGCCACTGTGCAAGATTGTTGGCAGCGGTGGTCAAGGAAAGGTACTGCCTCAAGAAGACCGGGTTACGACAGGACACGTGGCATTACTGAGAGGGAATACCGCCGTGTACGGCGTATGGCCGTGGCGCATCGCACGGTGTCTGCGGCAGCAATTCGAGCTGCAGTGGCCACCACAGTTACACAACGAACTGTTACAAATCGGTTACTTGATGGACAGCTCCGAGCCAGACGCCCTGTAGCGTGCATTCCACTTACTCCAAACCACTGCCGTTTGCGACGTCAGTGGTGTCAATCTAGAGCTCATTGAAGGACGGAGTGGAGATATGTTTTGTTTTCTGATGAAAGCCAGTTCTGCCTGGGTGCCAGTGATGGCCGTGTGTTGGTTAGAAGGAGGCCAAGTGAGCGCCTGCACCAAACCTGTCTGCGGCCGAGACACATTGGACGTACACCTGGAGTTATGGTCTGGGGAGCAATTTCCTATGACAGCAGGAGCACTCTCGTGGTTATCTGACGCACGCTGACGGCACAGTTGTACGTCGGTCTGGTGATTCAACCTGTTGTGCTGCCATTCATGAACAGTATTCCAGTGGGTGTTTTACAAAAGGATTACGCTGGCCCGCATACCGCTGTTGTAACCCATCATGCTCTACAGAATGTCGACATGTTGCCGTGGCCTGCTAGATCACCAGATCTTTCTTCAATCGAGCACGTATGGGACATCATTAGACGACAACTCCAGTGTGACCCACAACCAGCATTAACCGTCCCTGTATTGACCGACCAAGTGCAACATGCATGGAACTTTATCCCACAAACTGACATCCAGCACCTGTGCGACACAATGCATGAACGTTTGCATGCTTGCATTCAACATTCTGGCGGTTACACCGGTTATTAATGTACCAGCATTTCACATTTAAAATGGCTCTTCTCGCGCTTACATTAAGCTGTGATCTTGAAACCTTAATCGATTAAATATGTTACCTATACAAATGTAGTGCAGCCATTTCATTCCTCTACAACTATTTTTTCGTGGTGTTGTAATTTTTTTCCGTCAGTGTATTTGCAGTTATCTGTTGACATTGTCTTAATGAAATCTCAGTTAAGTATTCTTAAGTGCGTGTACGTGAAGTTAAAGTTAATGTTTATACCTAAAGTTTTGATAATTTTAAATATATTTTATTTTTCATACCTAAAGTTAAGATTTTATTGTTTTACATAAAGTTCAGATTAATATTTATTCGTTAATATACATGGTCGTATGAGAATTCTATGAACAGCTACCTTATAATGGCAATATCCACCCTTTGTCTGGATGACAACGGCGAGACAGCGTTGAATGGACATAATGAGGCCCTGGAATGCTACCAGCGCTTTAAGACAAACACAACATCAAGGCCTCACCTGGATTCGAAACCGGACCCATTTCGGACGAATGATCACCAGCCATCGATTAGACAACTGCGCCTCCGGGACGGCAAACTAAAACTTCTTACCTGGTATTACTTATTGCTTTATATTACGAATGTTTCACATCATTTGAAATTGAGTTCAAATTACAGCTTATGCTAAATATTGTAGCAAAACCGCAACGCGAAATACATATGTGTAGTAAAAGAATGCGAAATTTAAAGAAAACTATGAAAACTAAGTAAATATAAGAGAAATTTCACCGGATTTATGAAATCAGAAACAGATGAAATTTGAATTAAAATACTACAAATTGGTGACAATTTAATTAAGCGTGCTACGTTAAAACTGAGGAGCACCAAATTTTCTATTTTATGTTAATAATGACCCATTCAGAATGTCAGTGTAAATTATCTGTGTTTTGGGAGATGGAGGTGTTCAGCATAATTTATTTTTATTTTCTCTCCTTTATTTAATCATTTTAAATTCAAATTTATAAGAAAATCTTTGTTCCAGCACTTCTACGGAACATTTAAAATCTACGTAGAGGGTTTTGTTTCTTTTTCAGTGGTCCGAGCTCATTGCTGAAAAACGTAACGTAAGCACTACGCAATCCAAAAGCAAACTACTTCTGAAGTGTCCCTGCGCAGCGAAAGTTTGCTTCTGCCACAATTTTAGGAGGAAGATATTAATAAAGCTAACCATTCAAACCAGAAAAAAAACTTTTCAGAAACGATTTGAAAAAAAAACGACAGTTTCTGAGATATTACTGAAAATAACTGACATCCAATTTAAAAACAAATGTTTTACATTGAAATATTCCTGGAATGTTTTTTTCTTAATTACATTATTTCGAAAAAGAAAACTTCGAAACAAAATATTTCTAACACAGTAGGAACGGAAGGAAACGAATCTGAAAGGAGCAAAGCTCATTTGAAAGTGCAAACCTTAACAGTACAATACTTTAAACTATTTAGTTTGTCCGTTCAATTCATTATTCCAGCCAGTACTTAAGATATTGTTTTCGATTCTTACGTGATATATTTTGGCTCTGTTATTTCGAAGTAAATGAAACATCTTTCAAGAAATAATAATAATTCTATAAAACAATTCGATTTTTATTATCTTTGTAAAAAGTGAAAGTTTCGATTTTGTTCCCTCAGAAAAAGCCTAATCTTCACGATGATTTAGTTTCGTACGTGGTGGAAACACTTCGAAATGTTTGTTTGTACATACAACTATAAATTCCTTTCAAAAATCTGTTTGTTTCATTGTCAGCTGAACCATCACTTAACTTTATCTTTAAATACCTGACTTTCTTTTTAAACGGCTGCAAGTGTATTTCCCGTAATACTAGATATCATAACGGCTCCCTTCTCTATTAAACTAATAAACTCAGACTACTTCACTTAACTGCACTACTATACCTAGTTTTAAATCAGTGTTACTGCTTTAATGAAGGAAATTTTATTTTAATGAAATAAATTTAATTACTTTTACAGTGGAAGTACTGAAGAAAATACACTAACGGTTCCTGCAAAAAGAAGAGTTAAATTGATGCCTGTTAATTTGAAAGTGTTTCATTCCAAAATCTATGAATTATTTCACTTCTCATCAACAAAAAGTACGCAATAAAGTATTCGTAGCAGAAACTTACGTATTGATAAAAATGGAATGGATTACTTTCTACCAATAAAGTTACGCAGCGTTAATTTTTTTACACGAACACATTTAAAAAAATTCTTCGTAAACAATAGTTAGATAGAAAAATATGTTTGGAGTAAAGCATGAAACACCCAATTTTCAAAAATATTTGTAAATAAAAACCCAATTTGCATTTACATCCAGTATTTCTGTTTTGGACAGTGCCTATGTTTTCTCGCAGGATCTCACAACGAAGGGTTATTGAAAGGTCTTTTAAAATCATTATTATAAATATGTTATCCTGTCTTTTTAACCAGTAACGTTTTTAGTTGATGCTAGGAGGTTTAACGACCACCGTAACCAACGCATCGTGCTACAAGAAGTCCTCCGGCCCTAATTTAGGGCAACTAGCTCCAGGTAAGAGTAAGTGCTAGTAACGTAAAACAAACACAGCATTCAACACTCACCGGGTTTCGAACACGGACCTAACAGTGAAGAATGGTCGGAAGGCAGCGGTTTGATTATTGAGCCACCGAGACTGCCAGACATTCCCTTAGACGTTTATTGATTATCAAATGCTGCCTAGATTTCATAACCTTACAGTCAATGTGAGTTTTCTCTAAAACTCCATTTATTTTAGCTGAGTAGAATGAATTAAGTCGAGATTGGCAAATTCAGCTGAATGATCTAGAATGCATCTAATTGCCATCTATGAATTGGGAGGAACGTGGGCAGAACGAGTGAAACTGCGCTTCAGAAATTCAAATTGGTCATTTGTGAGAAGGATTAATATAAAACATTTCTGACTGATTGCCTTCAAAAAATACATATAACAATGAATATGAACTTAAGACAGGGAGGAGAGTATTCTTGAGTCACTTGTTTCTACAAGCGGCGTGATATCCGTTTCAGTGAACTAGCCATTCCCCATAATACCTTTGGACATGAAAGACATTATAAAAAACAAGAAAATGACTTCTCACCAGTTAGGCACATTTTCGTTTATATTCTCAGAGCTGCATAAAATATTAACAGTACGACTATAAGTTTCAGAGACACTAAATTGTATAAATTAAGGGAAAACGTAAAAATTTAAATCAGGAAATCACCGTCAAACCGTTAGGTGATATATATGGCTTTTTACATCAACTCTACTAAGTCACCGTCAAACCGTTAGGTGATATATATGGCTTTTTACATCAACTCTACTAAGTTGTTTTGATAATGAAACTTCAGAAAAAATTGTTTTGAAACGTGATTTTCATTATTTTAATCATTCATTTATCTACACGCACTACAAGTACCTCTCCGAAAACGTGATGTACATTTATGGTTTTGTTGCAATTTTGTAATAATATAAGTAAATGCTTATCGGAATCATAGAGACTCCTGTGTGGCCTAGGCGTCGGCTTCTGAACTTGTGCCCAAGTGAGACACCGAACTGAATGTTGCTTTGCTGGTGTAATTGATCAATGATGAGAGCCCTACTATTTATTTAATCAATGTCCTGTTCTCAAAAAAATTAGCTTTACTGATCGAATTTAATTGAGAATCAAAGCTTATAATGCGACGAAGCAATAGGTTTTATTCTCTTTTATTTTTATCGTGAGTTGTGTCCTTGAACACACATAATGATACAGACGAAATGCTTGGAAATTTGTTTTCTGTTACGTAGACTAATATATTGCACTTAATACATATTTTAGCTTATTAAAATATTGTCCATTCTTAGAGATGGTTTAATCGCTGATCCTCCTCAGTTATATTTGCAGATATATTTGCCCCCATTATTTAAAACTTGGGCAGTCATCATGAAAGACTTTAGAAATTTCCTAATTTCCTCTTTCGCGAAACTGTTGAAACTAGAAATCCTTAGAAGCGTGACTTTATTATCTTCTCAAGAACGAATGGCAAAATATTGTGATGGTTCTTTAACGTTCTGTACTGGATTTAACAAAAACAAAACTCTTTTGTGAGATGACCTCGTGATAAATTTTGGCCTGTGCGTCGTTTATTACTAATACGGTCTTCAGAATTAGATACAAAAGCAATTTTTGTCGTGATCCTCTGTTGAATATGCAAATATCATCATGTTAATCATTTCTTTTTTCTTGATAAAGGATTTTTTGGTTCATGAGTAACCTTTGTTACTTGAGCACGAGAAAGCTCTCAGGATTTAATTTACACAAGAAAACAATACTTTTGCAAAGAATGGAAGTAAAACATCAACAATTTATGTGGAATCTATCGGTTATCAAATTTAAAGGGGTACAATACCAAACAAGCAATGAGGTTCGTTAAAGCGACAGAATTCTTTTGGGAACAACAAGGCACGGTAAGGAACTCCTAAAGAAAGTACAGTCGGTTTATGAAGTACTTCACGTCGAAAGACACAAACATGTTAACGATGTTTTGATGAAACTGTTCGGTACAAAACTGAGACATGTCGGCAAACAATGTGAGTAATATACTCAAACACAAAAACAGAAAAACAAAAATTGAGTCATCCGACAGACATTGAGACAATAATATCCTCAAATACAAAAGCAGAAAAACAAAAACTGAGACATGCCGGCGGTCAATGAGGTTGTAATATACTCAAACACAAAAGTAGAAAATTTCTGTGACGAAAAGAGTAAAAAAAGAAAATCAACTTTATAGCAATGATCCATGTGATGGTGAAAGAGAATCCCAGCAGCAAAAATCGACATGTTTACAACGATGGATCAAGACAAACTACGGATACCGTGTATCCTACCGAAACATGACGGTACAGTCACCGGCTATGCAATTCTTCTAAGATACGTACGGCACATGCAGAGTACATTAATCAGAATATTATCCATTTTTCAAGAAATTGGGACGATTTCAAAAATCCGAAACTCTCATTCATACAAAACATAGCGTCGTCACACTCAACCTTGTGACACACCCCTATTCCATCCAACTTAATTTAACTTTTTTACTTCTTCAATATTATGACTACACACATATCAGATATCCCTTCTTCATTTACACAAGGCTGAAAAATGTTTCCTACATAAATAATTACATAAATAATTACATCTTTACGTAAATAATTACACCTTTCAATTACATAAATAATTACATCTTTCACTTCTCCATTTTATACTGGGCCGAAACGGTCCCAAGCATGTTCTTGAAGAAATCACTATTATGGAAATCCTTCACGATCTGATGGAACACCCCTTTGTGTGACTGTATTGAGGTGATAGGCAAAGGGAAATTACACGGTGTCTGACATTTACTCCTGATTTTTTTAACACTGAAACATCATTAAAGTTTCAGTTAGTTCGAAGGGAGATAACATCAGCCGAAGATACTAGGTAGCATTCGATCTTATAACGTTGTTTATGTATCATCATTTTACAACAAATTTAGTGGTATTAGAGTTATTTTCCACGACTAGTGAAAAGGTACGTGTTAATGGTCAAAAGAAGTGAAAGCGAAATTGAAAGAGATAAAGTACTAAGAAACAGTACAGATTTCATGAATAAAAACGTATCTGCATAAAAAATTTATTCCGGAAAAATTAAACCCTCACCTTAGGAATATCTTCTGGAGTTAAATATCTGAAAATATGGGCAGCTCTAAAGGCCGAAGCGAAGATATTTCCATCACGCTGCGAATGGGATGAATACTACAGCTATTATTAAAAAGAAAGCCAGCTATAGAAATATTAAAGAAATCCAAGTTGCAAAAGTCATTTATGCTAGTGTTACGAAAAATTTAATATAGTAACTTCAGGCAAACATATATTCAAACTTTTAAACCCAGTATTTTGGGAAATATAAAAAAATAGATTTGAAGTACCAAATACATTGGTCTCCATTCCTACAAATTAACCAGGATAAGAACGATAACTTGATACAACGGGTTCTCTTCATTTTTTAAAGGATCATTTTCAGAAAAACAGTCTTCATGATGAAAGCACATATGAAAAAGTTTGTAAATAAGGAATATTACAATTTTTAATTGTAATAAATAAGCCTTAGCCGTAATGTAATTTAAATATAGATGTTTCGGTTATCTATTACAATGTACACTGGCGGAAAGTGAAAAAAGAACACCAAAAAGGAATTGGCGGACGATCATGAAATTGATATATGTTAATGGGGTCGAGTTTACGTAGGTGTGATGTTAATTTCGGGACCAACCGGTGAGCGCTTACTCCACAACACGGCATAATATGCAAATTATCGTCGGTGGTATGTAAGGAGTACGGCGAAGTGAATGTAATCAGACGTCGGCGTACGGACACTTGAGAAGACCCTGAAGAAGCTGCAATGCCTGGACATGAAAGACGTGTACGATTTCAGCAGTTATCGGACTTTGAGCGAGGTCGTCTAGTCGGAATCCGCGAGGCCGGGTGGTCGTATCGTCGTATTGCGGAGCGAATTGGACGGGAAATATCGGTGGTGGTACGATGGTGGCGTAGATTGTTCGAGGAACATTTCCACACGAGAAGACGTGGAACCGGGAGTCACAGACGGACTGATGAGCGGACAGATCGAGGCATAAGAAGAGCGGCGTTGTCAAGCAGAACATCCACTGCGACGCAAATCCGAGCTGCCGTTGCACCTGAGGTGACTGTGCGAACAACCCGCAATCGTCTACTGGATGCAGGACTACGTGCACGTGTGCCTCTGGCATGTGTAATTCTGACTCCAGCTCACTGTCAGGAACGGCTGCATTGGTGTCACCAACGTCTGCACTGGAGAACGCAAAAGCGATCGGTCGTGTTCAACGATGAAAGCAGATTCTGCTTCGGAGCCTCCGATGGCCGTATGCGTGTTCGTACACGCACAGGGGAGCGTTTCGCCCCTTCTTGCATCCGCCAGCAACACACAGGGCCTTCACCTGGTCTCCTGGTGTGGGGAGCGATCAGCGATCACTGTCGTACACAACTAGTGTTTGTACCGGGTACGTTAAACAGCACCTCCTACATCAACAACAACATTCAGCCCGTTGTTGGGCCATTTGTACGGTCGGTCCATCGTGGTGTTTTCCAGCAAGATAACGCACGCCCACACACGGTACGTGCAACGCAACATGCACTTCAGGGTGTAAGACAACTTCCATGGCCTGCACGTTCACCGGATTTGTCCCCCATTGAGCACGTGTGGGATTTTATGGGACAACGACTTATCCGGTCTCCACGGCCAGCCAGGATCATCCCAGATTTACGCGTCCAGGTTGAGGAAGCTTGGAACTAATTACCCCAAACTTACTTCCAACATCTGTACGACAGACTCCATGCCAGAATTGCACAGTGTGACGCAGTTCATGGCGCTTCAACCTCGTACTAACCATGTTACATGGAAATGTTATTTTTCAGTTTACCAGCAAATACAGCTGTATTTTATCATAATGTTTTGATCACGTTATCCTCTGTAATCCGTTATTATGCTGTATAAATTTCGTTGGAACCAGACGTCTTCTTCTTGGTGTTCTTTTTTTTTCATTTTCCGCCAGTGTATATGAATGAAAAAAGTGCCCGTTCATGAGAACGCAAGCACAAAAATATTGTATCTAAAATTCCATTGATCAGAATTTAAGGACTATTATTTACCAATTATAAAATTCCTTAATTTTAATTTAAAAAAAAGCAAAAAAAGGTATTAGTTTTATTTCGCGTCAGGAGGAAAATTACTCGTGAACTCGACATCTCATATACTGATATCCACAAATTATGGGAGAGTAATGTATATTTAGAGAAAAGAAATTCTGACAAGATGATAATGATGATAAATAATTTATGTGACATACATACAGTCTTAACAGAAATTTACATGTATAAAAAAGCAGACGTTTGTGAATGTACAGGTAATATAGGGTACATGAAAAAATGCGCCATTTTGTTCCTTGGCAAAGCAGAAGAAAAACAGCTATAACACTTAAAAAACTCTTTCCTGTCAAAATCTAATAAGGGATATGTTCACCATGCACGCATGAAATCGGTTGCGCATGCGCGTGAAAAGATTGTCAAGCAGATTTTAGGTAGGTTTGGCAACTCTGCTTCAGCGCCATAACAAGACATTTTTATAAGGGGTGTGGGATTACTTTCCGTCATGCGCCTCCCAATAGCATCCCATACATGCTCTATAAATTCAGGTCAGAAGAATACACAGTCCACTCCATACTGTCTCTTCCTTCGCTGCTGAGCAGATCATCGACACAGGCCGACCGATGACAAAGGGCATTGGCACCCAAAAAATGAGCTAATATCCAACAGAACCGCGAAAACTGCGTACATGAGGAATGATAACGTCCTGACAATGACGCGGAGCAGTCATGCTTTTACTTTGCAACACGTAAATTTCGGCACGTCCATTCGTAATGACACGGGCCCAGACGATCATCCCAGCACCTATGTTTTGGAGAACTCCCACGGTGTTGGTGGAAGAATAGGCAGTGCGTATTTCAAGCCAGATGTATTCGTGCGTCGAATAGGACGACAAACAAAATCTACTTTTTTCTGAAAACAGGACATTGACCCATTGCTCCTCAGTCCAGTTGGCGTGTTTCACGACACTATCTTGGCAGACAAAACAACCCGTGCAACCGAAATCCTAGACTGGATTCCAAAGGATGGAATAACAACAACGGACAGTTTCAATTCTAGACTGTATTCCGAATGACAGAACAACAACAACTGACAACCGAAATTCTAGACTGGATTCCAAAGGACAGAAAAACAAGAACGGGCAACCGAATTTCTAGACTGGATTCCAAAGGTCAGAAAAAACAACAACGGACAACCGAAATTCTAGACTGGATTCTAAAGGATAGAAAAAGACCCAGAAGGAGACCACATGGGAGATGGGTGAATGAAATTCGAAAGCATGAGGCAGTGACATGAAGGAGCTTGGAGCAAAGTAGACATTTGTACAAAAAATATTGAGGAGAGCTTTTTTTTTTGTGCAAAACTTGTGGACACCTTCAAAGTAGACCGTTGTGCAAAAAATTATTGTCACTTTCAGTGGATGTATAATGGTTGATGAAGATGATATAAATTCATAATCGTTCTTATCAACGACGGCCAAACCCACATATGTTTTTCTTTTGCAGGAGAATTGCGCCTTACTAATTTCACAGTTCTTTTCGGTTGAAAAAGCCGTATTTAGAACGAGAGTGATCAAAACGATTGTAAGGAGAAATCAACTTGCATTGTGGGCAATTTCCTTTTTCTGCTAATGGGCAGGAATGTTCACTACTGCCTTGTTGTCATGTAATTTTTAATACAAGCCTAAATAAAAGCTGTTTTTCTAAATGATGATGTAATCGTTAAAGTAATTAGAACAACACTAGGAAAATTTAAGTAACTAATGTTTCACATATTAAACCGCACGATTCAGTTTGTTTGTTTTCTATCCTCAATAAATTACTTGGGAAGAACATAAATCTTAAAAATCTCTCTGCATGGAGAACTATGGAATAAATATCTCCCCCAATTAATATAGTGGAGATGTTTCAGAGATATAAACCGTAGGACAATATTTGTAATATATCACCAGAGGATTAGGACAACATATTTTAAGTGCTATAATCTTTGAAGATGCAAGCATTACAAACCGAAAGCCATTACTCTGGATATTTCCTGAAGAACGAAATATTAAAAATGGGTATCTAAAATGTATTGATAATGCGCTATTAAAATTTGTTCTATTCCAAACACTTGATAACATGCTTTTTTGAATAATTTTGCACGTAACCAAGTGCTCTGCGTTCCGTATTTTATTTGACAAAATTTACAGTGCTTTAGGATAAAATTCGGATTACAGAAATACATTATAATTATAGATATTCAAAGAAAAGCAAATGTCTTCTTTTCCTACAATTTAATGTGATTAGAAATCAAGCAGAATAAAAATTTTATCATTTTAGCCGTTTTTACAGAAATGTGGAAGGTCGCCTCTGTTTTATTTAAGGACGTTCAAATTCATTTTTATTTTATGGTGATTTACGTTTCCTTTTACGCCATTTCATTATTATCCGTACCTTTGTTATCTGCTCCGCATTACAGATTTATTTTTCATGTTTAAATTCACCAGATTCTTATATGAAGTGCCTCCGCGTATTTAGGTTTTCGCCTGATGTACTGCTTTGGACGCTTTAGGTATCCTGTTTACATGATTTAAAAGTCCTTCCAGCGTACTTTTGTAGTTAAATTGAGTACTGCAGAATATTTGCTTCTGATGGATTTTATCCTATCAGAAAGCATTCAAGGATAATGTGTCACTTACCGTGCATCAGTTCCTCTGAGACTTAAACATGGATGAATCGTTGCAAACAAGTTTTTTCTACATGTCGAATTACAAAATGGTATAACCGTTTTTTTAAAGGATCAAACAGCTTCTCTAATTAAGTTTAGAATCCGATGCTACGAATCGTAATTTGGGGACCTTACAAAGGAAAATATCGTAGCCCTCAAAGGTCTGCTGACGGCTAGAATTTGTCGCGATGCTACTCAGATTTCACGGTGGAAGCAGGGAACATGCAGAGTGCCTAGACAGACCAGCGGAAAGCAAATGAGGTGAAAGATTAGAGTTCAAGTATAATACGCCGAACCATTAAGAAAGGAAATCGTAAACAAGGGGCATCGACAAGTAAACATAGTGCTATCATGCAGCACACCATAGAGCACAGCTGTCTACTAGTCAGCACAGGCAGGTTTAACTTGCAAGAAGATGTGGGGGCGGGAGTGTCAGGTGCTGTGGATTAAGAGTTAATTACACTGGACAACAAACAAATTGTATCTAAGACAAAAGCAGCTACGTAATATTTAATATCATGCACATGATGATCACGGATACCAAGTTAAAAATCGTGAATAAGTTCTAGTTTTCAAGATACAGATATGAAGGATATACATTGTGATTTAGTGTTAGTGCACGCTGTTTTGAAGGCGATTTGACGCCAAAATTAGTGTTGTTTTTGGCGTCAAATTGCAAGAATACACATTTATGATGATTTGGATTGTTCCAATAGCATCAAGAACTTTCATCATCTCGATACACAATCGCTCCTCGTATCGAACTGAAATAATCCAGGGCAATTTACCTTTTTTTGTATATACTCTATCATTTCACCATTAGAAAATATTTTGACGACCCCTCCCATAATTAATTGGCGAGAGGCGTGGCTGATGAATGGTAATTGAACATAGATTGGAGGTTTAAGTAACAGGGAATTATAATTTAAATATTTGCGAGGGGCGGTATAAAAAGAAAAGATCTTCTAGCACTTGGAATTCGAGCGGCGAGATGCAGGTGTTTACCATGAGAACAAAGCGCTCATAATCGGAAATGGGGCAGGTCAATGTTCAAAAGCTTTTTCCCATAGCTCAAAAGTTGTTTGAACGGCAAGCGCTTTTGAAACTGTATTCTGTACGCGAGGCCGCGCGCGAGAAACAATAGGATAGCTTTTGGACTTAAAGTGTTTTGTAATAAACATGCCGGGATTTCAAGTGGTGATATTCACCGTTTACCACCTCTTGCATACGTGAGATTGTTTTTCGGGACAGAATCCGTTTGATAGACGTGAGACAGGATGGAGGCTTCCTCGAGCTAAACATTTGTTGCTCTCTGCTGCCGCTGTTAAAAAGCTAAGCATCGGGAAAACCGGCGAAAATATACGGTTAAGCCAGCACTAGTTTCGCCTTGGAAATTTCATCAACTCGTCGGAGAGCCAATAACAAAAGTTGCCGTAAAAAGGAGCCATTTCAGGTGTCCGTCCGAGAGAAAAAAGACACGGAACAGCCGTTCAAAGCCCATAGAGAGGAACAAGTGCTTTGGACAAGGAGGAAGAAAGAGCCCCACCCCACCACCCATGCAGACGGAGAGAACCCGAAGCTAATCTCTGCCTCTGCGTGTTTATTCGGAGTAAGTTTGTCTGTGCGTTTGAGAGCGCACAGCCAACTGAGAGGAGCAACGCCGGCTCCTCCAAGATGGTAAGAGATAGGTACCCGTAGTGCAAAGATGCCCGCGTGTGTTTGAGTTTGTTTGTGTTCAAACATTTCACCAGTATTTGAATACTCGTGGACGTACGTAAGTGCTTTATTAGTATTTATTTGAGGCCCTCTGTGAACGAACAGGCTTTTCGTTACGACATTTTCGGAAACACTAAAGACAACCCAAGCTGGCCGGAAATTATAGCCTTTAGTATGACATGAAGTATCCAGTGTAAATTATGCCTGTATCCAAAAAATCTCTGTTTTAAGTGCTATACTGTGCGTCCATTGGTTTCCTGGTGTACTGTGCAGGCTAATTGGCTAGCTAGATATATTTTCGGTACCAGCCATCGGATTACGTTCGGAAATTTTGGCATCCTGATTATCAGGGACCCGAAGTCGTAACAATATGTTCAGTTCGGCTTCCACCTGCATTTGGGTCGACGGCAACGCTTGAACCACCCCAAAGCCGGCCATGACTGACAGATAACAACAGCTGATACTGAATACCACATGCTTACTGTCAAAAAAATATTTGTGTATCAAAATACGTGATATGCAATATAATCTCCGGACATTAGTGAGTTTTGTACAATAATGCATTTATGGTAAATACAGTAAGGAGTTGGACAACCTTTGGCCAAAAGTTCACCGAGGCGAACTTTAATGACTCGGAGTTTTTGAAAGGAGGAAATTAGGAATTTATTTTAAGAAACCAAAACCTGAATAATAGTAGAACGGACGCTTCCGTGTCTGGAAAAAAAGAGCCTTTAGATCCTTTTTAGGAGTTGTTATTTAATAGAGAGACTGCGCAATATCATATTTATGAGTTTTTACTTTAGACAGATTGCTGATGATCGGCGTAGTTGTTTTGTTCTTTACAATATTAGTATTGTGCGCATTTCCACAACGCTGGGATTTGCACTTGCCTTGAGATAAAGGAAAGTGAGTAAAATGGAAACTAGCTGCCGATCGGCGGAAGGAATGGACTCGCTGGCAAACAGTGCATTGAATTCAGATATATTTAATTTATTTAGTAGATTTACTGAACAATTTTGGGAAGAAAAGAAATTCCTATTGTTACAGAATTGAAATATTTTTTAGGTTCGCAAAATAATTCGCATAGAGTTTATGAGGACCAAATTGCTTTAGTCTTTGATATTGGGTGTTTATCGGAGCTTAGCTTTTAAACAATACAGAAAAGTAAGAAAAATTATTGTCAGAAATAATTTTTCATCCCGGAAAACAAATTTTCTCCGAGAAACTTTGTCAACATACTATCGATTGTTATTTTTTGACTATCGAAAACTATCGATAGTTCTCCACCGCTAGGTAGAACCTGCACCCCCTCTCAAATGAAGCAACGCATAGGCCCTCTCCTGCTAGGAGCCCCAGTGCAAACATTGTTGCAAATATCTAAAAAAAAAAGAAAAAGCGGATTTATTAATTTCAAACCAAACTATTTGCGTTACGCTGCAGCAGTAAGCATTAAATTAATAAAACAATTTTTCCCAATTTAATACCGAATACCATTAAAGTTCTGGAAGCCAGACTAATTATTTGTTTCTGGTAGCTCAAATAAGGTGAAAACGGAGAAGAAAAGTCTGCGCAAAAAGGACAAACTACTAGAAAGGTAAGATTTCCAAATACGCTGGAAGATTTTTTTAAAAAAGAAAGTAGGTGAAACATTCAATTTACGAGTTCAAAGTAGAGATCCTACGTGTATGCCGTTTGTTTACATTTTCCATGGCGAGTCCAAGTGTCCAGCACACGAAATAAGTAGTTCCGCAACGAAATACAGAAGTTCAAACAAAACGCGTGCGTGAGCGTAGATTTATAACAGACTTCAGAGAAGTCAAACAATATTTTTTGTTTAGGGTTTAGATATTTTGGCACTTCAATGTTAAAAAGGGGTTGTTTCTGGAACACTAATTGTGAATGAAAAGCGATTTCCTCTTTCAAGCGCTATTGTAATTCACAAGCACACACTTAGAAAAATATTTTTTTCTGAAATACCCGTGTTTATCGTAGCGACCAGTTGTTCATCTCATAGTTTTGTTAGGAATGAAAAATAGGATTTATCATAGACGATATTGACGATTCAGTTTCAGAGATATCTTACAATTACGTATCAGCAACATTTATTTCGGAAGGTAATTTTTCGTACGTTACGGTTACGTTACAAATAGCTTTCACAGATACTACTGTTTTATAGTTTCCGTGGAACGTAATTGCTACCTTGATGTTACGTTCCGGCGATATTTAAGATTTTCGGCTTGGCAACGGCGTGGATGCGCATGCGCATTTGTGCCATTTGAACGAAGCACCGTCTTCAAAACTAAGTGGATTTGACTCTGGCAGTTGTGTTTCGATCCATGTGCTACTGTCACAAATATCTTTGGTAATATTGTCGTACTCCGGTTAGCTCTTATTCACCTTTCTTTTGTGATTCACAATCATCTGAAAGTAAGTAATTGTTTTCATTATTATAATTTTTAAATTCTAAAAAGCATTTTATAAAATTTAAGTAGATGGCTGTGTTAAACTGTACGAGCATGTTTTTTTTTACATCGAAGCTGAGAAATTTCATTTTTATATAGGTATTTAGAGAAATGAGGAATTTGATTTTCCTTCTTTGTATAGTCTATTCCACATGTATAACTGAAATTCGACACTCTCATTTGGGACCGATTTTTAATCCTTTTTTTGTGAATATTTAAACGCCACCACTGTTTCTGTTGGACAGCAGACTGAGTTGAACTTGTGAACACGTAAACAACTCGTATTAGGACATTATATAAGAGCAAAAAAAAGGAATCTATTTAAAAGAACGGATAACTAATTTCTTTTTCTTTCTCTAGTTTACTTCTATTAGACCTGTATAAACGATGTTCGAAATCCGGATGTACAGTATATATTTTAATTCCGAAATCACTTAAACTAATAAAGATATACATAAATTCCAAAATCACTTAAACTAATACAGAAATATATAAATTCCGAAATCACCCAAAACTAATAATCAGCCCCAAAAAACTTGGAAGCTGAGGGATTGTTTACTAACAAACAGTATAGTATTATGGAATCAATAACACTGAACAACAAAATTGAACTTTTAGTTTGTTATGAAGACTGCATATACTGAATCCTACAGTATTTGTCATTCTGATTGCAAATTCGCTTGCTAAATTGTGCTATCGGACATAGTTCTTGAGCAACCTAGTGATTAAAGTGTACAATAAGCCTTCATTTTGGAATGCATATTTTGCTATAAGTAATTAATTACACAAGTAGTTATTTTAGATTTTCTTCTGTACTTTGGTTGTACTACATTCCTTTTTAGAGTTCAATAGTAATCAGCTAGAATTTTAGGGCTCCATTTTCCTTTATAGCGGTTTTCAATGGTAGATAACATGTCCTGATAAAAACGCTCTCCGTGCTCGTCGCTTTCAGTTCCTAAGTTCTGTGGGAAAAAGTCAAGATGCGAGTGAAGGAAATGTATTTTAAAGGACGTATTGCATTCCCTGGCCTTATAGTTTTATAGAAGCTCAGTAACAAGTTCTATATAAATTTCTGCCTTCCAGTTACATAAAAGATTCAGTACCACATCTTTAAAGGACTTCCATGCAGCAGCTTCAGTCTCATTCAAAGTACTTGCAATAATGCAAGATCACGCATAAGTTCTTTTATTTACGAACCAATAAAAATGCCTTGTTTAATTTTTGCTTCATGGAATAAAGACTTATTTATCTTTATTCAATGCCTTTACAGTTTTTTTTATCAAATCCAGTTTAACTTGAAGCGGTGTTAGGTACATGATCTCAGGATTTACTAAAGGCTCTGCGACAACATTTTTACTACCTGGAATTATGGACTCTCTTTTAGACCAGGTCTTTTTAATGTAATGAGAATTTCTGTCCCTACTGTTCCATTCACAGAGGAAGCAGTAGTATTTTTGTGTCCAAGTTGTAGACCTAATCCAAACTCTCGGAAACGGAGTAATTTTTTACTTTGACTTCGCAGGATTTTTGGTAGAAATTTTTTGACCACCACATGTGATAATGATATCCGTTAGTCTTACAAGAGGCAGCTGTTCAGTTGGGTTTTTTTTTTAATTGATTTTTAAGTATCGGGACTCTTTTCTGTACGCCCGTTCATTTACTATTGATGGTGGAAGTACACTTAGCTGTGCACTTGCGGTGATGCAGTGTGTTGACAACGACAACTCGTCACTCCAAAATGGCTGTCTGCCAAAACGACAATCAACCATGACACCAAATGAAGACGTGAAATACGATAGAAAGATCGCAACTATATGGCAATCAGAAAATATCCATAGGCCTGACGGATATTTTAAACAAAGAGAAACAAATCTCTGGAATATTGCTGTCACAGAAAAAATTCAGAAAAATAAAGAATCGCACCAAAAGTGTAATATGACTAATTGCAATCTAGAATACGGCATCAGGAACAAAACCAATGCTAGGCGCCGGCACTCATTCTTGCTCCAAGTACCTAAAATGCTATACTTACAAATCCATAAAAAAAAAAGTTAGCTTCTGCCCCTTTCAGGACTAATGGATATTATTATCGTTCAGTAAGACACATCAGATGTTCCATTTACTTTTTTACCGGAAACCATGCGTAGTCAAAGTAAAATGATACCATTGGAGAGCTCGCAACCCGAATCATTGTTGGCATATAACCGCATTACAAAAAAAACCCGATGCAATGTATTATTTATCCGCCATCAATATACTAAACATGAGGTATAACTTAAAATAGTCCCGACTTCAAAATCAATAACAAAAAAACTAAAAATCAACCCAGCATACCATAATTGATTTTTCCACTGAAGTAACGAGTATTATCTAACAAAAAATAAAAAAAAGTAATTCATAATTTTTCTAAACCAGTACCTTCATATTATCTGCCAAATAAAGTGTGATTAATCTAGTTGTAAAAGATATAATTAAAGTAAAAAAAATACTGTTCTTGTAAATAAGTTGCAATTCTATGTGTTAATGAACTAAAGTTACAGGGTTTTTTTATGGTCCCAAATATTTATTTTCCTTTGGTAAAACTTGAAATTTGGTCTCGTGTTCCGGAGACTGTTGGTTTTTTTTTTTTTAACTTTGGGTTTCTTTGTTGCTACTACTGCTTCATTTCTATTGCTTGTGGCAGCTGACTTCGTCTCATCTTTTGTGGAGATGCAATAGCACTACTTTTTTCAGCACAGTTGTTAACATGGCTTCCGCTTTTCGCAACAGCATTTTGCTGACGTACTGCTTTGTATACATTTTGGGGAAAAAATATCCAATCCATTTTTAGCTAAATGGTGGATTCCCTTTGCATTTACAATGTAGTAATGCTTCCTCGGTAAATTTCCGGAGAAATATTCAACATACGGAACTCCTACCTTGTAAATAAAATTTTATTTCAGTAATTTTAAACCAAATTACAAGAATTTGATATTGCTGCTTTTATTATTTTAAAAATTAATGTTATTTTAACAGTAGGGTTGCACTAACTTTACTATGGTTTATAAAGTGTTTTACAAACTCGAAGAAACTCATATTATGTAAAATTTGATCTGTGGGTAGCTGTCTAGCAGGATTTTGAACTATATATGTTGACTTTTTTTTGATTTACCGTATTCCTATTGCTATTTCTTTAATAAAAGCATCGGTCTCATGTAGGGCTGGCTTTTGGGGGGGGGTTTTTGCTTTTTTTCTCCTTGGAAGTACTACTAGTAGGGACGAAACTCGTCCCTACTCCTTTTGGTTGGCTTCCTCACATCTGGAGAAGGGGTAGATAGAACAGATCTCTTCCTCTTTCTTTTCTGTCCACCACAGGTGTCTACAGATGTGGGTCCCACTGAACTCGACTATTTGTCAGTTTGACCCTTCATCTGCCTTGCTAGGTTCCTCCTGATGTTGCGCATAGCTGACTTGCTAAGTCGCAACCCTTCCTTGCTGTTACCAGCTTTACTAGCAACCACAGACTTTTTTGGCAACCCGGTATTACCTGCTGCCTCCAGATGTCTTGTTTGCATTTGCGAAACAACATCCCCCGCCTTAGCCACAGAATTGTTCCCAGAGCAACAGGGCCTCATCTCAGGATCAACGGATCGCGGCCTTGCCTGGGAAGATGCTGCTTTTCTAGGTGGGGTACTGATTAAGTCAGACCCTAACTCAGGGTTTGTTGTAGCCAAAAAGCTTCTATATTTGGTCCCACGAAATTGGAGGAAAATGAAAGGTCACCAACCGGTAATCCTCCTATCCTGGGTGGAAGGCTAATTACGACAGGGTTTCGCCTGGTGCCCTGAAGGGATCGTTAACGATACTGATATTTTCGACCAACATGTAACCACATGATGGAAAATTCGGTCGGTGTTCAGCCCTCAGCACGATACCTCACACCTTGGCTTAGGTACAGCAGAGCCTCAGTTAGCCAGCATGTTTCGGTTGCTCCAAAGAGAGGAGCTACTGTGAATCACAGCACCTAATCCACCTGTTTCCACCACCCCACGACGAGGACGTTGAGGTTGGTTTTCTGGGGGGCATCGAACTTATGTAACTTTGGGATGAATATTTGGGCTACCATGAACTTTTTTCTACCATTAGGGTGAAAATGTTAAGCAGCTTTGATAACTTGCTCGTTAAATCAGTTCCCAAATTAGAATTCTTGTAATAGAAATCTGGCGATATGATAAGTCATTGGGGTGCACACCGGTAATATTACTTAGAGCCCTTGCAGGGGTGCTACCGCGAATAAACTCATACAGAATGTGAAGGCGAATGTGCTAATTGTTCATTTCAATATGGGCTGGCGCTTATACTCTTCGCTTTCTGACGGCTCACTGCCGCAGATGTACCTATCTATCTGCTCATGTCTTACCGGTGTGCTGCGCAATCTCGGTGGCCAATGTGCGCGCTGACCGGGGCTTTGACTTCTGGTATTTCGTCATCGGACATTACCTTATTTTTTACTCAATAAATGTTCTTTACTTTCCGCGTAGGAATAAAGGAATGTATAATGATTTAATTTAGGTTTATTTCAACATTTTTTGTCACGGATTTTTAAATTTTGCGGGAAGGACGGCAATGCTTAAATCAATTTGTTCTTGCCCAAGTTCATTTTTGTCACCTGATACATTTCCCGCTTTTTTCCGGTTTCTGTAAGAACATTAGTGGGAAGATAAACATGGGAGTATTTTCAACATCGCTGCCAAGGACACTGTACAAAGAAAATGAAGGGAGACTACATATGGGCCTTATTCGTGAAAGTGATTTACAATACAGTCGTAAATTATCTCGAAAACCTATTTACTTCAAAATCTTTTATATTCATTTTTCCTAAAAATGTATTATAAATAAACATTCATTTTGATTCATACGTTATTGCTGTTTTGCATTATATGAACAAAGAAAAGATAATTTCCCCTTTCCTGATTAGAAATCGATAAATTTTTAAACACACTGTCCTGGTCATAAAATCAAAATTTCTGGGGAATTTCACTGATAAAAATCTTATTTTATTCACTTTAAAAGAATAACTTCTTAACATGAGTATTGTTTAATGCGTGATAAAAATGTGTTTACACATAGGATATGCAAAATTTAAAAGATTATCATAATGGCATTTGCTTGTCAAAATGATTTAATTAAAGAAGCAAAATTTTCTTTCACTTCGTTTTCCTCAAAATCATATCTTTATACTCTCTTAGTTCCTGATAATTCTCTTGATTTTTACAGGTTAAACTTTTGCATTACGCCTTTCATTAAGCTTGAGCAAAAGATATAGAGTGTAACTTGGGTAATTCGAAACTGAAGCGACTACAAAAATAATTCGAAAAATCGACAAATTCGAATATGGCAAGTTTGAATATTGGCACATTCAAGTACTGTAAAGAACAACATATTTATTCATATCATACACAAAAAAAGTACAGTACAGCAAATTCCTTTTTTTTAAAGTGAAATTTTGGCCTGCTTCTTAGAATATTATGTTATGGGTAAGTGTAAATTCCCAAAGTTCATCGAGGGGGTGAATTAGAGAGTCACTTATATTCTGCTGTCCCTGAACAAATTTCCTTAACTGTTGGAGGAGAAGTGAACCAATGCCTCTACTGAATTTGGAAGGCGTTCTTCAGCAATTTCTGGCAGTGTCAGTTCTTCATCTGAAGATATACAGCAGGTCTTATTATTAATAACACCAGCCATGATCTCATCATCTGTGAGCTCACCACGAACTGCTAAATTGTCATCAAGGCTCACAAAAGTCTCATACGGTACATCACGGCTTACGTCTTCCCAGTACTCCACAGTGGGTATTATCTCCTCGCCACCAATACCTTGATGTAATTGAGACTCATCATCGGAGTGCTGGGAGCCTGCTTTTCTGAAGCCGTTGGCTACAGTTTCAAGTTTAACTTGTTGCTTCATCCAGAATTCGGAACGTCATCCAGAACAGTACGTACCCATTTTAGAAGCTAATTGTTGAAAATACGAGAATACAAATATTGGGTGTTCTTCAAATTAAACAAAAAAGTTCGATTAAAAGGTTTTTTAAACATTATTTATATAGAAAATTCAAAGAATCAAATGGAAAATTCGAATTAACCAAGAAACAATATGTTACTCGAACATGAAGCACGGTTATGTGAACATTTATATTAAGAAATCCATTTCCCTGCAGTTGCTGTACAACGAAATCCTGAAGTAACGTACAGCTACAGAACAATATGCTCAATTCCCCAACTAGCTACCGGAGCAAGGGATGGATCCTTCTAGATCGTTATCTTACCAGTTCGCGCTGGTTTAGCGCGGACGAATCAGACAGTAGATTGTCGTGTCTTGGGAAGAAATAAACCTACTTGATGCAAGGACACTAAACCGTAGAAAGCAGAAAAATTCGTTTTTTAAAAGGTAGAACCAATGTATAGTGGGCACAAGATTTTCTGCGTAAAATGATTCAGGTCATTGCGCATGCGTGAAATTATCACGGTCGTTGCGTATGCATCAGGGAAACGCATCCGATTCTTGAGTAAATTACTCTGCAGCCAGTTGCATTCGACCACCAAGATGGTACTTAAGTAAAATCTGTCGACGCCGAAGAAAAAGCGTCCAATTGCTATAGACTGAAAAAATGTGTAAAGACACGTAGAAACGCTAAGACCAAAACTGTTGTTCCCCAGAAAAAAATGAAAAACAAAATGTACGCATTTGGAAAAAGATATTTAGGGTGTTTCAAAATTCGTTTCTAAAATAATGTGCATATACACAGGACACAAGCATTGAACTCAAAATTTTGGTACTCTCATCAAAAATGCTTTTAAATTGATCACATTTGTTTAGAGGTTTCATAGAATACTTCACTTAAATTTGCCACCATTTTAGAGATGCCATGTAAGAAGACAAAGTTTGAATAAGGAACGTATGATCTGCAACAAAGGCAACAAATGAAAAAGAGAAAGCTATTTTTTAATTATATACATTTTTTCTTCTTGATATAGCGTCATGTACGGTTAGCTCAATTCCTAAAGAAACGGTAAAAGACATTCCGTCAATGCAAAACATTCGTGATAAACAAGTTCCATATGAAATATAAAACACCTATTCCATAACATAGATTAGTTCACAAACTCACCAGGGAGGAGGGAAACTTTACATAACGTCTGTATTGTAGCCACGTAGTTGAAGAATCTACGAAAAAGAATTCTCCCGTGGGTTTTTCAGCATACATCTTGCCTCGATATCGTGATTTCCGTAGAAGACAGCTTCTACGAAAGTTGCCTGGTTGTCGGCATCTTGTGGCGGCAAACATCCGCCGGAAATTGTATTTTTGAAATATATGATATTTGTGTAAAGAACACATGCCAAAATTTTGTTTAGTGGGAATTCGTGAAACGAAATCTGCATACACCTTCATTGTGAGACTACGCCTAAAATAAGAAGAAGGAAAAGTATAAAGCTGTTGCGTATTCTTCAGCTCCATATCAACATTAAGGTCATTGTGTTACATTGAATCGGATGCTCACAACGGAACGTTAGGCTGCGTTTAACTTGGTTTTACCAATTATTAGCCATATTTCCTGGCTACATGAGATTCAGAAAACTTGGCAGATTTACAATTATTTTCCACACGAATAATTAGAAAACGATAAAATAAAAAGTTAAATCATAATACTGAATTATTCTTGAAATGAAATAATACCAGTAATTTGACAGTTTAACTCATAAATGGCGTTATACTGTACAGTGTACATAGATATATTTCCCGCTACAGCAATAAGAAACACAACATCAAGTATTAATAAACATTATTATTTACTTAGCAGTTTTAAACGTAGTATTTAAATAGGTTAAGTAGACGGTGTGGAATACTTATTTATTGAAAACCCTAATTACAATTTTGTACTTTGCTTTTATTTGTACCAGCAAAACGTTTAACTTATGTAAAACATTATTTTGGGAACAAAAAGTAAAAACAAAAAATGTTTAGACACCACTGAATGCGCCTTACAGTTCACACTACATTATGAGGGCAGGAATTCAGCTGATGCCCGGTTTTCATAGATATAACTTATGTGTTATGAATTATATTTGGCGCAAATTTCCGTGTTCCCAATTTACGAACTTGCATGAATTAATCATCTAAAGCCTTTCAAAAGGCGTATTTTTAGAAGAGGTTAGAGGCCAGAAACCAGCAAGTACTCAGTGGAATCAAATTCAAATATAATATCTTTAAAAAATAATAAACCGTGAGCTATTGTTAATGTAAATTGCGATGTTTAAATTTGTTGGTGGAGAATAAAATGTAGATGTAACCTTTACTTTCAAGTAACCGTTTTAATTACAAATGCTGAAAACTTGAAAGGCAGTAGCAACTTTAATAAGGAATCTTTATATGAAACATTTTTTTTCCAGTCGTATCGTAAAAATGTCCAGAGGTGAACCTCACCCATGCAGAACAAATTTGATTCCTGGTAATGGAATTTGCAAAGGCTCATTATTTACCTATTCTAACAAAAACTATCTTTGTGCAAAATTCAAAAATGGCGCATTACGCACAGGCATGTATGATTTTGTATCTGATATTTCGTTCTTACTCCAAATTGTAATATTCATACTGAATAACAGTTTTATGGTATCCAAACATTGTTTTAGATATTGTAATTTTGGAAACGTCCGTGTTCGAACACGTAGAGATATATTCGTGCTTGAACATCAGGGATTAGTGTTACTCTTACAGGAATTGTTAATGTTAACGATATGTTGCATATAGCAATAATTCATCGGTAATGCATTAGATCGTATTTTCTCCGCTTGCTTCGAAAAGAAGAAAAGCACAAAGGAATTTACTTCATCTTGATTGTAAGAAACTTTCGGTGACTGGGCGTGATTGAACTTTTAAACTGTAGATTTATTGGAAATGCAATTTTTTTTTAAATTATTTTCTCAGAAGTGCACGTGGGAATAATACTATAAGAATGTCTATGTCTGCAAAAACGAAATCCATAAAAAATTATAAAGGAAGATTTTAAAATATCCTTTTCAGCATTTATTTTGTACTTTAAAATATCGTTTTTAGCATTTATTTTATACTTTAAAATATCGTTTTCAGCATTTATTTTAAAAAATAGAAAAGCAACATTACACATAACGCAATATCACAGAATATTAAAAATAAGAACAGAAAAAAAGGAGGATTATTTTCGCCTGTAGTAAAACTGAATGAATTTTCAATATTTCTATATAAGGCACACAGCGTTTTGTAAACAAATAATATCGGAACAATTATATCGTGTATTAATTTCACAATTTTCAGCCATTGTGTTAGTAATGGAAATGAGGCACATGTAATACATTCTCTACATTTTGCTAATTAAAGTATCTAATTTATCTCAGATTTAAATCAGAAATGCTGATCGATGGGTGTCTAACTAAAAATAACTTCCCATCAGAATAAAACGGAATTTATTTCAAGCCGTTACATATGTGTAGCACTCATAAATAATAAAATACTAAAAGATTCGGTAATATGTGTTAAATTGAAATGTATAACCGACAAAAGTTGTTTTAAAATAATAAAAACAAACTGTTTCTGGTACAAGACATCACAAAACTGTTTTAAAAGATTCTAAAAGCAAAACGTTTAATTATACGAAGTCCTGTGTGTGTGATATTTAATGTGGTACATTATATTTTAATAATTGCAATTGAAATCTCATGATATAGCTCTATATTGTTAGATAAATAGGAAATTATGTGGATATAACTGTATTTTAAGAAACGGATTATTTCCTCCCTGTAATCTGAAATATTTGCAATAGCGTTGACCTTGTACACCGAATACGTTCTGCTTAGTGTATTCTGATGTAAATCCATATATGTTTGTAATGGAGTTACCACTAATAGCATTGGACTCACGTTTATTGACATTATATATTTTGCAACAGTCCTTCGCCAGAATTCTTGCTCCGATATTCGTCGTTAATCAATATACATTTAACTAGAAAAAACAAAATTTAATCACAAATATAAACAAATTTGTTTTGAACTCTCCCTTTTTAGTTCTTGATGATATTAAAACTACAAAACAACTTTGACAAATTTATTTTTCATAATATTTTTATAAGAACATGGTATCTGCGGTATTTTTCAGCTGTTAAACACAAACATGTGAGACTCCGTGACTGTATCTAACGTGTAACAATTTTTTTAGCAGAAACCATGAGACTCGGTACTTTAAAAGATGACTAGCTTTTTTGTAAAATGTGGTGATACACTTTGTACTGAAGAAATGTCAAACGCATTTTTTCTTATTTTACTTTAAATGTTCCTAATAATGATTTTTGCGATGTGTGATATTGAGGTCTGCCGTCTCCATTCCGTTCTGCAGCGAAAATACAAATGCATTTGATACTATCATTTTATATAGCTTATAAACAGACATCAGGAAACATTTCACGGAAGAATTAGTTACTGAAAATAACTAGTGGCACGTATTGAATTTTTTCGTGGAATTTACAACACTGAATTTTCAGACATAAGTCTCTATGTCACATGATACTTTTTAACTGAACATCAGAAGTGCACTAATATTTGGTTGAACTTACAATGTCAGATACAACAGATAGGTAACATTTCATAGAAGAATTCCAGGTTGAAAACTTCACGACTATG
The DNA here is from genome assembly GCA_039090855.1 of Macrothele yani. Taxonomy (NCBI): domain Eukaryota; kingdom Metazoa; phylum Arthropoda; class Arachnida; order Araneae; family Macrothelidae; genus Macrothele; species Macrothele yani. The sequence goes on along the minus strand of CM077034.1, from coordinate 189,994,246 downwards.
GGACATATCTGAGAAAGAACCAAATTAAAAGCAATCTTTGCAATCAATTATTACATTTTCGTATTTCAACAATCATACGAACAGAATGAATTCGTAAAACTGAAGTTTCCTCTTCTGATGAGAAAAAAGTGTCTGATTCTAAAGCAAATGTGTTGATCATACAAGAAACTTGGCATATCGACAATACATGGTTTCTGCAATTGCATTTTTATGTAATAATATAATTTAGGTATTCGAAAATAAATGTGCACATACAGTAGCAGCATCTACGTAGAAATCTGAACGTATGACTTGATGTTTTCTTTAACTTCATTATGAAGAATATTTAGCAATCGTTTTCTTCTTATCATTCCCATTTTACTCATTTTGGAGCATGGAATTATATCATACGTTTCTAAGACGATTCTGTCAAATATTTTTCCCTTTAAGAGTGTTTATTTCTGAACAAACCCCATGTCACATTTTTATTAGCAAACATAGATTCTGGCTATTCTCCTGGAATTTCAAAGCCAACGATGCGCAGAAAGCGTAGGAAACTGAAAGATATATTCAAGTTCCTTCTAAATGACCTTAAAAATCAAAAAGTGCTTACAATGATACACTGGAAATTCGGCAATGTGAGATCAGGTCAAAGTGTGGCACTACTGTTGTTTAAGAACGGCATGTATCATTCTATTTGTCTTAATATCTTGGAAAACATCTGCCCTTGCATTCTACCCTTCAACCTCGGGATAGATAATGAAACGATTCGGTATAAGAAGTTGCGCATCCATCAAACACGCATTCATGTATCCAAAACCCAACTGATAAATGTTGTGTACACAAAAATGAAGCAATCCATATATTTTCCTGAAATAATGGAAAGTTCACCAGATTTATTTTTGTTTACGTTAAGCCTTCAAAGTAATTAGTGTGTTGAACCAATATTGAAAAATCTATGTTCACAGCACGTTAACTAACGTTGTACGATATACTTTGTCGCTTTGAAATATAATTTTAATGTATCTTCAAACTGAAGGATAGGTGTGCAAGATATGATCATTGAAAATAGAACTTCACTAAGCATATATTTCCGTTTTGTTGTTGAATATAAAACCAAATATTTTCTGAGATTGTTTAAAGAGAATTCAAAAGTGGAAAATGTCTATGTGTTCGAGAGAAATCTGAGATACTTTTTGCATCTTAAGCCTAGTAAAAAAAACTTTTAGACCATTCAAAGGCATTAGAATTTAAGAAGATGAAGCAGAGTTAAAAGCTGGAACTTAATTCAGAACAGTTATATCACAAAATTTAAAATAAAGGGGAATAAAAAGAAGGGAATATCAAAATAAAATATTCATGAACATCAGATAACCCCAGATTTAGAGAGTATAGTTTTACTATAAAATTTATAAGGTTACACATACTTATATCTTTCGTCGGAAGGTGTGATATTCCTTTAGGAAAATATATTTGTACGGGAATAATTTCGAATAAAGTCATACGTCTTTGAAAGCCTTTACATGGTTTAATCAGTTTTAATACTTTATTTCTGTACTTTAATTTTAAATATGATGTTGGTGATCTGTTAGATAAGAATAAAGGACATAGCAACACTTGGTGGCATTCGTGCAATGTATTTACCATTAACCTGTGTTTCAGTTCACCTTTTACAAGTGTAGTGAACAACTGACTGTTCTGGTGTTTTAATGTGACATAAAGCAACAGATAATAGTAAACGTAAGAAGCCTTTATTCGTCTTATTTATTTTGCTTTTCGTAACTCTAATTTGATAGCGGTTCATTGGGGAACTTTTGCTTTACGAGTTTGAGCTCTGCGAAAACATTTGTTATGCAACACGAAACATTTGTTATGCGAAAGGGGAAGGTTCCGTGGGTCCCAGCACCGGAACTAGATGGTTCAAGAAATTTCTCTCTGGTGACAGAAACTTCAACAATTAGCCAAGGTCATTTAGGCCGCGATTCGTGGATTTAGAAGCCGTGCGCCAGGCTGCAAAGCCAAATCCGACAACCAGCACTCGGAGATTACCAGGCGAATTGAGAATATCACTGACCACCGTGGTTCGGCATCTACGGGACATCGGCAAGTCTACGGAAGCTGCCGCATTTTCCTTCACGTATTGACACCAGCTGAAGAAAAGCTTCGGGTGGAAGTGCGCGTGAAATTCTTAAAAACCCGGCGCGATGTACGTTTCATCTAGACAATGTTTACGTGCGATGATAACTATGTCTGTTTCCGTAATTCTAACACACAACAGCATTGTTTGGGCCCGGGCCAGTTTTCTGAACCTGTTGCCAAAGGTGGATGTATCGAGCACAATGCGATGCTCTGCGTCTTGTGGAATTTCGAGGGGATACTTTATTACGATTTTGTTCCAGACGGTCAGACCATCAACGCCATTCTCTGCTCAGAACAGCTGGAGCGCATACATGCCGTTTTGGAGGCTTGTTTGTTTGTTAATTTTTACTGCGCAAGGGCCATGTCTGTCCAAAGAGCGCCCCGTTTTGGAGGAGAAGTACCCGTCACTGGTGAACAGAAAGCGCTGTCTCTAACTGCAGGACAATGATTAAACTCATTAATTGTAAAATACCCGGGCGAACCTCCAAGAACTTCAGCATATAGTTTCTCAGCATATAGTCCGGACCTTGCCACGTCGGATTATTACTTGTTCCTTTCCATGGCCCAATTCTTTCGCGGGCGGCTCTTCAACAAAAAGCAGGAGCTGACAGCTGTGGTGTGTATGTCTTCGCCTCGATGGACAAGAACTGTTACCTCCACGGAATCAAAGAACTGGCAGACATATGGCTAAAGACCGTTCAACACGATGGCCTATACTTTAAATGCTACTCAGCTTTCTTTGTATAGGTTGGTATGAATAAATAAAGTGCTTCAAATATTGCAAATCTTTCCATTCGGCCTCTGTTCCAAATGTGCAACACGTTGAGAGGTCCTTAATCGAAAGAACGAGCGTTGAACTGACTTCATAAGTCAGTGTTCTATTTTGAAACTCTGTTTCCCTCAGAAAACATATATATACCGGATGAACGATAGTATTTCGGAACATTGATTACACGTTCCTGTTTTTTACATTGTGTCATTTATGCAATATAATTATATAAATTATATTTTTCTTATTTTATACCGAATGAAAAATAATGTGACTCAGTGTAACATGTGGGTTAAATTCTTCATATCACTTTCCAATTAGCTGACGAAGATTACCCGAGATGGAATAGATACCATTTGTTTTATTTATATTTTCTAAAAAAATTGTTTAAACAGTGGAATAAGGACATGAAAATGAGCACGCAATGTTAATTCCTATTTCGAACTGAACAATTATATTTATCCTTTGCAAATAGCTCGTACCAAAACAACTCGGAATATATTTACAACAAATGTGGAATACTGTGTTTGTCTTGGCAAAACTTTCGAAAGAAGGTAGTCGTTGTAGTAAGTATACCAATCGGCCTGACCTGTTTATCGCGTATGCAACGTCTGTACTGCACAGTTTAATCTGAATTTTTCTTCAACCTCTAACAAGTGGTTCTGTGCATTGCGATATTTAAAAAAAATGAATGTAAAAGGGAAACAGAGATCCGACTTTAAATTTTGCTGTGGACTTGGGAAGTCTTTTGGAAAAACTTTCCGTCTCATTAAAGAGGCTTAGAAAGATGAATGTGTCAGAAAATCTAGAATTTACAGATGGAAAAAAAATTATCGATGGTCGTGAGTCGGCGGCCTTAATCGCACACGGAGGAAGAACTTCAGCAAGTGTAACAGAATTAAACATCAGTACAGCTGGTATTATTACAAGGCTATCAGTTAGAGATATGGAGGATATAGTTCACATTTCAAAATCATCAATTCATAGAATTTGTAACAGAGCCTTTAGAATGAAACGAATGTGCTCAACTTGGAATCCCTATTTCGCTTCATTTGCGGCCAAAGCAAGACGAACATGGCCAATTCTTTCGTTCCTTATTTTCAGAAAATGAATATTAACTTCTTATTTTTTGGAGTCCCTAGATGTAGTTTCTTTATACACGAATGTACCTATAGAAGCTACATTTCAGTTAATCCAGGCTTTACTCATTGATTCTAACATTTGTGCTAATGATATTTCTTTCATAATGAATGCTCTTCATCTAATTACAAGGCGTTCATTTTTAAAATTTCAGAACATTTTTTATGAACAAACCATAGGTTCACCTTTATCTGCAGTTTCTGCAGAAATTGTTCTTCAGCACATTGAAAATAAAGTCATAAAAGCATTCCCACAAAAACCTTGTTTCTATATCCGTTACGGTGACGACATCTTGGTAATTTGGTCATATACTCTAGAAAAATTACATCAGTTTGTCAACGCTACGTCTTCTCAATACCCCTAAATCAAACTCACGATAGAACTTGAACATCATTTTGTTTTACCTTTCCTAGATTTTAAAATTACTCGTAACCCTTCTGACAATTCCCTGTCTTTTGCCGTTTATCAAAAACCCACTTCCCCACCCACTCTAATTCCGTACAATTCTGCCCACGCTTTTCAGCATAAAATTTCTCCTCTGCACTTCCTGTTTAAAAGAGCATATTCACATTCTTCTAGCAATTTTGCCAGAGCTCAAGAACTACAATGGATATCATCCTTTGCTAAAAACTATGGTTATCCGGGCGACGTTGTTAAGGGGATGCACAATAAAGTACGGTTTGCTATGTCAACTGCTTTAATAAGTGAACAAGTACCTAAAAAGTATGTTGGATCTGTTGATTTCAATACACATATTTTAAACGTTCTTACCAATATATGCTTCCGTCATAAAATACAATTTGGAATACGATCATGCAATTTATATTCCATTGTCCACAACGATCGTGACAAAATTAACAAAGGGGAAAAATGGGATGTGTATGTTATTCCTATGCTCGACACTACTTCTGGTGAACATAAATAATCATTATGTGGGTTCAACCAAAGAAAATTTGGATTTGTGATTAAATGAACACAGCTATAATTTAAAAATGAATCACCAAAGCGTCTCCTTTTGCAAGAACTGTAAGTGCTGGAAATTCCATCCCAGACTGGGACAACACTAAGATCATAAACACACCTAACTCTGTTTATTCCTTGTTATTTACAGAAAGCCTCTATATTTCGGCTTATAATACACGTTGCTGTAATGACTATTATCCTTGTGTTTCACCCTAACCCTGGAGCAATCTGATTAGGGAGCACAACACAATAACTATTTCTTCTGTTGAGCAATTTCCGTTGGCTAATTATGCTTCTTCGACTTTCTTGTTATCTAGTATATCATGTGACACAGACATTACCTTTCCCATGATGCATTTGCTCCACGTATTTAAGACCAGCATGTAACCACATAATGGAAATTACATCTTATTAAGGTGTCACTGTGACACCGAAAATGCTCATGTGTTTTAACCTGTACATAGATTTCGTTTTTTAGCTGAATAAATATCATCGTGCAACAAGACGAATCTCTTTTAATACTAATATTAAGTTGAAACCCCAACCTTGGTATAGTCCAGAACGGTCACCATGTGATTTCTGGTTGCCCCACATTTTAAAAAAGATATTACGGTGACGACAATTTGCCAGTGATCAACAACTTATTACAGCAGCGCTATGGTGCATCAACAGCATTTCAGAAGAATTCCAGAAGGCATTCAAAAAGTGGACGGAACTTTGGGACACATGTATTCGATGAAATAGATAGTATTTTGTAAAAGATGGCAACTTTCTTGATAATTAAAGTGCTCATTTGCTTTTTATAAAAACAGTCTCAGTTGTTTTGGGACAATCCTTGTACTATGAAAAGTATGACACAATTAGTCCCAGCGATTAGTAATTTTTGAATACGGTATGGAAGTGAAGTTAGTAAAAGTAGGAAGTAGACGAAAAATCAGATCTACGTGTGAACTTTACTCGTGCTTATAATTCATGTACTGTTACCATTACTTTGTTTACCCTGTTGGATCACAATATTTTTCAATGCCATTCTACTTTTTATTCCCTGCACAATTTCAATTCTTCCATTCCTCGTGGCTGCAGTACTCTTTATCATCCCCTTCTGAGCCCATATATTTTCATCCTCGAGAAACGCAAGGCTTTTCATTATGTTCGTTCCATTTGTTCTTTGCGTGGGTCTCTTGCTGATGCAAATCACACTATGTCGTCCTGTACTTTCCTTCTACACTTGTATCCCGACAAACGTCCACATCAGCCGATGCCACACGTCAGGATGCCAATATGACATTATTCAACATTTTGCCGCAAGTTTCACAGAGATTGACGTAGCAAACATTGTCGCACTCTTAGGAATTGAAAAGTGTATGCTTTGTTTAATGTATACACTTTAGAATTCCTTACGATGTTAATTGTTTCACATCATTTCTCGGATTGTTTCCTTTTCCAGAATTACTTTTTTTCCGATCAAATGTTTCGGCATTTAGTAAATAAAACCAGATTTTATTCATTATTATCACCATTTTATCTGTATTTCTAGGCTTTTGGATGATTTCCTCCAAGTATTTACTGTATTTCTACTGTCAATTGGTCCGTCGTATAGTTCTTTTGGCATAGATCATCTCTTCATGTTCTTATTTATTGTGTCATCCACCTGTTTCCAGATGTACCAGTAAAGGTTTTCATTTTCGAATAAACAGGTAAACCAAGCTGGTACCCGAAGTTTTCAGTTAAAGTTGATATCTTTATAAATTAACTGTTTTTAATAAAAAAAGAACACGTTTCCAACAGAAGAAAGTATAGGAAACTGAAAATTCAAAAGGTAATCGGTAATCACTCACAGGTGCATACCAAGCTGTTTCTCCAACAAATGTTTGAATGATCTTTGTGATATATCTTATGAAACTGATCCTTGTCTAACTGTAAGCTTCCGGTTGAAAATTGCTAATCAACCATTTCAAACAGTTTAAATGCCGTTCTATATGTTACGAAAAATTAGAGTTATTATGTAAATGTTCTGTAGTACTTTAAATAAATCCATTTCAGTATAACTAGAAGCTCCCGAAAATAAGAATTTAAAGAAACATGAAAAACACAGTAGTAATAAGGGGTTATTCCGTAAAAATCCCTAAAGCACCAAATGCGTGAGAAAATAAGTAGACTTGGTTATTATAACACGCTTTACATGAAATTCCCTTTGTCATATTAACATGTTGCCCTCGTTGCACCGTAAGGTGTCATTAGAATTGTTTCTCTCATAGACTGTTATTTCTTTCTAGGTTTGGTTCGTGCTGGTCGTTGCTAATGTTCCCTACACTATATAAAAGAGCCCTAACATACACAAACGTACAATATTTCGCTTGGCACCCTTTCCAAATGAGTCCTAATGGCATGGTCATTTAATTCTACCTTAAAGTATACAGAACCATTTTTTATGCAGTTCAGAGAAATGGATGTTGTTCAAATTACTAAGTACCACTACCTGCTTTTGTGATACGTGTTCTGAGCTATCATAAAATTTCTATTGTTATATTAAAAAACTTTCAAAAGTAGCTTTATTTTTACTACTTGCCTGACTGTTTTACCGGCTGTCACGGGTATACCATTAAATTACTTTTTAGTGCTAATCTAGGACTCATTCTGGCAATGTATTTGGAAGCTTTTGTTTTAAGCTTTTAAACAAGCTGTATTAAATTTATGTCTCGCCCGTAGTTCTGGATATATATTCCTTTGTGTTATTTGTCTTGTTTTCACATATTGAACCCTTGTTTTCCTCATTTGACCCAACTCTTCTGTTTCTCCAGCAGAACTGCTTGGAACAGTTTGCTTACGTCTGCTTGATGTTATATGCTGTCTTTTCTTTTGGTGAACTGCCTGTTCCAGGATCCATTTTTTTTTCATTTAAATATGGCACAAAAATATTCTATTTCATTTAAAAGTTGCACAAATAAATTGCACAAAAATATTTCTACCAATGTCAGAACGTACCACCAAATGCAGGCTATAGATTGAAGAAATAGGTTTCAAGCAGTTGTGCAACAGGATAACAAGTTAGGGACAAGAAAATGAATGAAGGGCATCATGCCTTTAGTGAAATTATTAAGATTATCATGCTTTTAGCAGTTGAACTCCCGCCTGACCTGACTATTTTGAAAAAAAATTGGGAAGACTTTTTTCCACCAGGGAACTGATAATGTTTACAAAAGCTGATGAAGATTATGTACATATTACTACTTTAAAAGTGTCTATTAAGATACTTATGTAAATATAAATATGCACTGCTCGACGCAAGAAAATTATCTTCTTACACATAGTTAAATATATGCGGGTGGCACTATCAAACGCGTTTTGTACAGTTTTATAAGATGACTCGGAGATCGGTCTTTAAATACCACAACAAACAGATCGAACCGAATAAACAGTCGATGCTCTCAGCCACAGTGCATATCGAAGTGTCCCAGGGAATTTGCGGCAATGCGGTTGATATTCGTACCTTTCAACATATGGGTAGATAAAACCAAACCTTCATCCCTGAATGAAAGCAAGTAATATCTCACCCGCATTTTGAGGAAGACATGGGAATTTTATGCTCCCAAAGCAACCAAAGCCAGCGATGTAGTTCTTAATAAAGACATGCCTTATTGCTAACGATTAAGAAAAGAACACGCTGTATAAATCAAACCTCTTCGTAAAACAACAACACTGTATCCAGAACATTAACTCATGGTGCTCTTGGCTAAGCTTTTGGTGTCAAAAATAATTCCACACTCATGCAAGCTTATTATCTAAAAGCTAAAACAGGCAGGACCCCAGGATAAAGCTATTTATTTCTGAAAAAATGGTGGTTGATTCTCGTTATATTTCGATCAGATTCTGTATCTGATCAGGATATTTACTCACTAAATATAAACTCTTTCAGTAATTTGTAACAAAAAAAAATTATAAAACTAATTTTTTGTGCAAATTTTTTAATGTGAAAAATATTACCTATTCTGTTAAAAATGGTATACCCCTTCACAGCGGGTGTTCCGGCATCGACTCAGAAGCAAATCACCAGTTAGACAATTTGAGCGTATATGCAATCTGACTATCATCCTGTTTATTACCAGTGTAATTTCGAAATGTAGGACTCTGATTAACCCTCTGGCAATTATATTATCCTTAAGCTTTTATATGAGTGAAATAAAAGCACTTGCTCTTCACACTTTAGACAGGGAAGAAAGCGGAATTTCTCCAAATATCTAGGAAACATTGTTTGAACATATTATGTTTCAATAGCTATTTCTACAGGCATTTTTAAAAGTCTAATATTTCAAAAATTTAACGGTTTTCACTCCAGAAAAAAACACGTCATGTTTAGAAAGTGTTGGTATTTGTGAATTATTTAACGCTAACTGTTTTTCAATTTGTATTTTTTTTGTCTTATTTTTCAAATTTTAGTTTATTGTGTTCAAGAGACCTAAGTGGAAATGTTTACTTTTTCGAAAAAGAAGATGTGATGAAACGCAAAATTGCAGCAATCTTATTAATAGCATTTTGAATAACATTCCCCGTGAGGGTTGTATGTCACTTTTCTTCCTGAAAACAACAAAATTACGTTTCCGTTATTATTTAAGGGTGTTAAAACAAATTAACCAATATATATATTGTTTCGGCTGCTGTTAATGATGCAGTCCTGCAGTTTAGTCTCTATGTACAATTCTAGGATGCACATATCCACTATGAGGCAATTTTTTTAGGAAAATGGCACTCAGTGGGTCTTTCAATGAAAATGAGAGTTTGAAATTTATTGACAAACGGCCATGTTTGCAATGAAGCAAGTACAGTAGCCGTCGCTTATTTTGATCACTATCGGACACCGGCATTTGGTAACAATAACTGTCTGATAACATTAAATGAGAAAGTCCGAAACTGTATTTAGCATGTTAAAAGTGTCAAAAATAATGAGTGTCGAAACACTGTTTTCTCTCAGATTGAAGTTAGTAATTCTAATAACAGAATTGTACCTGACAAGTTCAGAATCTCTGAAAGCACCTATGCGAAATTTCATATAACTTTGTCGCTTATCTGTGTAGTAAAAACTACTGATTTAAACATAATAAATCATAATAATATTTGCATGTGAACAAATTATCAGGTTTGCTTGAAAGAGAGAAAACTCCGTAGTCGGAAGGAGAAAAAATATTCGGCAAAATTGCCTTTTATCTTATTCTGCATGTGGTATATAAAATAAAGATTTCAAAAACATATTTGCTAGTACCATCGGACATTTCTGTAAATTTTGTTCTCTAAAGATGAGGCTACTTCGGTTAGAAAATTTGGAGGATAGAAGCAGTCAATTTTTGATATTCTTTTCGTTTAGAGTAAATTACTGCTAACTATTGCTGTCCAAAAGGGTGTACTAATAATGTTCTTTCTGTTTCATACGAAATTGAAAATTCATAAAATTCATGTACAGTTCTTTTACAATCGTGATAATGTCAAAATATTGTGTATTGTTTTATAAACATCCATTCTAAATGATTATAATTTTCAAAAATGGTGTTACTGACAGAGCCAAATACGAAAGGCATCGAGCTGTTGTAGAATTAATATAGGTAATACTGAAAAATAAGAAACTGGAAATTTACCATTTTCATTAAAAATAAAAAACCCCAACAAAATAAAGATATGCAGTGTTTGTATGCAGATCACTGCATATCTGTTATGGACCTGCTGCATTAAATGGGTTTGTTCTTTAAAATTCTGTTTCACATTTCCAAAATTGGATATACGGAAACCAATAAAATTAACTTCCATCAGGTAATTTTTGGAATTAAACAGCACCTCCTACGTCATTCAGCCCGTTGTTGTGCCATTTGTAAGGTCGGTCCATCGTGGTGTGTTCCAGCAAGATAACGCATGCCCACACACGGCAAGTGCAACGCAACATGCACTTCAGGGTGTGAGACAACTTCCAGGGCCTGCACGTTCACCGGATTTGTCCCCCATTGAGCACGTGTTGGATTTTATGGTACAACGACTTATCAGATCTCCACGGCCAGTCACGATTATCTCCGATTAACGCGTCCAGGTTGAGGATGCTTGGAACTAAATAACCCAAACTTACATCCAACATCTGTACGACGGACTCGCACTAACCATGTCTCATGGAAATGTTATTTTTCAGTTTACCAGCAAATATATCTGTATTTGGCCATAACGTTTTGATCACGTTATCCTCTGTATTCCGTTATTATGCTGTATAAATTTCGTGGGTATCAGACGTCTCCTTCTTGGTGTTCTTTTTTACTTTCCGCCAGTGTATTTAGCCATTGATCTATCGAAAACTTCCCATGCGTTCGCATGCTTGTGCCAAAATAGATAATGTTATGCGCATGCGCTTCGTACTCCCTTCCTTCACTGTAGATGTAGTCATTATATTTCAAACATCGCTGTATTTGAAATCTTCTTCATCTGGTCCTGATGTTTTATTGCCCGTGCTCGTACTACTTAATTCATTAATTTGTTCTTCTAATTTAGAAGTCGAAGTTTCAGTCAAAGATTTCGTCTCCACCTTCTTTTTATAAGGTGCACGCATGAGTTTTTTGGTAGTTTTCGCATAAATACCACCAATGAACATTTGTCTGTTACGACGTTGGTCCTGTAGAAAATCTCTTTCGCTTATTGGCATTTTCTTCTTACATTTGAAAGTCTCATAATCGTTACACTTGAACACAGATATGTCGAATAATTTATTTTCTGCTGATTCCTTGAACTCATTTATTTTTCTACTAAAAGTTGCAATAAATATTTTTGCTGATTTTTTTGTTTACATTTCGATATGTTTTATGATATTCTTTAATCAAATGTCTCATTCGAGTGTCCGATGCAGTTTGAAGAGAGGCATGGTTCCATATCAGTTTAAAATCTGTGACCAACATTTCAAAAATTGGAAATTTTGGTCACATATCTTTAACCGAAGCATTCAACTTATTTTTTCTGTTATATAAATAGTTCCGAATCATATCAGCATATGAAGGTTATTAGCATGAAATGGTGCAGGTGCTCCATATAGAGGGAAGTTGGATTTTTTTCTAGTTTTAGGCATATTAAGAAAGAGCAATCTCGATAACTGGTATATGACAAAAAATAGAACTTACGTGATCCTCGCTTTACTGTGGATCTTTCCAGACGAGAGAGAGAGAGTGCCCAAATGAACAGGAAGTCGTCACGCCTGGGAGGCTGGGAGACTCAGATGCTCTATGCGGCGTGCACTTTTGGAACAATGTTACAAACAGCACTCGAGTGGCGGCACAGGAAAACGCAATCCGATTTCTTTAAAATTTAACCCATCCATTTTATTACCTACTAGACCTCTTTTCCACACAAAGGCTTATTAAAAATCGAAAGTTTTTTGTTTTCTGTCCATCCTTCTGTAGAACAATGTCTGAAAACTCAAGCTCCATAACTCAGTACACTGGTAGAATTATGTAACGTGTTGCCTGTAATTTTGAAAAGAAGCCCTCGACACTCTTCAATGATATCATTTCAGGTGTGACTCGTAGGTGTCAAGACGTTCTTCGACACCGTGGTGGTGTCACCAGGCGCTGAAGTCCATGAGTATAGACGTTCTCCAAATTTGTCAATTTGTCTATATCGCAGTGTTACATTGTTGTGTGCAAAAATTGCACAATAATTATTTTCGTAAACGAACTCTTTATAAATTGTGTTACGTAGCCTCGCGGATTTTATTTCTGTGCGTGTTACTTGAGTCACATACCTTTAATTTTAATTTGATGCAACATACGTAACTTTCTGTGATACATGTAATATATTATACCTTATCTTATTCGAACGTATTTAATTCGAATTTTTCGTTTAGTCCCTTAAATTTTCTATATATATAATGTTACAAAAACCCCTTTAATTCGAATTTCTTTGTTTAACTCGAAGAATACCGGATTTTCGTAATCTCATATTTTCAACAAATACGTTTCAAAATGGGTAAGTACGGTACTGGATGAAGTTCTGAGTGTTGTTACGAGGCCTAGGTCACAAGCGCCAATTCTGCTCGCTCTAGGTTTACCTGAAAGCTGTTGTCATGCAACTGGTAGTGAGTGGCGGAAAGTGGTCACCAGTCCGTGGTGAGTGAAAAACATTGGCTTTAGCTCAAAAGACGGAAGTGATTCACGAAGTGCAAAAGGGATTCAAAAAAAGGCTTAGATTGAAAATGACTTTTGCATTCCTCCCAATACTTTACCCACTTATCTAAAAAAATAAGGAAAGAATTTTGAATACTCTTCGGACTCAGCGTGGTGGTGGAGAAAGGGGAAGGGGAAGTGGACCGGACAATCCTGATGTTGAGGAGAGCGTGTTGAAGTGGTTTAAGCAGGTACGAGGCAAAAGCATCCCACTAAGTGGCACCCTGATTAGAGCTAAAGCTGAAGAATTTGTCACTAAATTGGGCAAAAATGATTTTAAGGCCAGTACTGGCTGGCTTGATGGATTTAAAGAAAGAAATGGTATATATTTTAAATCTAATTCTGGGGAAAGTGTAGATGTTAACCTAGAAGGAGTTATGAGTGGAAGGTAGAACTGTTAGAAATGATTGGGAAAACAGCCCCTAAAGGCATTTTCAATGTGGACGAAGCAGGTTTATTTTTCAAATGTACCCCAGACAAAACATTAGCCTTCAAAGGTGAAAGCTGCAGTGGTGGAAAGCATAGCAAGGAACGGGTAACGATTTTAGTCGAAGCTAATATGGATGGATCAGATAAACTTCCTATATTAATGATTGGCAAATCTGCTAACCCAAGCTGCTTCAAAAATGTAAAAACTATGAAGCAAATAAAAAAACATGGATGAGGAGTGACATCTTTGAAAAATGGCTTATAAAACAGATACATAATTTCTGAAAGAAAACCGAACGGTCTTGTTGTTTATTGACAACTGTACAGCATATAACCCCATACCTCTGCAGGAAAATGTGAAGGTTTTGTTATTTCCGCCGAATATTACTTCAGTAGTTCAACCCGTGGATCAGGGTGTGATTAACAACTTTAAGCACTTCTACCGACGGCATGTAGTCCAGACGACGATTCTATCAGGTATCGATACACAAGATCGCTTCAAAATCTACCTTCTACAAGCTGGTCGTATGAATCACAGTGCATGGCAACGAGTTAAACTTGAAACTATAGCTAAGTGTTTCTGAAAAGCAGGCTTCCAGTGTCACCCCGATGATGAGTGTCCACGACATCAAGATAATGGTGGTCAGCAGATGTGAAGTACTGGGAAGACGTAGGCTGCGTTGTACCGTATGAGGCTTTTGTGAACGTTGATGACATTTTAGCTGTTTGTGTTGAGCTCACAGATGATGAGATCTTGGCTGATGCTTTGACTAGGAACACCTACTGTGTGTCTTCAGATGAAGACACACAGTAACGGCCAGAAGTTCCTGAAGAGCGCCTTCCAAATTCAGTAGAGGCCTTGGTTCACCTCTACCAGTTAAGGAACTTTGCTTAGAGGCAGCAGAAAGTAAGTGACTCTCTGTTTCATTCAGTCGATAAACTTAGGGAATTTATACTTACCCATAACATAAATTCTAAGAAGCTGGCCAAAATTCCACGTTTGTTTACCAAAAGTATGTAAATTTACTGCACTGTATTGTTTTGTATGTAATGAATAAACATGTTGGTTTTTACAGTACTTGAAGTGATTTTTGAGTGTGCCCATATTCAAATTTGCCTAATACGAATTTATCGGTAATTCAAATTCTTTTTGTGGTCCCTTCAACATCGTATTATGCAAATTACACTGTATAAGGAATTTACTGGCGGAAACTCCTGTTATTTTTTGTGCGGTTCCACCTGTCAAAAGAAACCAGTCGCGTTTATTTCGATCTAAGGAGTAATATGACTGCAAAAGAGAAACAAAGTTATGTTGTGTAAGACAAGTGTTCAGATATCTCAAATGTGAATATATTTAAGGCTATGATTATCGTCTGGCGAGCTAAGTTTGACCTGCTGGCACTACAGTGCTCTTGCGCATACATATGTGCAAATTTGTTTAAACATAATTTTAATAACAAGTATCGTTCGCATTTATATTTATTATGGTGGCTAAATTTCAGCTTGGGGAACAAATACTTCTCAGAGAAATGGGAAGTTCATCATCGTTAAGCATATAAGTACTAACGTTTTGATGAAGGTATTTTTTATGGTCATAGTAAATATATTGTTGCTTATTGCACTGAAATTGGCTTCACTGTTTTGATCGCAGACACACATGCCGCACAGTTCCAGAGGAAGCAGAAAAATAAAACGTCAGACTTTTTTTAATGTTTTTAAAAAGGGTAGTAAGTGCATGTCATTATCTAAATGTATATTTCAATTTCCAAGGATTGTGGCAGAAGAAATAAACAGCAAAAACGTCATTGTTATTAACGACCCTTGCGCAAATTTCGCCAGATTTCCAATGAACTAATTTTCTGGATGGTATATTATAAATTCCACGGCGACTGTAAAAGAGAAAAGTGGAAAAGAAACATATCTCCAAAGCACCTTTAATTTTTGTGCAGAAAATAGCAAGTGTTACTATGCAACACATGTTTCATATTTTTCTGATTTAATCACAACCAAACGCGATCTTCTGATTTTCTTATCTGTGGAAACATGCAAAGTTCTTTCTGTTGTGATGTTTCTAAATAAAAATAAAATGAGCTGCTTCAAATAATTTTGTTGTTTGTTCATTGGAATTGCACAATTTTTTTTTTTTTTTTTTGATTGGAGGTTTAACGACCACCGTGAGCAACTCAAATGGGCTATAAGCAGTCGCCCGTCCCTAATTTAGGGTCACTGGCTCCAGGGAAGGGAGAGAGCCAGTGCCGTAAGACAAACACAACATCCATGCCTCACCGGGATTCAAACCCGGACCCTTTTCGGACGAATGATCAGAGGCCATCGCTTAGACCACTGCTCCACCGGGGCGGCTATTTTGGTTTCTCCGATATTACAGCAACACACATTATATTTTCTAAAACTGGTAAGATAGCAGGCAATTATTGCAATCAAATCTACGTGAAACACATATCCCATGTTAGACAAATCTTCGTTAAAATGTTCTTGGTACTAGATACTTCGAAGAGGGCTTAAATATATTTTTTATATCCCATTATAAAGAATAATCACTCTATTAGCTTTCTTTATATATATAAAAAAATTTTCATGAAAAAAATGAAAATAAAATCTAGCATTTCAAACAGCGAAGAATTAAACCTGCAATTAAAAAAAACCCAAAGAAGAAATGAAAAGATTAATCAGTTTCTAAATTTGAACAAGCAAGTTATATTTAACTACACATCTGGGAATATTTCCAAAAATTATAATCCGCACTGGTTAGTACCAATTATGTTTAAAAAAAGGGTATGGACTGAAGACATAGTATTCTACTATTTCTGAGGATGTAATGTCTGCCTAATGTGTAGAGTTCGAAACTTAGATTGCTGCTACAAAATTGCGTACCCGTTTTATTTAGTTTTTCATGTTCCTTAACAAACGATTTACGATTTTATCCATATCCACGGATTCCATTTTCTGCATTAAAACATTTGACTATTTCATCCTGTAATTTAAGCAAGGCGTTCTCCTAATTGTGCTTACGGAATAGTATTACACTTTCCCCTTAACGAATATTGGATGTAGCACTCCTTCTTTATGCTCGCACAAACTCAATACATCACTGTCGTTTTTCCTTGTTTTGGCTCAATTTGTATGTTTGCTGCAGTAAGAGAAAATACATGAACAAGTGGCTCACAATTTTTGCTTACGCCATTCTTTTTATATGTAAAACTGTACATATTTTCTACCTCTAAATAAATTATCTAAATAACCTTTCCATACTCTTTTGTATTTAAAGAAATTGGAAACAAAATTCTAATATATCAGCTGTTCTGCAGCCTTGTCATGAATGGATAAATTAAGTGTAAAACGTTACACAGCTTTTCTCTGGGTATTTTCAGCATTGTTAAAACAACATGAGTCATGGGAAAGGAAATTTAAGATTAGGCTATGAATTTCGAAACCATTGTGATTATCCATATAAAGATTTCTCGCAAGTCAAGTGTCCTTTCCAAAAAATTTTATGACAGCAATTGTTTTTATTTGCGGGAAGCAATAAAGCAGTTATTAAAACTCAAGGCCATGCACAGGTTAGAAAAAATAAACTTTATATGCTACCGAAACAAACCATTTGCTAAAATCAAAAAGCGAGAAATCAATATCATATCCAGAATTCCTCCTGCTACACGGAAACGTCTGAATATGTTTGATGTCATGCAAAATGTAGGTCTCTTGTGAAAAGATTTTATCATGTTATTTTGTTACCGTGTATTTCAAGAACATGCGCCGTACTTCGGCATTCTTATTTCAGTGAGAGCTGTTAAGATACAGTAGAACATTATTCTTCATCGTGGAATTATTTTCTGTGTAACAAAGATATTTCGACTAAGTTTTAGCCGTCAGCCTTCTGGCTCCAATCGACGGTGAGTTTTCGCCTAAATTCAGAATATATAGATGGAGACATTCCCTTAAATCCTGGTATATTCGTTGTGAGTGAATAAATGATAGACAAAAATAATTGTTTTATCATTTTATCATGAACACGAGTTATATACGGGAAGATGAATTCACTTTTCCACTGAAACATATTTACTACGACAACACAGTCTTTTTCTGGAATCCCTCGCGCTCCGATCTTCGAAGCGAGTTTGCGTTTACCTTCACATTCGGAGGCTACGAGTTCCAGGCGCAAATTACATAAATACAATGTTGACTTTATAAACATCAGTACAACTTTAGCCGTAAAAAATTATCACATTTAAAAACAATACGACTAATTTTTATAAGTAACCTACAATCTTTGGAATACGAATCATACTTGACATCTTTAAAATATAGATGTAACCCGTAGCGGGGCACACAGCTGATAGTAAAACACGCAAAAAGTCAGAAAATTCTGACATGTCTAGCGCAGGAAGTAAATATACTGTATACTTGATATTAAAGTTTTAGAGTGCTTATATTCTACAAACATAAGCACTCAAAAGAATTAAATGACCAATAGCCATGACAGCCCCAGAGAGCTTCAACTATTTTGATAGTATGTATATATCAGCTGCGGCCTTGAAAGTGGCTTGATTTCACTGCTTCCAATCAAAAAATGATGTAATCGGTGAATGAAGTGACAACCTCAAAGATGAATGGCCATTCACTTAAATGATCATTCATGAACAAATCTTTCTCTAGTATGCTGAATGAACTCCGAAGAAGGAGTGATTTATGATGACTACCATAATGGATATAAGTTGTGTCCCTTATGTAAAATCACATGATTTTGAAGGGTCAACGCCACAGTGCTTTCGCACTGTGTGTGTGACCAATTTGTTGGCTCGAAGCCTTGCTATCTACCTTCACTAGCAACCAACCAGCGCATCTTTCCAGTTGACTACCCTTGTGGCTTTCTAAATCTTGGATTCAAGCTAAGAATACTCCTTTTTCTATATGACACCAGCTTTTTAAAATTCAGTCAGTGGCGGATTTGATTTCTTAAATTTATTGCATTAAGAAACGTAAATGTGCTGTTACAAAAGTCCGCTGCAAACGGACTTTTGTAACAGCACATTCACGAAAATAAATTACAGCAGTTAAAGTCTCAACGCTAGAAAATTTGAAATTCGGTATTGCGAAAAACGCTTTTAGAAGTTGATTAAGGGACATTTACACTTGCAAAACTTTGTTTTGGTATAATATTTTAATTTATGAGATCTTCCCTATACATTTTAAACTCAAAACGATACCATGAATTCAATTATCGAAACATCACTACTTTATAAAATTCGATGTTATGTGCATTATTTGAAATACCTCTGTAGCTTTATATGAAACTGACCTTTGTTTTGATGTCCAGTAAATCGAAATGCACATCATGTTGAACAAACAAAAAGTTGTTTCAGGAAGTGTGAAAATATCCTATTAGAAAGTTTTTATAATTGCATAATAATTTTTACCGAAAATGATTGCAGTCCACCGATAAACTTCAATTTCTTGGTGGTGTATGCAAACCAATATAAATTTCACATTGTCTTGAAAAAAGGGAGAAAAAACATTTTACAATATCGTGCAGGAATCAATTCAGATAGTTCAGGTTCTGTAATAAGCATAACACTAGGTTTTCATATTTGGCGAGAAAAATATCAATTAATACTCGAACTCGCGGTAAAATTGCTTATCTCTGAAAGGCGTAAAGTATACATTCCACCTGCGAAGCTGGTGCATTGCATAAGATATGAAATACATCTGACACATAAAATCCTAAAATAAATTCTAAGAGCATTTGCACTTTGTTACAAAAAAAAACCATCTAGTTTGAAAGCTATCTGAAGTCCAATCAGATATAATTTATTTATTAAAGCAACCTGTTGAGGAGGTCGAAATGCGCTGGTACATTTTCAGCAAGAAAGCCTTTCATTAGCCCTTTCTTGACCGTATCTCCCAATGCTCCCGCACTTTGATACAACCACTGTGACCTGAAACGCTTGTTTAAAGTGAGCATTATTTCCTATTCGCAAGAGTTCTTTGAAATTACACGTCCTGTTCGAGATTAGAAAACACTCTTAGTCAGTATGGTGGTCACTGAAGAAATATGTGATGAAGAAAGTTAGTTCCATTCTGGGAGATATAATTAACTCGGATGACAACGGGATTTTTCCTCCGTGAAAGAAGTTTAGTTTTCAACCACTTAAAATATCTGCTGCTTAATGAGCATCGATCCTATAGAACCGAATTTTCCCATGAAGATCCCGCGTTAATCATAAGTTTATTAAATTGTAAAAACGTGAGCGAAAATTCCAAAAAGAGCAGCAGAAAGTTTAAAGCGTTATATTATTCTTGGCGACAAAATATTTTATGAATTCCATCGATGACGTGTTCAGTTAAAATATTTTTGTAATAACGCACGAATACCGAATCTTTAAGAAGGAAGGGATTCTCTTGCAAGTACCAGCAACGAGAAGGATGACTTGAATTAAAAATCAAAACTCGGAAGAAATATTCAGCTGCATTAAATTGCTAAGCGCCTTTTTTCTTTAAAGGGGACATATTCGTTAGTCCATGGGTTTCCTTCTGTAACGAAACTGAATTCTTCAATTGTAAAGAGGAATTTTGATCTGCGACCAGATTGATACGTGCGGTACAATGTTTGTGCTGCAACACGCTTTTGGGATGCGTATAAGGCATGTTCTTTTTAGTCAGGACAAACGTCCTTTTAAAAATGCTAAAACGACTGTAAAAAAGCACCGTGAAAGGAACTATATATTTATATAAATATTTTTTCTTATATAATACTAACAACAGTTAGAATATCTTACAGGAACATTAAGACATAGTGTAGTGCTAAGCGACGCAAACATCATTCGCATTATTACATTTTTTAATGGTAGTACTTTGCAGAAATCTTATACCTACGATAAGTCTAATGTAGGTACTTGTTTAGATACATATATTTGCTAATTTTGAAACCTGGACAATGCAAAATAAATTATGTTCGGGCTTTGTTGTATCAAAAGGTTTTTGTCGCATGTTTTTCATTCTTTCAAAACTTGACAATATTGGTCATTTCGATATAATTGGTCATTTGATGTTATTGGTCATTTCTGTCAACTGGGATTTTATTTCATAAATTTCCCCAATGATATTTAAGAAGGATAAATAAAAAAATAATACTTAAAAGAGACATTCTCTTTCAGAAATTTACGAAAACAAATGCAGTTATTCGTAGAAATAGGACGTAAAACATAAAAGCTCTCACACCAAACATGAAATTCCTTGAACCCCAGAAAACCATACTTTCCTGCGACGAACAGAAGCCTAAGCCGATCAAAAGACCCAAGTCTACCAGGCAGGAAAACAGTGGTAAAACAATTATATCAAAAGCTTGTGTTCTATTTGTTTTCATCTAAAAAAATTATTATTCTGCCTTGACAAAGGAGACTTAACTAAGAACTGATATTATTATAATCTCTTAAAAAAATATTTGAAGTAGTCCTAAAACAGGTTTTGATTTCTTCTTCAAAATTTTATTTTATTATGAATTCGAGTACTTTCTTTGAAATTTGGTTCAATTCTGATTTCCACATATATCTTCGGAATGTTGACATTCAATTTGTAAAAATTCTAATTGTAGAACGGTATAATGTTTGTTTAACTGGGCCGAATTCATTACACGACTTACGGTGTTATTTTGGTGTTACTGCCTTAAACTGAGTTCTGATATTGTTTGAAAGTTTTGTAAAACTATTTTAGATAGTTTCTGGAATATTCATCGGTTTTTTCTTTAGAATTTTCTTATATGAGAAATTGGGATCTGCTTTTCCAAACATCCAAAAACTGATTTTGAAATTTTATTTTATTCGGGATGTTGACATTCAATATATTTGTGATTAAAACTGAAAAATTATCTGAAAAGCTGGGCGGAGTACTATCTGATAAGCTATACACCTTTGAGACATTGCATAATGACACGCGCAACTGAGAGAAATGCGCACGGCTTGAGACAGAGCAACGGTGCAGGTGAAGTTCACAGAGCAGTATATATACAAACCGAGAACCGGCATTCGGTTAGTACAATGTTCGGAGTCCGAATGGCAAAATCTGTCGATTTATCGGAGCTCAATGAAGGACAAATCCGATGGGACGGCGCATCGGAACTGCGATCTTGAAAACTGCGCTGCTGGTGTGTTGTTCACCTGCCGCTGTAGTGAGTACGTATCAAAATTGTTGCACGGATGGAGAAATTACAAACCGTTGTCCAGCCATGTGCCGTCCGCAGTTCATTGACTCCAGAAGACAGGGGAGACTCTCGTGCTTGCTAACACCAACCGCAGGGCCACAGGGCTACAAATCACCAACAGCTAAAAGAGTGGTAATCAGGACGACATGTCACAACACAGAGTTCATCGCAGCATTCTGCTTATAGCCCTTCGTAGACAAAGTCCCGACCGAGTCTCCGGGCTCTATGCAAGTCATCGAAAACTACGCATGAAATGGGTCCAAAATCATGGAGTTTAGAATTTCGAAGATCTTGGGCACATTCTCTGACAGCTGTCAGGCCTCCGAGCATGCATTTATCGAAAAAAATGTTGTTTTGTAATTGTTGCTCACTTTCCAGAAATGTAGTATCTGCAAAGTGAGCAACAATTACACAATTGTTTCTCCAGTGAAGCAAATGGGAAACTGAAGGGAGACTGGAAGTGGGGGAATATTTGTTCAAAGGTAAGGTGAGCCTTATACAGGGTGATTCAGCTAAGCGTGTTCAAAGTTCTGTGAGGAGTAGGTTGCACACAGACAAATCTGGATCAAACAGGAATGCAGAGTCGGAAACGACATATTCATGTGCTAGTGTACAGAGAAGACGCGAAATCAAAGAGTAGCACGTAAGAGAACAAAATGCTTTTTATTACTCACAGGACATTTGCGAAATGAATTGAGGTTACAAAAAGTGTTCAAAGTTGCGACCACGAGGTGAAAATACACGCTTGATATCTTCGGCACATGGAATCGCGTACATTTGGGAAAATTCCTGGCGTATCTCGGACTTCCGAAGCAGCTGTAGAGATGCGTGCTGCAACGTCCTCATCACTTTCAGCAGGGGTGTCGTACACCACTCCTTTGATGTAACCCCAGAAGAAGTAATCAAAGCATGTTAAGTCTGACGCTACTGTCGGCTAATGAACTGGACCACCACGCCCGATGTCCAAATGTCATGTTTAAGTGATGAGGAACATCATTGCTGAAATGATCGGGAGTTCAATTGTGCTGGAATTGCATTGCATGGGAGAACCAACTGAGGGACCTGTTATTCGTTCAATAGCTCTGGCAAGACGTCCTCCTGAAATATCCGGTAACTGCTTCCATCCAGACGCGGAAGCATGAGGTATGGGTCAATTAAACGGTCCCCGACAATGCCGACTCAAACATTAACAACAAAACGGTTTTCTGATGAATGTGGTCGTACAGCATGGGAGTTCTCCACCACCCATAGATGCGCGTTATTTACATTGACGCAACCTTCCCGTGTAAAGCACGCTCTGTCTGTGAACAGTACAGAAGCAGCAAATTGGGGTTCTGCCGCACTATTCTTCAGGTACCTTGCGCAAATGCAATGCCCTGAGGGTAATCCTCAGGGCTTAGTGTCCGAAAGCGCTGCACATGGTATGGATGCAATTGATCTTCGTGCAGAACGATCCATACGGTAAATTGAGAGAGACCGAGCCGATGACCAATTGCTCGTGTGCTGAAACTTTGAGTGTCTGCTGCATGACTTAACACATACCCTTCGATGACAGGAGCGCTTAACCATCGTTTCCGATACTTGGCAGGCCATTGAAAAGAACCAGCGTCGCATAACCTCTGATGCAAACGTGCAAATACTTGTTAGTTTTGCACTTGTCTCATTGGGTACCATTCCTGGTACAGTGGCAAGGCTGCTCATCCGTCGCATTTCGCTGCTCCGTATGCGATGTGCGTATCAGCAATTTCCGCGTTAGCGAGCTCAGACATCCTACTACCTCTGCGGGCAATTTACAAATGACGGTATTCTTAAAGAACTTATCAGCCGTCTCGCGGCCGAACAACGCCATCTACCACATGAAGATGTCGTTTCCAACGCTGCATCACCATGTGATTCCGATTTGTCTTTCTGCAACCTACCACTCCCAGAAATTTGTAAACGCTCAGCTGAGTCATTCTGCATACATATGAATATAACTATCGTCAGCATCGTTGTTAACCATTGCCAATCCACTGCTGGATGAAGGTATCCACAAGTTTCTTCCACAACAGTGTGTCCTCTTTTTCTTTTTAAGCACGTCTTTTGTAAAAAAAGACCGTGTTTACGTTATCGGATTATCCGTCCGTCTGTAGACACGATGTCTCTGCAACTAATAGTCCGATTTGAAAATTTCTTTCTGCGTTAAGAAGATTGAAACGTGCGAATGATGATCTTTATTTCGTTTTTTTTACGATGCAAAATTTTGCTGTTAGAGGGCGTAAAAACAAATGATCTCGAATTCAAAACACATTCTGTTTTTATATATTTTCTTCTAAACTTCCAATTCAAAAAAATATTTTACTTTTCGAATCCATTCGTGTGGAGGATTATTTTTAACATAGTCAGTTTTCTAAGTTACGCATTGATTCTCCGCTAGGGAGCGTAAAAGTAAATTACATTTTCCCAGATATCTGTGCTTCTAAAACTCCGATCAGAAATAGTTTTTCTTCAGAGGACACAGATCATAATGGGAAATATTTTACATATAAGTTCAAATTTTTGGCATAAAATGGTTTGAAGACGAGGTGGTGTATGCCTTGATTTCTGCCTCTGATGTATTTGCAGCAAAATTTGATCCTCTAAAATCTTGATTGAAGACATTTTACGTGGACCGTTGCTACTCACGTAAACAAACCTTTTCGGAATGTGTTTTCTTAAAATAATGCATGGTTTTTTCGTCAGGGAACGTAGACATGTATCCTGTTTTTGTCAATATCTCTGCTTCTAATGGTCTGATTTGGGAAAAAATATCTCCTCTATTGAACAGAGTTTCCGATGCGACATGCTTCAAATAGAATTTCAAAATTTTCTAGTAATTCATTGACTTTTCTTAAAAATGAACTGTATTTCAGACTGAAAATGACTATCATTTGAAGAATGCGTGAAGGCTCTTCTAAAAAGATATTGATAGCAGAAAATGTTGTGGAGTTGGATGTGAAGAGTTAAACGGGATAAGGCTGTTACAATCGGTAGGCTTTCGATAGGCACGAAGGACAGTGATTTAGTATTTAAATCTACGCCCTCTAGTGAAGAAACCAAGCATTATTTTTCAAATACGACTTTTGGAGGCAGAGATATTGACAGAAATAAGATAGACTTCTACGCCCTCTAGTGGAGAAACCAAGCATTATTTTAAAAAGAAATATTCCCAAATGTTTTTCGACATGACGGTATTGGTCCACGAAGTAATTCTTTTAATCGGGGTTTACAACCGGGATTTTGCTGCAAATACCAACAAAGCAGAAATTTAACACTTACGACACCTGCTGGCCAAACCATATCTTATAAAAAAATTAAAAATTACAACAAAACATTTTCCGTCAGCAGATGTATACGGTCCTGCAAGATTTTTCTAATCCGAGTTTTAAAAGCAGAGACATTGAGGAAAACGTACCAAGCGTACCATTATTATTGAAAAATAATGCTTGGTTTCTCCACTAGGGGGCGTAGATTCAAATACTAACTCACTGCCCTTTGTGTCTATTGAAAGCCTAGCGATTGTAACAGCCTTATCCCGTTTAACTCTTCAAATACAAATCCACAACATTTTCTGCTATCAATTTTCTTTTTAGAAGAGCCTGCACGCATTCTTCAGATGATAGTTATTTTCAGTATCAGATACAGTTCATTTTTAAATTAGCGGATAAACATGGATACCCCAGGACGATGATTAATAGATTATACACTAGAATATCAAGTGAACGAATTATTAATCTGAAGTCAGATATAAGGCCTAATAAACGATTCGTAGGAGCATTGAACCAGCACCTCAAATATCACTAACACACTACCTCGTATCTGTTCAAAACATAATACACAATTCGGCACCCGCTCGAAGAACCTCCTATCATCAGTTAAAAAGGATCGAGCAACAACAGATATTATTAAAAAATGGGGTGTGTATAATATTCCACTGCTGGACCCCTCAACAGGAGAACATGTTAACAACTACGTAGGCTCGACATGAAGAAGTATGCCTATCCGTGTCCAGGAACTAAAATACAATATCCGAACCAAGAGCAATAAAACAGCGTTATCAAGGAATGTGGTAAATGGAACTCCAGAACCAGACTAGAAAAACATTATTCTACTGGACACTCCAGCATCTATACATTCGCTGCACTTTGTTCAACGTATGTACATCGAAGCTTTAGGGGACAAATGCTGAAATGACTACTTGCCTGTGGACATATCAAGAATTTGGAAAGAGCGTATTACTAACCCGAACTTTAAATTATAGTAATATATATTTACAATTCCAAAAATATATAAAATTGATCATTAGTTTGTAATTGTAACGAATCCTTGTACTGATATGTTAAACTAATAACTTGTGAAATTATACTCTTTACGCTGTAATAATGGTAACGATCACGACCCAAGCGACGTTTGATGACTTATACCCATAATGCATCGTTGCACTACTATATAAAGGAGTACTACATTGCTTCTGTTTGATCTGATGATGGCGTAAATGTTACCCCGAAAGTGCTAGTGGGGCATTTTAACTGTAAATATCTTTCGCATTTTATTAAATGTCATACATTGACGGCGAGTTTGTCATTTTATTTGACGTATTGTGTCAATTCATCCGTTTATTGAAAAATTCCTTCTTTTTAGACAGCGTTTCTGGTCTAAAATATTTCTTATATAATTTCAACATTTTAAAGTAATGCTTAAACTTTTCGGTAGGGGGCGTAAAAATACATTACGTCTGTTTCACTATCTCTGCTTCAACAACTCCGATTTGAAAAATTATTTCTGCACATAATTCTTTCTGCGCATGATGTGAAATGTTTTGCTTATAGTTTGCATTATTTGATAAAGAACGGTTTGGCCACGAAGGGGGCAAAGATTTAATTTCTGCGTGTGATGTATTTCCAGTAATATCTGAACTGCTGAAACCTCGACTAAAAAAATACTTTCGAGCACCGATTCCGCTCACATCGAAAAGCCTTTTGAAAATACATTCTTCTTAAAATAATTGCATGGCTTGCCCGCCAGGAGCCGTACACGCATATCTTATATTTGTCTATACTGCCCAAAATGCAACACCAAGAAGGACGCGAGATAACAAAGCCAGATTTACTGGACACATAACAAGAGATACAAAGATGAAACGATAGCGCTTAAAGCCCGTCCGACTTGCGGAACACGCATACATCAATAGTCCGTGTGGCCCCCAAATTTGGTAATAACGGCCGCTACACGCCACCGCATCAAACGAAAGAGGCTTTGGATGTGGGCTTGGGGTATGTCGGTCCAGGCTGCTGACACACATAGCCACAGTTCATTAAGCGTAGCCGCGGGTAGGTTCCCGATCAGCGACCAGACGTGTTCGATGGGCGACATTCGGGAGAACAGGCGGGCCACCTCAGCAGTGACACCTGGTGGGCCATGAAGAATTGTTGCACGATGCGTGCCACGTGCGGGCGCGCATTGTCCTGTTGAAACGTGGCAGCTGGCAGGTCTTGCAGGTAAGGGAGGCCTACAGTCTCCAAAACGTCGCACATGTAGTGGTGGCTGTTGAGTGTACCTGCGATGCGTACCAGAGGGGTACGGGTGTCATATCCAATTACGCCCCAAACCATAACGCCAGGCGACAGACCGGTATGGCGATGAATAATGCAAGCGTCATACAGTCTCTCGCCGCGGTACCGCCACACGCGGATCCGAACATCGTGGTGTTGCAGGCAGAAGCGGGATTCGTCATAGAAGACGATGTCGCGCCATTCTGTAGTCCAGGTGCAGCGTTCAACGGCCCACGGCCGCCGCACTCGAAGTTGGTGTAACGTCAATAGTAATCGGAGCAATGAGCGCCGTGCAACAAGTCCTCGCTCCTGCAGACGACGTCGAACGGTACGTGCTGACACTACGTGTTGTGTAACACACCCTAATTCCTGCGTTCATGTTCGTGATGTGGCGGTGCGAGCCGTCAATGCCCGCCGCACAACATGCCGGTCCTCTCGTTCGGTGGTGTGCCGCGGCTGCGGCAAGCGCTCACGTCGGTCCGTCCGTCATTTCCGCACCCACCGAATCCATACTCGCCTCACTGAGGCTGGATGTCGTCCCACACGGCCGCCGATGTCTCGGTACGATAAACTGCTGTCGCGATAAGCACTTACTATTTGTCCTCTGTCGAACTCCGAAATGTGCTGGAATGACTGCCGTATTCTGCGACGAGGCATCAGGAAGCTTCCCACGCACAGATCCGGCAGCACAACACACTTCCATTACTTACACCCCGCCTTCTGTGCACCCTTCTTATAGTGCTTCTCGGTTGCGTGCCGGGCGCAAAGATTTGCATATGCACTGCAATGCTAATCGTTTTAATGTCCTCTCGCGGTCGACGCATGCTGCGAATTTCAGGCCAATCGGGTGGCCAGCAGTGTATATCTCTGCTTCTAAGGGCCCGATTTGAAAAAAAATCTTTCTTTGTTGGAGAGCGGTGCCGGGAAAATGTTTCGCATATAATTTCAATTTTTTCTTAATGCACAAGTCTGCCTCCAGAGGGCGGCAGATTACGTTTCCGCTTACAGCAATATCTGCGGGAATAAAAACCCGACTTAAAAACTTTTTCTTTCGGTAAGATACTACTGTTTTCCATACCGGTTTCATTGACTTTGAATAGCTCTGATAAATTTAATTCGCTTCAGAACGGATTCAAAAGACGTGCTCATTACATTCGAAAATTCGGTGTCATCTTTCTCGTTTCTTCTTTTCATAGTTAAAAAAAGGTATGAAATATTTCAATTTCTAATGATATGTAGCTAAATCACAACATTAAGTTCTCGTATTTGTACTACCAAATCTATCGTGTTTTGCAGATATTATAATCGAGAGTATTGCAACCTTAAATGCATGCGTTCATTTGTAGATCTTTATTTCAGAATGATAAAGTTATGAAATATTATAACTTTATCATTCTGATAAAGTTCGGGTGGCATTATGGAATAAATTAATGCCTAAATAATAAATATTCTCTAAAAAAAAAGTTTAAATATATGAAAGATTCCTATAAAAAATTACATGTTTTCCTTCTGTTTCTCAACGGACTTCTAAAAGCAGTCGTCAAAAAAAAAGTAGATTTCCGGTGATTAGGACGTACTATTTAGTGGAAGAGGTGTCAACAATCGGCCAAAATGTGACTGGGGGAGGGTTCGAAATCTAAAAATAGTAAAAAATCATGGACGTACTTTATGGACGGCCTTTATATCACTGTTCGATTGAAGGGTGAAATATATAAACGCCTGCTCTTTTGGTAAGACTGAGCGATTAAACATTTGAAAGAGCATTCAAGAAAAGAAAGATACTAACCCGGTTTTGTGTTTCTATAGTTATGCAGTAGGCTGTTCGAAAATAAACAACAAAACAGAGAGGTCATTATCTGAATGAAATGAAAACCAAAAAAGTTTCTGACTGTAAAAGTTCCTGAAAGTAAACAATTGAGAACGGCTGAGAAATAAGCTCAAAAATATAATCGCAAAACATAGTCCCGCACTTTCATGTTTCTTTTTATTCTGATGAATTTTGTCTGAATGGCTGTGAAAAAAAGGTCGGATCTTCACAAAAAGAATTTGAAAACTGCATTTTAATATGCAACGCATGATTTAACGGCATTGTTCCTGCTGAACCTGAGTTGAAAACCAAAATTTTAGTGATACCTTTAAGATTCTATCCATCTGTACCACGAAATAGTGGAATCACAAATTACATCCCAGAGAGTTTTCAATTCTTAATAAGCACCCCATCTGCGAGTGAGACATGAAACGTGAAATAATTTTTGATCGACTCCAAAAGTAAATACTATGCCCTTTTCTGGTGGAATCAAGGTTCCACTTTGGCTGAACCAAGAAGGAACACAACAACAATGTCCCAAATCTCTCAAAGTTGTACCATACCTAGAAGGAATCTGAGAGATGTATATTTTTGCTAAACTTAATGTTAAATTGTTATGTATAATCGCAGAAAACATATAAAGGATTACTAATCTTAATTTCAAAGCTCAAATGGATCTGCGAATGAAATAGTTGCCGATTATAACGTAACAGTGTTGTTGAAAATATGCAGTGAGTGGAAAACTGATCAGGCCGTATCAGTCTTTTACTTACGATAAATGCTTGGTTTGTTCGTAGTCAACTTTAACGTGTCGTTCAGAGCGTGGTTCAGGACGAATGGGTTACATCCACGACGTTACTCACAAACAAATACAGAAACTGCCGATTGCCTACATCATGCACAAAACAAGTATGCTTTTTTTAAGTTTCCGTCACGTGTTTACACCTCGACATAGGAAAACGGCATTGAATGACGAAAATGGAAAATACTGTCCTTCATTTTCTAACATACCCCAAGGAAATACAATAGAAACAACACAGCAAACTCCATGTATGTACATATGTTGGGAATTTGCCTTTTAGAATATGTAACTATCACGCGTCGAGTTGAGCTCTGACATTTACACAAAAAAACGATGTATATCTAGACAGTGAATAACTGTTTTGTTCAGTATTTTCTAAAACAAAAGAAGTATTATTTCTATTTATTCAAAGTTTCTTTTGCTCATTTTTAATTATTCCAAACAGAAATTCCGCACGGCTTGAAAAAAGCGACTAAGTCCTGGAATATACCGTATATATTATCTCTCTTGAGAGACTAATTTGTCCAACAAATGTGCATGCTGGCACAAATACAATTGTACTAGTATATGACAGTTTTCAACAAAATAATACGATAAGTCGATAAGATAGACTTTTACGCCCTCTACTGGAGAAACCAAGCATTATTTTAAAAAGAAATATTCCAAATGTTTTTCGACATAACGGTATTGGTCCACGAAGTAATTCTTTTAATCGGGGTTTAAAACCGGGATTTTGCTGCCATAATATAAAAATTTATGTACTGCAACAGAACTGGTCAATACACCAAATACCTAAGAATGAAGTGGTAATCCATTTAATCAGCGTAAGAAAACAAAATACCATTTGCCAAGATTTTGGAAACCTGAGATTGTCTTTTTTTTCATGTTTGTAACGCTGTTAGGCTTGAAAAAGCCATCCGTAGATAAGGGAAAGCTTGGCAAATTGTATACGCCGATTAAACGCATTATCACTTCAGACTTCTATACTGCGGCTTACATTTATTTCATAGGCGGAGACGAAAGGAAACCTAATGTTCTTCATATAATGATTGTTTTTTTCTCTGATTTACTAACAAGGTTTCTATATCAGAATATACCAAATACTTGGCAGAAGGTAATGGACCTATCTCTTATAACTTTAGGGGAAAATATGAAACTATTGCATCTATTTCCGGTGACCAATACGAACAGTCGAATCGCATTATTGTGACCACCTCCTACTTTAGCCAATAAAAGAAGGCACGTGTAAAGAGCTGGCTTGGAAAGTATGTAAAGTGTGCTGTAGGCATTCTGAAAACATATCACTTGTTGATGACATGCAAAAAAAGTTGCGATTTATCAGATTTGCAAAAAGGGATGATTACCCGCTTTCGGAACAAGGGTGGAGGTATATCAGAAACAGGACAGTTTATTAACTGTTCAAGTGTTACTGTGGTTAAAGTGCATTGTAATTGGAGAGATGGCACCATTACAAATAAGCGAAGTGGAAACTACGGAGCACCAGGTGCCATTGATGTGAGAAGTAAACGTCGGCTTCGAAGGTACGCGATGGCCGATCGACACGCTACAATGGAGGAACTCAATGTCCGAATGAACCAGAGAGCTATTCGAAGTGTGTCTAACATGACAGTTCAGCGAATCGTGCTGCTTATGAGGATCCGATGCAGACGGATGGCCAATGCACCTATACTAACGAAGGTGCATCGGTAGTTACATTTTCACGCAGTATCGGAAATGGACCTCCCCTGATTGGAAAATTATTGCCTTCTCCGATGAGTCACGTCTTGTGCTTCATCAAACAGATCGACTTTGGCGTATAATTCGAGAAACATCGGAGAACAAACGCTCTTTAACCATTGCTGGTAGAACACAAGCTACTGGGGACAGAGTCATGGTTTGGGGATGTTTTCTACGCATTCCCTGGGTCCACCCATGCTTGTGGAAGACACTATGGACCGAATTCGGTATGAATCCATCCTTGCAGACCACATAGGCCCATACATGCTGATTGTCTTTCCTGGGGCGGATGGGATCATCCGGCATGACAATGCAACGTGTCACACAGCTAGAAATGTCAGAGAGTGTTTGAAAGAACACGATGAAGTCTTCAAAGAACTTCCCTGACCCCTAATTCCCCAGACTTAAACCCAATTAAAAATCTGTGGGACCACGTCAATCGTGTTGTTCTCTCTATGTATACTCCACCACGTATCCTCCAACAGCTGTCAGATGCACTGCAGTCAGCATTGCACAACATACTTGTGAACATATTTTAGCAGTTTACTGTGTCACTCCTAGCCCGTCTCTCTGATGTAAGCGCGGCACACGGCAGTTACTCTGGATGGTAACTGGTGGTCTCAATAATGTGCTGTGTCAAGTGTGTTGAACTTCAGGGAAAATATGTCGAATAAGGTGTAAGTTTTGTGACTCTAGCCTATTTCTTTCTTGGCGAGGCAGAGAACCTATCAGCATCCCCTCGTGTTTAAAACTGAAAAGCAACTCATTTCCACCAGGAACATTATACCTGCAAACTGACCGGTTGAGGAACTATCTAACGTCATGCGGAGGATGAAAGTCAGAAAAAGCAAAATTTATTTATGACTCATATCAGACTTTACATGTGTGGATGGCGAAGTGGGATTCATATAAAATTAATTGTTGGGAGTTGAAAAAGGGACGAAAAAACCTTTTTCCGTATTGTGAAACACTGTACAAGTTCAGTGCATTGTAAAGATTCTCAACGCCACCTGCTGAAATCATATTGAACAAAAAAGAATGACGTAGTAGTTTTATTTATACGAGTATATATGCAGTAGTGTATAACAAAAAAAACAAAGTAGAAATAAAACATTATTAAACAGTAAAAACAAAACGAAGTACGCTCGCTTAGGCTTCCAGTTAATCAGGATATTTTGTTACAACTCCACACTAAAAGTTGTAGGTAAATATTTTGTGAATGTGGCTCAAATCTCTAAAGGGTTATTTTCTTCATTCGTTAGTAAAGTAAAAGTATGTTCCAATAAAAAGTCCTTTTGTTCATTTTATTTACACGAGCGAACCTTACAGCTTGCTTAACTCCACAAACGAAAATCAGATGCTCACTGTCCGAAGACGCGAAAGCAAATGTTAAACAGCAAAGCGACCAGCAGCAAAAGCCAGTTTAACGCATGCGCATCTCAGCGCACATGTGCTCATTCATTACTGTTCTCCGAAGCTTCGTCAAAGCAGCCAAGGCGACGAGTTGACGGGTGTCGTCTCTACCATAAAGTGGTAATCATTGCGCTCTAGAGAACAGATATGGAAGGATGTAAT
Source organism: Macrothele yani (assembly GCA_039090855.1). Taxonomy (NCBI): domain Eukaryota; kingdom Metazoa; phylum Arthropoda; class Arachnida; order Araneae; family Macrothelidae; genus Macrothele; species Macrothele yani. The sequence continues at coordinate 189,960,941 of CM077034.1, read as the reverse complement.
GTGTTACTCAGCTATTAAATTATTTATGTGGCTCACATTTGCTTTCAGAAAATCTATGAACTGGTTACTGCTACGGATTTTCTTTCCAAATTTTTTGAATTAAAAGAAAAATCATTTACTTTTTTCTCATTTTCTTGCGAGGTTTAGCCACGGCGGATCAAAATGACCCGAAGCCACTAAGGATTACTAAATCACATGGCGCAACTAATATTTCTCGCTGTTTTACGTGTTTCAAAATACACGGTCGACTCACATTATTGTCAACACCGGCTAATATCCTGAATAACCGCCGTGTGCATCGCGGACAGCAGCTACACTGGCTGGGAGTGACTCAATTAAGTGCTGGAAGATGTTCACGGGTATGTGGAGTCTCGCTGACTGCAGTGCATCTGATATCTGCTGGAGAGTGCATGGCGGAGTATCCATAGAGCGAACAGAACAATCGAGATGGTTACAGAGATGTTAAGTTAGGTTTAATTCGGGCGTATTTGTTGGCCAGGGAAGTTCTCTGAAGTTTTCACGGTGCTCTTCCAACCACTCTCGGACATTGCTAGCTGTGTGACACGTCGCATTGTCGTGGTGGAAGATCCATTCCGCCGCAGGGAAGACAATCTGCATGTACGGTGTTTGTGGTCTGCAAGAATGGATGCATAATGAATTCGGTCCGTAGTGCCTTCCAAAGGTATGAGTGCACCGAGGGAATGCCACGAAGACTTTTTCCATACCATAACCCTGCCCCCACAAGCTTGTGTTTCTAAAGCAATGGCTGAAGAGTGTTTGTTCTCCGATGTTTCTTGCATTATATGCCAACGTCTATCTGTTCGATGAAGTAGAATACGTGACTCATCGGAGAAGACAATACTCAGCCAATCAGCGGAGATCCAATTCCAATACTGCTCTGAAAATGTAAGCCTTTTTTCCGATGCACCTTCGTTAGCATCGGTGCAGTGACCGTCTGTCTGCATCGGAGACACGTACGCAGCACGGTTTGTTGAACTGTCGTTTTAAACACAATTCCTGTAGTCTGCTGCTTCATCGGCCGCTGAGTTGCTTCAATGTAGCGTGTTGATCGGCCCTCACGCCCCTTCGAAGCCTACGTTCACCTCTCACATCAACATTACGTGATGATCCGCAGTTTACACGTCGCTTATTCGCAATGGTGCCATTTATCCAATCACGATAAACTTTAACCACAGCATCACGCGAACAGTTCACAGGCTGTGCTGTTTCAGAAATACTGCCAGCCTTGGTCCGAAAGCCGATAATCACCCCTTTTTGTAAATCTGGTAAATCGCTCCTTTTATCCAGGACAGCAACGAGTACATAACCTCCAAGTCAGCTCACGAAACGTGCTTTCTTCGATTTGAAACGCGCTGCAGACGTCAAACGTAAGAGGTGGTCAGAACAATGTGATTCGACTGTGTAATTTCTAAGGGAAACGCCACCAAAAGAATTGCCCTGGATTTAATGTTTGTTCTTTTTTCATAAAAAAATAAATAAAATGAATTTTTATTTCTGAGTTCAACGACTACATCAGCAGCTCCTAAGAGGTATAAGCAGTCACACAACCATTTCCTCTACTGGATCTGCATATTACGCAAATTACGGAAGTGATTTAACTTCGTTAACTCATCTCTTAACTAACGAACGGTGAATGTCTTTTGGAAATTAAACTTTTCTTTAGAGTTGGCCATGTGACAGATTGAGAGCAAACTTTGATTACAAAGTGAAACCATGCATACATGCAACATATGCACAAAAGTCAAGATACATTACCAAAAACTAATTGTTTCCTTTCCTGTTTAAATCTAAAATGTGGTGAGGATCTTTCTGATTTTAATGGTAGGGCAATAGGAAAAGGAATTTTCCATATTATTTTTTATCGTTTCATTGGAGAAACGCCACCTATGTCTAAACCGAAAATATTGCTATAGGACAGATCTACATTCTAACGGGTAAGCGCAATGGCAAACTGGTAAAGGTGAATAGGTGCCGTGCAAGTGATAAATAGCCTCACTTAAAAACCTTACTCGTGGATAGACTTTAGGTTTAACACACCACTTCATTTTAAAAAACACTTTGAAGATGAAGTTCTTGAAATGTAGTTAGAGAAAAGCCATACCTAATGAACATTTACGCTAACCCTTCATTGCAGGAAACATCAATTTCAAATCTCAATTAAGTGTAAATATTAATTTAGAGATAAATCTTTTTTATAATATCATTTCCAAAAAAATTTAGTGTGTTTACAACCAAAACGTGAGTTACATGTTACTTACAAATGATGCGGAAAATACCATTGTGTATCTTTAAAATCTTTAATAAGGGATTTTGTGAGAAATAAATGTATGACAATATATTGTTATAGCTACCGTTTTCTGATAAAGTGTGGAGGTCTACATTATTTTATCAGAAATCCTCCGGCCTCAAAACCTAGAAAGACATGCCTCCCTTCATTTACGTAAAAAGGTTCCGATAATCCTTGAGATATTCAAGATATATGTATGAAGACAATAAAATGAGTTTAGACACAGTGACCTAATTTTCCTCTTGATGTAAAAATAAAGACTACTTTTCTATCGGGATATAACGACCATCATTACCAACTCTGAGTGTTTTCGAAAGTCACTCGTACCTAGAATATTTCCACTGAGTTCAAAGGAAGGACAAAACAGTGCCTGTTAGGAAAGCACATCACTCATGCTTGAACTGGTACTCGAGCTCAGACCGTCTCAGACAAATCTCTAAAAGACCGAGACCCAGACCAGTTTGCAGCTAGAGCAAAAAAATAAAAGGTTTCCAGGTTTAATCACTTCTTGCATATCTCCAAGTAATACCCATAAACTTTACTCTGTGCCGAACAAATCGTACAACTATAAGTCTCTAATATATGAGAGAATAAATAAAAGACCCAGGGTAAATGGACCCTAATATTTAATAATACAATTCACAACATACAGCGAAGAGCCAAATTGTTATAGCCATATGTGTAAAATGATATTGGGGATACACAAGCCGATAAAACGGCTATTTTCCGGAGAGGCAAGTACGTTGAAAGATTTCTAAGTATTGTTTATGGCATCTGATAACCATCATTTCATCAGCTGATCCTTTAACTCTTGTAAGATACGGATTGAGACCCCCGCCACAGAAGCTCAATTGATTTGATGTCTGGAAAATTTAGAGTCCAGCGCAGTATCTGAATTTCTTCGTGTTCCACGAAACATTCGCGAACAATCCGAGCAGGGTGGCACGACACTTTATGCTGCTAAAGGAAAGCATTACTGTATGAAATACCGTTGCTATGAAAGCGCGTACCTGGTATGTAATGATGTTTAGTCAAGTGTTAGACCTCATAGGTTCGTATAAATGAATGGCTATACCCAGGCCTTCACAGCTGATCATTGCGCAAATTTTTTCAGGTATCACAACTAATGCCATTTGTTCGGAACATTTTGTATCAGTTTTAGAACCGCGTTTGTAAAACTGATACAAAATGTTTCGAAACAAACGTTGATGCGAATCATTGGCTTATCCATATCCGATTATCCACATTAAAGTGAGCATTCTCAAGGTAAAAAAGCAGTTCCATAAGTAAAATTTCTGAAACATCTTAATAACGACGAGCAGAATACTAATCATGTAGAAAATGGTACAACTATACCAGTGATCCAATTTATTGGCAAGGGAATATATAAATAAGCGTTTCCAAGCTCTCGCACATTAACGAGATGGCTTTTTTAAGGACGTTATACATAAACAGCAATCTGAATAATAGGACGCTTTAATAATTTGAACGCGGTAACTTGAGGTCACAATAAATAGGTACGACCTTATTTATATTCATTTAAAATACAAGGTAATACGTGCGTTGTCCACGCGGTATCCTTGTAGGGAGAAAGCGTTACTTGAAGAACTGGCTCCAAATTCGTGGCAACTCAAGTGAGACGCTATCATTGCAAGTATCACAGTTGGTAATGATCACCAAGGTTTCCTTAATGGTTATACATTTAGTGGTACAGTAGTTAGCGAATTTCTTTATATCATCCCACATAGGATTAGCGCACTTGGATTTGACTTCTCAGGATAGGACAGTGGTTTCTTGACGATATTTTGTGCCTCTTTCATGCTCGTTGACTCTGAAATTGGAAATAGTTCTTCGAGTAACGCCTTCTCTCTACCAGGATATCGCGTGGGCAACCAACGATGATATTTTTGTCTTAAAAGGAATATAACGTCATTTATAACGTTGTTTCTATTTATTTTCAAGTCAAGTCACTACGTTCAAATTGTTAAAGCGTTCTATTATTCAGACGACAGTTTCTAACTTCCTTGAAAAAGCCATTTGGTTGATGCGCGACAGCTTACAAACGCTTATTTAGAAATTGATTCGCCAATACCTCGAATTACTAGCATAGTTTTTTTATTTCGTGTGAAGCGTCGCCTGAAAGTGCATTCTTGACTCTATTTCACTACTGAAATAATCGATTCATCAAGCCTGAAAAGCCGACCCGGTGGCGCAGTGGTCTAAGCGATGGCCTCTGATCATTCGTCCGAAAGGGGTCCGGGTTCGAATCCCGGTGAGGCATGGATGTAGTGTTTGTCTTACGGCACTGGCTCTCTCCCTTCCCTGGAACCAGTGACCCTAAATTAGGGACGGGCGACTGCTTATAGCCCATTGAGTTGCTCACGGTGGTCGTTAAACCTCTAATAAAAAAAAAAGAAAAAATTCCTGAAAAGTGATTTCTCGCATTTTTTTTCTTTGGGAAAAGCTACCACAAATTTATCCAAATTTATGACAACTTCTCGAAGTCAAAAATTGTCATATAACTTATAAGTGTAATATTATACAGGGTGTAGGTGAACCATTAGCCTTATATGAGGATACCAGCATAAAATAAAGTACACTAAAAAAGTAAATGAACTTCAGTTTGCAACACATCGTTAACGACATCGTACAAGAGCCAAACGAAGTGGGCTAAAGAACAGAACAAGCAGGTAAATATATTTCACTTTCTTCCAGCATTACAGAGCCCATTGAATCATGCAAGCAGATCGGTCTTAAAAAAATATTTGCGTTGTGTCCTGCGTAGTGCTGATGCGAATCTTTAAAAAATTTGAATCTCCGTCCGCTGTGGGGTTTTTTTTAAGGGTTGACGAGCAAACATTTTTGGTGTGGTGACATTTATTTCCATGGGGATCATAATGCATTGTTTAGTACGATCTTCAGAATTAACAAGTGCAAAATATCTTCGGTTAAACTTATGCTCCAACAACACGTTATGATAACAAGCTTTTCAATTTGACATACGCTTAAACAAGCGTTTCCGAAATGTATCAATTAGGAATTACTGGGGAAAAATATGTTTCAATTTGAAATAAATAAACTCATTTTTTCTAAATAAAAACTGCAAACAAAGTGCATTATGGTTTTTCCGTAAGAGCAAATCATTCTTCAGTGGAATTGCTTTTTGGGTGATTTTTTAAATATTAATATAATTTTATTTCTATTCCTCTTTAGATAATTTTTTTCAGGATGAGGGGGAACTGCGGCTTTTTGAGTGAATCCAAATTTTGCAGAACAAATCCTTTTATTTTTATAAATATATTTTTATCGTCTTTTATTATTTTTAACTTTATCTTAAAATGACCGTACTTAAAATACCAAAGAGTAAACGAAGATTAAAACAAATATTGTCACCCGACTGATGGCCACAATTAAAATATTAGTAAGTCATAAGAGCTATTATGGCACCTTCAGCGCTGATTAATTCGTTCTATAGCTCCTAAGGTACTACCGACGGAATTGATTAAGCTTTCAGAAGATGACAATTTAAAGTCCTTATTTGACGCTAAGGAAGAACCAGTTGATGTATGGGAAAATGCAATAGAATACCCATGACTTCGGCAACATGAAGGAAATGTGCTTTATGCTGCGAATCTACATTCGCCTACCTAACACAAATCAAGACACCCTAAAACTCACAAATGACGGATACCCATCTACAGGATCATCAAAATGTGCGGACTTCCATTTTGCAACAAAATGTTCAAATGCTTTCCAACAAAAAGTTGTCGCAACAAAGTTAATAAAACGTTAGTTATCTTTAGAATTAGCATTGTTTTTTAGTTTTTGGAAGTTAATTAGCACATAAGATTTTTACACAATAATATACATTTTGAAGTATATCTATAAGAAGTATCTTGAAAGCGGCATTGTTAAATTACAGCTAACTTGTTGCCACCCCCGAACAAGAAAAGTTTCCTCACCTCTGATTCAGTTTCTTCAGTTGACAAATTCGACAAATGTTTTTTTCTTTTTCTGATAAAATTTATTTTGATATAACATATCGATGCATCGAAATTAAGCCAAATTTGAGGGACATTGTTTAATTGATTGTCTCCTTCTCACAGTAGTTAATGAAGGTGCTGTAAAGGAGAGAAATAACAGATGCTACGACATTTACCATCGTCAGCAGAATATAAATGTACGTTCTCGTCAATAAAACGGGATTTAAAAATTAAAACTACGAAATAAAAGTACGTAACATCTTAAATGGAGATTGCCTTTACTGTATTTCGTGCAACAGTGTCCCTTGAAACATTTGTACCGTATCTCTAATTATTCCTTTAGATAATAAATCCAGTCATCAAGAAAGAAAGTGCATGGACTTTAGAATCGAATATACGTTTCAATTATGTGTTCACTTCATTTTGGCTATCTCCGTGTGTTTCTTCATGAAGACATAGAGTTCCTTGATGTATACCAAAAACATAACGTAGAAAGTCATCACAGTTCGAGGAAGGAAGTGATCTCTTGAAACACTGAAAGTTATTGCAAAATATAAACAAACACACGATCTTTCCACGTTTCATCAACACATAACAAACCGAAAAACTGTTTTCTGGTCACTGCTGGTGTTCCGAATAAAAGATCTCTCGTTATCTAGCCGAGTAAAAGCTAACGAGCCCAGCTATATATCAAGAGATCAGGTTTTCGGATTCCCAGCGGTGACCACATAACAATTTTTTGGTTGCTATGTGTTGATAAATCGTGGAAAGAACAATGTCTTTGTTTACTCACTGACGCCACGTATTTGGAGGATTTTCACTAATGGTAAATAGCAAAAAAATTACCAGATACTGGCATGTACAAAAATTGCTTAGGTATAAAAAATACATAACATGTTCTCGGTAAGACAACAATGTAGTGACAAATATTGTTATTAAGGTGGACGTCAAGTAATTTTGTTTCCTATACTTCCAATAGAAAAACTTATGTACACATTTTCTTCGCAATTAATGCGTTCCCAAGGATGAAAATTTAAACATCGATTTAAAAGCTTCATTTTATAACGTGGAATACTTAATATTTTCTACAACATAATCATAATTGTGCAATCCAACATTTGTTTGTCTAATGACGTCATCAAAGTACGGGTCGCGCCATGTTTTTTCTGGTTTGAACACCACCAAAGGAAAGGTTATTGATTTTTATTATAATTATGGTTACGTTTTAGAAAATATTAAGTATTCCAAGTTATAATATGAAGTTATTTTAATCGATGTTCTCATTTTCATTCTTGGGAACACACTATTTGTGAAGAAAATGGGTACAGACGTATTTCCATTGGAAATATAGGAAGAAAAATTACTTGACTTCCACCTTAATGCAGACACTTGCTAGGAAGGCATAGCTTTTCGGAGTGAAAGGATGTTTTAAGAATTTATTGTGTTGTATCATTCTCAGACGTTCTTCGGATTTATCTCAGAATATAATCGCATATTTTTATAGTTTCATTTTGTGTAGAGTTTGTTATTTTAAATTCATATTGCCGAAAAGGGAAGGAAATGTATTTCAGCTTTGTCATTATTCCTTTGATCTTTTGTCTTTCTCAGAAATCTAAATGTTTGAACTTGTATTATAGGTTAAACTGAAGCTTACAAAAAACTTTTAATAGTTTTTATATAGTTTAACGTGTTCTAGCACGTAAGATATTTCCTATATGCGCATCACACCATCGACACATCAATTAAAAAAATTTTCTTCTTGTCACAAAATATGAAATAATTTTCTCTGTTGCTTAGCTCAGTTGTAAGTCAAAGTTCTTAGGTTTCCTGTTACACTATAGCTTTGTAATAAAGTTGAGCTTCGTGCTTCATTAGATATGCAAAAAGCCAGAATTTATCAGCAAAGAAAAGAACGAATATCATCATTATTCAAGTTGCTGAACAAAAGAAATGCAATACCACGTAGCAGTTGTCTACATATTTCTGTAACACCCATCGGTTTTTCACCGTATTGGACGAGTAAAATAAACTCTAGCAGACTGCGATATGTGCAATCCACAAAGGTCTGTAGAGAAATCAAAAGAGTAAAAAAAAAAAAAACTAGCAAAAATATTTTGGTGATTTCTTTAAATTACCTTTTGAGATGAGTTCGAGACCCGAAAATAATTAAAAATACCCTCGGATTAAACGAAACAAACAATTATGTTAACGCTGACGTCTTTGAGAACTCATGAAAATGTGAATGATTTTCTTTTACGTTGCACACTCTCTTTACAGCTTGCAAAAACGTAGACATTTTAGCAAAATAAATTACTGTGTCACTTGAAAAGCATTACTAACCTTCCGGAAACAGACTTAAATACCAATATTTGGTAGGAATAGATTTTTACCGTAAGTTCTTTATTGAAAGGAAGTTAGGAAAAAAATTGTAAACATTAATTTTTGAAATGATTCTTTATTTAAATCAAGCTATTTAAAATCAGTCGATCTCACCTTATAATGTAGTTCGTCTACCATAAATCGAGGAAGTTTTGTTTTCTGGACCACATTTTTTGAGTTTTCCATAAAGATGTCTGCCATGTTATTAAATCCAGAATAAATTTCGGGTTTTGTTGAATGATGTTAACGTTTCATAAACCTAATGGGCGAAGTTATGTTTGCGATAACATAAATTTGGTAAAAGGTATTTTGTGATTATCCAATAACATTAATTGATATTGATTTTCTTTCGGTTTTATTATATAGGATTTCGAAATTTCAAAATCAATTACAATGTAACTTATTTTATACGAAATTCTTATACTATGGCTAACGTTTCTTTCCGTTTTTCATAAAACTGATTTTCGATACTATTGTTGTTAGTGTGCGTTATTTAATATCAAACATATTTTTTTACTTGTATATATAAAACGTTTGCGAAGCATTTCTAAAGCAGTTCTTTCTTTCTTTCTTGGGTGCAGGAGGGTTATTCCTGTTGTAAATTAAAGTATTTGAGGTGTTCTTGTTAGTGTTTTGAGAAAACAGTGTTTCACACTGAAAAATTTATTTGGATGTAGAAAAATAAATATCAATGACATGCCTACACTTTGATTTCAAACAGCTTTTCATAGTTTCATAAGTAGCAAACTGAGGGTATGTTTTTTAAGAAATAACATTTCCTGGCTCATATGTAAAAAATTAAAGTTTTCGGTTATCCATTCATCACGTAACTACAAATTGTACAAGAAGAAAATGTCGTCTATCAATGACAATTTCAGACGGAATATAATTTCTACTTTTACAGTGATTTCAGTATTTCCGTCTGGGTGAAGGGGTGAAAATTGGAGACTTTGTTGTCAGGATGTGTTTCCTTACGCTAAGTCGGCGCTCTTAAAAACGTCCCACAAATGCAGCTTTGGCCATATTATTTTCGTAACTATATAAATGAAGCTATTCGTGTTATCATTTGCAGTAATTCAGAAAACGGTGATTGTGTGAAAACAAACAAGGAAAGAGAACGAAGTTTCAAAAACATGCAACTGTATTTTACAGTTCCTACGTTCAGTGGGAGTTCAGCATCGTAAAATCAAATGAAAATATCATCACTATATATCTGATATTCCACTCGGATTTTTCATGTGCAAAACATTAAATGCTGTCGCTTTTAAAAGTTAAAGAAGACCGTTCTTAATAAAAGGCAATTTAGTTTTTACTTGAAGAATAGTTTGCAATGTTTAAATCAATGAACTGATTGAAACATTTAGTATCTAAGACATACATAATCATCTGTATATCGGAGCAAAGAATCAAAACACCTTTTGCCAAGCATTCGAAACAGGTGTTTTTCATATTTAGGTGTGTTAACGAATGGCTTTTCCAATGCTAATGGAGTAAAACAAATGAATTACTAGAACGTTACAATTTAAATATATTTCAATTATTTATTAATTACCAGAATGAAACTAACGTAAATACTAGAACGTTATATATTAGATATATTTAAATTGCAACTGTCTAGTATTTCAGTTTATTTTACTCTATTAGCATTGAAAAACGTACCTGTTGAAGAGCAAAAGCTTTGAAAAAATATATTTGGATTTCTTTAGGAAAACGAGTTACTGTCTTTCAGTGCTTATTTTGAAAAAAATGTTATGTTAGAAAAGATTTATAATTAGTTCTCCGAAACGGTACTGATTCACATAGTATTCGAAGAAGTGATTGAATTTCGCTATTATGTAAACTGCAAGCGTCCAAAGCTAAGTAGGAATACTGTAAGACCCCGGTATCCGCGGTTGACTATTGGATTTGTTTTTTAATTTGCATTTATAAGTACATAAAAGGCAATTTATTGACGTAAAGTGGACAAACACGCTCGTTTAGATCTCGAGATTCGCGTATTCCCCTTGTCTGCATAGAAATAAAAATCACAGGAAGGGGTAACGAACGGCTCTCAGCCCCCGTTACTCTTTCTCGTCTAGTCTTTGTTCTATCCTGTTACGCGTTTCTCCATCCTCTCCTTGCAGGCGTCGTCTCTCCTCTTATAGTCTTCGATCTAGCCCGTTACCGGATTCTCCAAGCCTGCCTCGCGGGCGCCGTCGTAAGCTGCGTCTTTCCTACTCTGCTTGACTACCTGTCAGTTTGTGATTTGCTCTCGAAGCGCACACATCGTTCTTGAACGCTGTTAATTGTGAAAATATGAAAGTACATCTCCAAAACGTGTTCCTGAGCTGGATAGTTCATTGCCGATCAAAAGAGCTCTGCAAGTGCTTCCCATAAGTTGAAAAATAAAACTTCTTGATTTAGTACTGGAAGGTAAAAAAAGTGTTGTGATGTAGCAAGAAGTTATAAAAAAACGAATCCTAGGTTCGCGAAATAGTGAAAAGAAACAAAAACGAATATTGGCGCCAGTTTTTCTACGGCACCTCAAACCGCCAAAGTAACTGCTACTATTTGGGATAGAAGATGCAAGCACATTAGAAGATGCAGGCACTTTTCTAGCGGAACTAAAGAAAACAATTGTGGAAAAGTGATACCACCCGAAGAAAGGTTTTAATTGCAATGAAACCGGCTTGTTTTGGAAGAAGATGCACACATGGACTTATATTCACATTACCGCAAAACGAGCCTTGGGATTCGAGACATCTAAGGACCAAATTACACTTGTCCTTTGTGGCAACGCCTACGGTCGCATGTTTAAACCTGGTGTTGTTTATCGAGCAAAGAACCCCCGTGCTCTGAAGAACAAAGATAAGAAACATCTTCCCGTCTTCTGGCAACAGAATAAAAAAGCACGATATACAGCTGAATTGTTCCGAGAATGGCTAAGAGAATATTTTATAACTGAAGCAAAAAAAAAAAAACTTGCAGTGGGAGTGACTGGAGTTAAAAGTTATCTTAATAATTTATATATTAATTCTATAAGGTTTTTTACTGTGAGTCCTATTTTGAGAGAACGGCTGAACGTAAAGATAGGGTTAAGGCATCACAATAATGGTCTTAGCATGTACTGTAGATAAGCCAGTCGAAGATAAAAATGATATTGGGGCAACTGTTCGGGCGATTTGGGGGCGGCAAATTCCCATGAAAAGTCTAACGATGCAAATATTCGCCAATGGAATACTTGAAAATCGTGCGGTTGACTCACGCGCTGTTCAAAGCGAAAGCATGGAGGAACTGAGATAGTGCAAAGTCCGAAGTCTTCTCTTTTCTTAAGGAACCGTTGCGCACAGCAACGGTAGCAGGCATTAGTATCAAAGTTCCTCTCATTCAAAAAACGAACGCTCTCAAAGACCTGATTGCGTTATGCCGTTGGACTGTGTGATGTACATACAGGGTGATCAAAATCGGCTGCACAATAAACCTACCTGACAATTCCTCGTAGAGAAAGAAGCTTAAAGCCGTTATCTGTTGTCCGATTGGAAGTCGCACTCCGGAGATATACGCGCCGAAAGTACGTGACGTCACATCCGGTAACAATACACACATTAGAAAAAACTTACCCAATCACTTTGACAAAAAACATGTAATTTATTGATGTGTACCACTACAACGCAAATGTTAAGACACGTGGATTCGTGTCGGATTACAACATGCATTCAAACTGACCACCTTGTAGTGCTGAACAGGCGGCAGCCCGCCGACGAATAGACATCTACACGCGTTGCAGCATAGCAGGGGTTACAGTTGTGAGGGCCATGTGTAAAGGGGCCAGTAGATCGTGCAGTCTGTTGGCAGGCCGTCGATATACAATTTCCTTGAGGTGACCATATAGGAAGAAGTCCAATGGGTTAAGATCCGGGGATCTAGTGGGCCGTGCGGCAGTACCACCACGGCCAAGCCACCGACCGAGATATTCCGTATCCAGCCTCTGGCAAATATTTCTATCTTAATGCGTCGGTGCTCCATCATGATGGAACAATAGATTGTTGAGAACAGCCAATGGTACATTTTCCAGTAAGTCTGGCACAACATCACGTTGGAACACCATGTAGTTGGCAGCTGTGACGGGTTCGGGAAGAAGATATGGTCCCACTAGGATATCTCCCACAATACTACACCATATATTAACACCGCACCTGACCTGGTGAGCGTGTTCACGTGTTAAGTGCGGATTGTCCAATGCCCAAAAATGACTATTATGGGTGTTGCAGATACCCCGCCGTGTGAACCTTGCTTCATCAATCCACAAGATCCGGCGAGTGAAACTATTAACGGCAGCATGTTGCTGCATCAGCAATTCACAGTATGTCTGTCTTCGAGGATAATCCTGTGGTAATAGCCATTTCACCCGTGTGATGTGATATGGATGCAGGCCTTCGTCGTTTAGAGCGGCAAGTACGGTACTTTGGTGCAAACCGAACTGACGCGCGATCGCACGGCTGATGATCGTTTGCTCCTCCTATTTGAACTTTAGTATGGCGTCCTCGAGGGATGGTGTTCTCACAGAGGGTCCAGAGGCACTGTCTACATTTGGACGTGGTACGACATTGCCTGTGTCGCGCATTCGAGCGTCAAGGCCCCGTACGACCTAGGCGCCCGGGTGTCGTCGTGCTGGGTATCGTTTTCTGTGGGCCCTTGCTGCACGCATGGCTGAACCATGGCATTCCCTAATTGGAGATACAGGTCACAATACCCTCTCAAACTGTACGACATATCGCTACCAACACTAGTGTCAAATGTACCCATACCGTATGATATTATCTGCTACCTTCTCCAACCCTGTTTATCCCTACCTACCGTATCGCGCAGGCGTACAACTGATTGTTTCACGCCACCGCGTCCTTCGAATTTGCATACCCATCCCGTGCCATATTTTTAAATATTGATAGTTTTGTTTTCTTTTTTTCGAATTTGGGGTTTAACGAACACCGTGAGCAAGTCAGCGGGCTATAATAATTTCCCGTTCTGAATTTAGGAGCTATGGTTCCAGGGAAGGAAGAGTGTCAGCGCTGTAGGACAAACACAACATCCATGCTTTACCGGGATTCGAACCCGGACCACTTTCGTACAAATGATCAGAAGCCATCACCTTAGACCACTGCGCCATGTGACGCGCTTGTCTTGTGACGCGTATGCCTTGTGACACGTCCGTCTCTATGACTATCCACGTCGCTCTTCAACGAGCAGGTGCGTCACCGAATGTGACGTCACGAAACTCTCGGCGCATATATCTCCGGAATGCGACGTCCGATCCGACAACGGACAACGTCGGCTTCTTTCTCGCCGATTCTAATCATCCTGTATATAATTTAATATTCATTCTATTAAATTCATTCAGTAGGTAAGACGTTTCCCATTATGTAAAGATGTAAACAAATATCCCGTTGACCATAGTTAGTGAAAATATTACGGGAGACTGCTTATAGCCCATTGAGTTGCTCACGGTGGTCGGTAAAACTTTAGTCAAAAAAAGAAAATTCACGAACCTGGGTTATTTTCTTTACCGAAGTGGTTGAAGGAATTTGTCAATCAAGTAAAGTTTACATTTGTTGTTTCATATGAGTTTATTGATTTAAAAGAAAAAGACTTATCGTCGATTCCGACGGGTGAAGAGTATTCACAACGCGAATCTCTTTCCAACAACATTTACAAGAACAGTTGTGACTAAAGATGAGAGTGAAAGAGTGCGCTATCCAGTTGAAATTTTGCACACGATCGAGGTAAGTGTACTTCAACCTAACATTTTACGACTGAAAAGGGTGCATTCGTAATGCTCATCACAAACCTCGCCGCCCCAGTGGCGCGCTGGTCTAAGAGCTAGCTCATGATGATTCGTTCGTGAAGTGTCCGGGTTCGAATCTCGGTGAGGCATGGATGTTGTGTTTGTCTTACGGCACTGTCTCTCTACCTTCTCTGTAACCAGCGATCCTAAATTATGGACCGGACACTGCTTATAGTCCATTGAGTTGCTCACGGTGGTCGTTAAACCTTCAGTCAAAAAATCACGAACCAGGACTATTGTTCCTATTGAATTGGTTGTATGAATTTGTCAATCAAGTAAAGTTTTTTTTTTTTTTTTTGGATTGGAGATTTAACGACCCCAGTGAGCAACTCAATGGGCTATAAGCAGTCGCCCGTCCCTAATTTAGGGTCACTGGTTCCAGGGAAGGGAGAGAGCCAGTGCCGTAAGACAAACACAACATCCATGCCTCACCGGGATTTGAACCCGGACCCATTATGGACGAATGATCAGAAGCCAGCGCCTTAGACCACTGCGCCAACGGGGCGGCCAAGTAAAGTTTGCATTTGTTGTTTCATATGTGTTTATTCTTTTCAAATAAATAAATAAATAAATAAATAAACTAACCGTTGATTTCGATGGGTTTCGTCTAGTAACAGATAATGCTGCCTCACACAGATGCAGGAGGGTCCCGCTTGGGCTGCGCAGTATCAGACGCGGTTATTTTGAAACCACGCATGACGTAGGTGTGGACGCAGGACTCTCAGTCTTTCGACTTCTTGCATCCCTGTTTGTTTACATTTGGTGTGCTGGAGTTTTCTCTATTAACGCAGTTGATTTTAAACCGCTTGGAGTTTGTATCGAATAGTTCTATGTTTATGTTTTGTTTATTTTGATATTTACATGTATTTATCACTGAAATTCATTGCTTCTGTGTTTCATAAGGAACGCAATAATGCCGGGTTGTGCAGTGGCCTGTTGTACTACGTACAATACGAAAACCAAGAACACTGATATTATGTACCATGTATTTCCGAAGGATTTATTACTACAAAAATTGTGGATTCAGAAATGTAAGCGTCAGGATTTCTTCAAAGTGTCCAATGCAAGAGTGTGTTCTCACCATTTCACACAGGATGACTACCAGCGTGACTTAAAGGCAGAGTTACTTTGGTTAACTAGCGGGAAAGTGTTGAAGCCTGATGCAGTACCTACACTAAACCTTCCCACAAGCAATAATACTGGTATTAATAAGGTAAGTTCGAGAGCCAGTGCTGACATTTCAGGACCTGAAACTGCAACGCCTACTGCACTTAGAAGTCATGACCGTGGAGTTCGGAAACGTGCATTGGAAACCCTTAATAATCTATAACCAAATAAGAGGAATGTAGAGAAACCGATGGGAACTGATCAAGAAACACAGTGCATGCTGAGTGATATAAAAACAATGGACAAAAGAATAAAGAAATTGGAGGAAGAAAATCAAAGGCTAAACACAGCGTGCATTCAGATGAGAGTAAGAAACAAGTACCATCACAGTCAGCTCGTAACAACTCGACGACGTTCTCAGGAATACTTGAAAAAATTTGACACGGAGTTAGAAACCGAAGTAATGAAAGTTTTAGCAAAACTCTTCACTGCAAATCAGGTCCGTTGTTTAATAAAAGGTAAGAAATGTGTAAAATGGGAAAGGGAAGACATCTGTAAAGCCATTACACTTCGTGCAATGTCAAATAAGTGCTATATTTTCTTGAGAGATAAAATGGGGTTTCCATTGCCAGGAATTTCAACACTCAGACGGTGGACTGCTCGCTCATTTCATTATTGCTTTAGCATTCTATATGATGTCCTTCAGCTAATGAAGGCACAGGCACAAAGACTTAGTACTTTAGAGTGTACATGTGTCATTTCTTTTGATGAAATGAACATAGATAGCAGAATTTCCTATGACCAAGGAGAAGATAGCATTGTGGGTCCACACAGTAATGTGCAAGTAGTCATGGTACGAGGAGTGTTTGCAAGCTAGAAGCAGGTAATATATTTTGATTTTGACATACAGATGACAGCCTCATTGTTGAACAAATTAATATCATCTCTGGAAGATATTCAGTATAATGTTGTCGCTGCTGTAGCTGACCTCGGTGGCAAAAATCGAACTGTATGGAAGGAATTACAAGTAACAAACACAAACACATGTTTCCCCAATCCTCAAATACCAAATAAACGAGTTTGGGTGTTTGCAGATGTTCCACACCTTTACAAGCTGCTAAGAAATCATTTTCTCGATGATGGACTAACACTTCCAGGTAATGAGAAAATTACAAAAGCTACTATTGAACAGTTCCTTACTCTGGATTGCAGTGAGATGAAGATATGCCCCAAGTTGTCACTTCATCACATTAGTGTAAAAGGCCGTGACCGCACACGTGTATATTTGGCAACTCAGCTCTTTTCGAACCACACTGCACAAGGAATACGCTTTCTTATGCCACATGAAGAACACGTCGCGAAATTTGTTCAGTTTGTGAACGTTTGTTGTACTAAATTCAAGAAGGCCTACAGATGAGAAGTCTCTGGCATGTGGATTTGGGACTCATCGTGAAAGCCAAGAGACGATTCTACGACAGCTGCATGCATGCATCCGAGGAATGAAGGTAGGTAATGCAACATATCTGTTACCCTTTCAGAAAGGATTAATCACAACCATTTGCTCATTACTGGGACTCTTCACTGATCTGAAGCCTCTGAACATAAAATACATCCTAACTGATCGACTCAATCAAGACTGCCTTGAAATTTTTATTTCACAAATACGTGGGCTTGGCCACTTCTATGATCATCCATTGTCTACAGAAGTGAAATCCCGTTTGCGTCTCTTGCTTCTAGGTGCCAATGTAAGTGACATTCCATTTTCAAGTGCTGCTCCTTTTGTGCTAGATGGTGGTGATGATGATTACTTTTTGACATCTCAATTGTTTAGTGCCGTTTTACCTGATATGTCCGAACCCCTGGCAATGATTGAAGGTGAAACTGAGATTTGGGATATTACACTGCATGACTCTACAGGTATTCAGGTACCACCTGCTACTCCTGGCTCTGATTGCTCTGTAGAAGGCTTTCGTTACATTGCAGGTTACATAGCTTACCGAGGAAGAAAATATGACCGTTCGCTGGGTACGCCAACTGGCCAGCTACTTAATCCACCATCAGCTACAGAACCAGTACCTGTTGGCTGGATTGAGACCCTTTCACGAGGTGGCCTGCTTGTTCCATCAGATCCATGGTTGGAGAAAGTTAGCCAGTTTGAGTTGATGTATGCAGAAGTGCATGGACATGACTCTTTATCCCAGGAAAACAAGATTGTACACAAACTATGTGTGAAAATTGGTCAGAAGTTTCCAGATGTTCCTACAGAGGTGATAAAGTTGTATGTCAGAACCCGAACCTTTATACGGCTAAGACATTTAAATGCAAAAGCAAAAGTTAGGAAGGCAGAAGAAGCACAACGCAGAAAAGCACGTAAGTGGCAGGCTTCATCAAAGTGAAAATTTCCTGGATGCACATGGCCAAACCAGATTTTTCATGCCATGTAGAAAATGTAAGCAACCTGCAGGAATAATGCCACGGAATTCTGCCATCAGAAATCTAAGTTGTTTTTTTTATTTCAATTTTTCATTGTTTCTATGCATGCATGCAAACGTTTGCAATTCTTCTGATAGCTATTATATATACTCATCTGAGAAAGAAAAGTTTTATTTCAATACATCTGTCATGGGCACATTGTGTTAAGGATCAAATCTGGTAAAGGAAAAGTTGTAGAACTTAATTAGCACAGCAATAGTGGTAATGAGTACACCAACTTATTTGCTAGTCATTAACATAAAAAAAATGTTCCACACACATATACAGGAGAGACAAAGTTTTTAAAGATGAAAACTTTTCAAAATTACTTCATGGTGTGTTTGTATATGTATGTATATTTGGCGTGTGTGTATATGTATGTATATATGATGTGTGTGCATATGTATGTATATATGGCATGTGTGTGTATATGTATGTATATATGGTGTGTGTGTATATGTATTTTTCAAGATGTCATTTTTAAGTAGATATTCGATATAGCTTCTATATCTTCACTTCCAGAAAAAATTTCAACCTTCTTAAATGATGTGTGTTTCTGTGTACAAACAATTTTAAAAATAAAAACCTAGAAAAAGATGAATATCAAAACCCAATCACCGAGCTATATTCTCCCCTTGATGAGGGCTAAAACTAAAAAACTGCAAACTCTAAAAGTGAGATTATAAAAGAAGACATGTAATGTAGAACATGTTGAGAATAATCACTTAGTCCTTCTTCAGGGTTAAACAGAAATGATCCCTCTCTCATTTCTACAAAGACCTGAAAGTGGGTTTCTGCTATATTACATCTGCTTAAGTGCACCAAATATAAATTTTGTAAGTTAATAAATTTTTGAACATTAAATTCTACTAAACCTGTAAACCATTAAAACAACCAGCTAGCACATATATTGGTAGAAGAGGGAAAAGGTTTAAAGTGAAAACCACAATCTTAAACTTTGAGCAAAATAACCTTCATAAATATTACAGGAAAAAAATAATTATGAAATAATAACACTTAACTCTCTCTTTGTATCTTGGTTTTCTTGCGCTTAAATTTGTTTTTAGCCTGCTTATGTGTTATATACATACACACCATGAAGGAATGTTGAAAAATCTTTCAAGAGTGAATGTATGAAGAGACACAGAATCGTTTTTGCGTTGTTCCGAGTACGGAAGTGATTGATATAGCTGCGATATGTATTAATGAAGTAAGTTTCAGAACTAATTTAAGTATCAGTGTCTAACTTTAATACTTGTAGCTCTTTTATTTGTAGTGGCTTGGCTACCAATTTCGTTATTCAGTAAGCATTAAAATGTGAGTTCACATATATGCAAATAAATCTGGAAATGTTGCGCTTCAAGGAAGATAAATCCTTTGAATTTATGAGATTTATTTATGTGTGAGCAGTTTTTCGCAGTTTTATATCGTTATTATCATAATAAGGGTGATTATCACGATCGTTTCGTATGCCGTAACCCCACGCCACAAGACACTCAAAGCTGCCATGTTGGCTGCCATGCGTCCACGCCGACGTCATTTCAGCAGCCAATGAGGGGCTGACATCGTAGTGAGCCCAACCTTATACCATGAGATATATCTAAAGACCTTGCACAGATGATACAATCGATGAAAGTGTGGACAGACTATTTCTCCCTCCGAATACAACATTGGCATTTCTGCCTCTCTACCAAAGCATTATTAGGTATATCAAGTTCTCTTACATGCGTCAGGTATTCGAGTGGTTTCGTGTTGTGATGGACACTGACAGAATCCTTGATGTCAAGGAATGCTGGAATTCATTCAACATTGAAAATGCAAAACCTTTTATAAGAGCTGCAATGGACGAACTGAACCTTGAAACTGTTAACACATACTGTAAGACTCTTTGAAAAGAATTGGTGGATCATATATAATAATTGCTTCCTATTATAGATGATGAAGTGAGAAAGATTATTGACACAGCACCACAAGTTGGTAGGGAACGATTTACCGATGTGGTTGCTGAAGAAGTTATTCACCACCTCGAAGAACAGCGAGAAGGGTTAACTGATGATGAATTACAAAAACTCATTAAGCTATTGGCTGAGGGCGAAGAGAAAAACACAAGTTAAGAAGATCTAGCTATTTGGATATTAGAAAAAATGGGTGTTTGTTGAGGCTCGCTCGGACACTAGAGAAAAATAATTGATTATGACCTTATAATGGAACGTAGCATAAAAGTTACGCGCTCCATTATTGAAGCAATGGAACCAATTAGCCAAGTATTTGGAGATTAAAAAAAAACCCCACAGAAATCAGCTCCCTATTTCAGTGTTTTCTTAAAGTCGGCACAGAAAACACCAATCAATGAATCGCTCCCATGAACATCGACTCCAGGTGTGGATGCTAATGCTGATTAGGTCCGTAGGTGATTTTAAATTGCAGATACTGTACTGTAATGTGTTTAGTCAAGTCAAAATTGTAGATCCCAGGCTATAAAATGAAAATAATAATACAATACTACATACATTGCACACACGTACATACATTATGTATTATTGATTGTCAAGTGTAAATTATGGACAGTACTGCAATGTGTTAAGTGTACAGTATACGTGTAATCAAAGTAGATACGTAGTTATGTGCTGTGCAAATGGTAGAAAAAGGCTGAAAGCATAATAGCAAAATACGTTCGTAAGTAACGGCGCTTTCGTATCGCACTCTTTCATTTATTTTTTTGTAAATCTCATTTTTGTCCACGTTATGTATGTATAATATGTTTTGTTAAAGTCCAAATTAATTAACCTACATGGTTATTTATGATTTACAGTAGCTAATAGTTTAAACACTCATAAATTCCTTAATATAGAGTTAAAATGGTGCTATATTCTAAGTAATAGCGTGTAGATTTTGGCGTTCGCTATTATTGGCCGTTTCACGTATACCCCGCGGACACGGTGGTTTTACTGTATTAAACACAATGTGAAATACAAATCATGCGGAAATAGAGTGCGTTCGATTGCGAGTAGTGCCATGTTTCTGGACAAATAAATGGTACGTCCCTTGTTATGCACCGAAAAAGGATTTTAATAGATGTAATTTTAACATTTCTTAATTGATGCATTAGACACTGGCTGTTTAAATGAACTGAAAAACTTTAAAATGAGCCTATTTAAAATCTACTCCTGTACAATATTTGGAGCAGTAGGCTAAATTAAGATCAGGTGTTTATGATTTCTTAGAAAACCCCCAACTGTTGATTATTGAGTATAATATATTATTGCAAAATATTACTAAATGTTGTGAAACTCTCAGGACGCTTTGTTTTATATTGTATATTATCTCGACAATCGGATGACATTATTCTAAATCGCATTTGTTGTGATCTTTAAAATAGCTATACCCAATGTGACTTATAATAAAAATTAGACAAAAATCTGTTTCTGGCCACCATATTCGTATTAAATCCCAAAAATACCATTACAGGTATTGTTTTTCAAACTGCATTATTCTATTAAAGGGCAAAATATATTTAAAAAAATAGATCTCACGATCAGCAGAGGCCAGTTGCTATTTCGAAAGATTTATTGTTTATCTCCGGGCTTCTGAATGCGTACCTTTGTTTCTTTGTTCTCTGCAGAGTAATTCAGAGTGATAAATACACTTACACCCAGATCCATGTTGAAAAATATATTCAAAATTGCTGCACGGAAAAAATAAATGTTTTAGTGATTGTATTATCAAAGTGAAACATAATTCCATGATTCTAGTTTGAACTTTCGTGTAAAGCTATTTAAAAATACCCCCTAAATACAATCTACCTTGACGTGTTCCCAAATATTAGAGCAACAAACCAGAGGAGCCATGTGAAGTTCTCTTCAAAATACATCTCGGATAATAATTTACTCCTATTCTTCAGATGTAATGTTTGCGAAACGTAGTTTTGCAAGCATTTTGTTTGTAATATTATGCAGACAGGATACAATAAAATTGAAGCAAAACTATGGCAAGATGAATCTGAGGAAGGCTTCGGAGTTGACGTACCAAAATTAATAGAAACGCAGTTAAAGATCAACAGAACAAGAGTTCGAAATGTCTCTAGTTTCATTCGTTTATAAGTGATCAACGTTACAAATTTGGCATAGTCTTGTGTTATTTAAATTTATATACTCACTTTTGCTTCACTGTAGAAATATTAAAGCGAATACATGTACATGCAGTACATATATTCGCTAAAAAATAAAGTATTAATTTGACATATTATTTAATCTGCAGTCATTTTTACAGATATTCTTTTACAGCATGATTTTATCTTTCTGTACATAAACTATGTTAACGCTTTTGAGTTTCGTTATGAAGTGAGCAGTACTACATGGACAAGAACCGCACCGAAGATTTCGTTTGTGAAGTAGGCAACAGACATGCATTGCAAAACTTCATTTCTTTAAACACTATATATATCAAAATATTTGGCCCATATTCCCTAACAATTTTTTTTTGGATCCTACAAGTATGTTTTATATTTTTTATCTCATCAACAGTTGCTTTTTAAACGTGTGTGACAAGTATGTGATGTGTTCATTAATAAAATAATTGAAGCTGTGTTTCACGTGAACATAATTATCACAGTTTGGAGTACTTTCTAAGTTATTAAATGGTGTTTAAAGAAAAGGGCAATATGTTGTGGTAAAATGATCTCAAATTTCCGTATTATTGATTTTTAAAACCAGCTGATCTGGAATGCATGCTCTCGTTCTCCTGCAATAGTGTGGTTACGGTGTTTTTTATCCGGTCTAAATACTATTTAATTTAAATTTTGATGCTCCGATTATAGACTATATTATTAAAAGTATTCGGACACTGTCAAATATTTGAATAAGTGCAAAGAATGGTTCCGCAGGATGGTGCACTGTGAGTGTGGTGGTACGTATGTGAACCTGAAGTGTTCTGTCGTGTTATGAGTAATTTTGAAACGTGTATGCCACGAGGACTTGAACTTTCTGTATTCCAGCTGGGCTACTCATAGAGTGTCATTTAAGTACCGTTTTGATAGGGAACATTGCAGCTAAATTAAACATAACACAATCGACTGAAAGTGAAGTCGTGAAATGATGAAAGCAGAATGTACAACTAGAGAAAAGTAAGATTGAGGAAGGCAGCACAAAAAGACGAATCGTTGCAGATTAAACATGGTAAGAAGTGTTAAAAAATACCGCTCTCTTTTCCCGTTTGAATAGCTTCTGAATATTGAAATGCTTGTAATGGCTTGGCTAAGTCCATAACTATTCGCAAAGAATTGCACAGTGTGAGTTGCTGTGGTAGAGGAGCAGCACACAAGGCACACAGCACTACCGCGAATGTGAAGCACCGTTTGGAGTGCTGTATCTCCCGCCGCACCTCGAAAGTTGGCGACAAGAAGGCTGTTGTTTGGAATAAGAATTCACGCATTTCATTCTTCGTATCAGCTAGGCGTATTTGGATTTACCGATAGCCCGTCAAACGATTTTCAACTATTTGTGTTCTTCTAAATGTTAAGTTCGGCCAATGCTCCATCATGATATGGAGTTATTTTAGAGGATGAGACTCTGCCAGTTTGTTTTAATGACAGAAACGACGAACTCTGAAGCGTACCTTGAAGTTCTGGATAACTGCCGTAGAAAGAATGTAGCATTACTATGGAAATGAACGTTATTTCTTCAAACACAATCGAGTCCCCCTTTCGCACACCTCACTGCGTGTGCAGAACTGGTCTCTTGAAAATAAGGTGAAATTGTTCAAATGGCCTGCGCAAACTCCTGGTCTTAATCCTATAGAACACCTATGGGATGAACAGGAACGATTGATACGAAATATACCGCAACGACCCACTTCGCTCTCAACTCTAGCAACAGCTTTGCAGCACAAATGACGAGACATTCCTGTCTAGAACTACCGGAAATTGCTTGATATATGCTTCGACGTATTTCCGCTGTCATACCAGCCAAACGTGGACCGACTAACTAGTTGCGATAATAAATTTATTTGTCCCGAAACCTTGTGGTGTGCGAATACTTTTGATGATATGGTGTAGGTTTGAATAACAGTACGAACCATAATTCCGAATATAACGCAGTGAATGCTTTGATTTTGGTAGAACTTTTCTCAGGCTTTCCAAAAATTACTAAGAATGTTTCAGCCATTCTCCCTGCCACTTGAATAATAGAAAGCACATGAATTGTTTGGAAATCAAAACTAATGCACATTTATATTCAGTTTACACTGTGAACAAGATATTCACCGTCAAATATTTTGAAAAATGGTTTATTTAAAAAAAAAGTTGGAATTTCAAAGGACAACATTGTAATTTCGTAACTGTTGCAAACACCGCTTGATTTACATAAGTGCGTGTTAAAGATAACGACAAGTGGATCTGGAACATTGACTAGCGTATGGAATGTATGATAATGTATCACAAACTCAGGTAGGTGATTATTAAATCAAATGGATCTTGTGGATTCTTTCGTGTATCGAAATGCAAAATTATCGTGCATAACAATCTTATTGTAAACTGTTATGGCCATAATCTGCATCTGGTTTAAAAAGTATACTGTGAAGAGTAAAATTCCCCACGGATCGAAGATGTTTTGTTTAGAGAAAATTTCAGCTAAACCTCCAACCCGGAATTCTTATTCCACGAATTATTGTAATTTATTGTAATTACACATAAGCCGAGATGGAAGCACCTGAGCTGCTTCGACGGCCGGTTTTTTACTTATAAGCTGTTAGTCCTGTGTGTTTCTTGAACGTGTATTTTTCAGCCGGTTAATTCTTTTCTTCGGATGCCTTTTTGTGCTGTGATGTAAGACGTGGAATTGGAAGCGATTTTTCTCGAAAATTGGTAGTGATGGGGCTATGTGTGTTTCATGCTATGATACTAAATATTGCAATTAGCTTCAAGAAAATAGGCAGAGGGTCACCTAAAGACTCACAGTGGATATGTTTCATCGTTGAAGATAATTCAGGAGTCGGGAGAAGCACATTTCATGGAAAGATAAGTTCTGTTTCTGTACACTTGAGACGTTGCTCCATAATGCTCATATTCCTCTTGATATCGTGATGATTCCAATGTATTGCTTCACCAAAGGATTGTTTTAGCATGAGACAATCGAAGAATTGTTACAGGTGGATGTAACCGCTTTCCCTGAGACATTTAGTGACTGGTATCAATATTGCAGACAACTGATCTCTAAGTTCATGGTAGCCTCATAGTGTGCCAAAGGAAGGCTTGGAGGCGAATGATTCATGGTTGAAGTGTATGAAACAGAGGTAGGCTTAATCATATGCAGCTGCTGTCGCTTTGTTGAGAACACTTGGATCGTTAGTTCATTTGAACGATATGCCAAGCAATCTGGGTAGAGATCTACATTGAGAATAACTGAACTGCTTAAAACACTGCTTCGAAAATTGTCACGAAGAGCGATTGACACATCTCACTGCCATCATCTTTGACAGAAGATAAAAGAGGGCAGCACGCCAGTACTTCCTCGTACATCTCAGACAACCGACCACAGCTGAAAGGATAACAGATATTGCTTTTCAGCAAATCAACGAATAAAGAAAGATCAATTTCTTATATTTTCTTTGTTTTATGATAAACAGAACGAATCTAAGCGAAATAAATTACTTTTATGAAGATACACTTATCCAGATAAAAGAAACACAGAACTGTATTATTATCTAATTTTTAGGCACATATTTTTGTACAAAATTGTGTCTTGCCCTGTATATGGTTGTAATATCTTGAATTTTTATATGAATATAAAATTAAATATTTCGCCATATAGAACATATTCTTTTATCAACTACTGGCCAACACGAAAGATCAGTTTTCCTACTCGTATTATGTTCTACAGGAATGTAATCACGAAGTAATCGTATATTGCTTATTACTCCGACTTAAAAATAATTTGCAAGTAATTGTGAAGAGTTTGAATGTATGGACTCTAGTTATGGACTTTAGAATTTGGATAATTAGTTATAGCAAAAGTTAAGGTGAATTCTAGTTATTACCGCTATATCTGAAATTCTATTTTCCTAAACGATTTAAGGAGTTTTGTTATTCTAACACGAAGATTTTTTAATTTTTGAAGATGATTTGAAGAAATTCCCAGTATGCACAAACTATAGAGAAAAGAAAGTATGTTTACAATAAAATATTTGAAGAATTAAACATTACAAATAAGAGAAACAAATTTTGAAAAGCAGTTTAACAGTTGAAAGGTTTTCCAACGCTGATAATATTAATAACCAGTATTGAAGACCACTTAGGAGAAAAGCTTCAAGTCTTATCAATAGAGCAAAAATTTCACAGCTATCAACATTTTGGTAGCCTACGTTTCCAGAATCATGGTAAGGTTTCGAATGACAGAACCTAGTCTCAGTGAAGGAACCTCATATGTTTTGAAAATCATTTCCTTCCATCAACAGCATCTCCAATTCTAAGAAAGGGTTTCCTTAAATACAGAGTTGCAACACATAAAAGTCCAAGAAGTTTCTTATTCGTCAATAATAAGTTACAAGAATTTCGAAATTACAGTGCAGCATATTCTATTTCGACTAAGTATGAAAAAATGATTGAAATGTAAAATTTGACAAATGCACAAATAACAATATTTCACTTGTGATCTAGGAAGAAATCATTGGAGTAACAGGGATGTTAATATCAAACACATCTTCTTGAATTACATGCGTTATAAAAGACTGTTTAAATTTAAAGATATATTTTGCAGCATTTAGAAAGTTCACAATTTTTTTATAGTAAAGAACTATTAAATATATCGAAAGGAAGATCAAAGGTTTAAGTTTCCGAGTTCTCGGAGCAGTTAAATTACAAATGCGTTACCTATACCACGCATTGTCGCTAAAGACAAGCGGATTGCACTGACTGTGCTGTAAGGAATCTTAGAAAACGTTGTGGCGTTTTGTTCGTCCGGTCAATACATATTACTGATTTCACAGCACACTGATTTTAATTTATGGCAAGGGCAAATGACAGATTCCCTAATGTTTGTAGAGTAACAAACTGAAGGAAATTGAAATACCATATGCAGTAATTAACAATGTCTCAGATAAAGAATATAAAGAACACTGGTGTATATCTCCGTTTCCAAGAAAATAAAAGATAAACATAACGAAAGATGTATGCTATTTATGCAGATAAATAAACCATGTAAAATAATAAATGCAAGTTTGTTCCTGAAATATTCCCTTTCGGCAGCTACTCGTATTGTCTTCTCACATCTAAAATATTCTCAAATGTCTACTTACAATTGATCGATACTGGTACTATTCAAATTAAGTGGTAAAGGACGGAATTTTTACACCAACCCTCAGTTTCCAGAGTTAATTACGAATACAGTTACCCAGACTTGTTCATACAGATAAACAAGAATCATCATTGTTGAATACAATTATTTTAGAATCTTTGAAGCACGATACAAAATGCTACCGATTTGAGTGAGGGAGTGTCACTCTAAAATTTAAAAAATGCAACATTTGCAAATGTGCACACTCCTCGAGCACGGATAGTAATATTTGACATGCAACAACATGGAGAAATTTACAGAAATCAAACAGAGAAATAAAATAATGATCCGAAAACTGATAATCTAACGTAATGGGTGCTGAAAAAAATTTATGAGGATACGGGCATCACATTTGGAATTCAGCATAAAGAACTTCATCCTTAAAAGAAAATACGTCAGAATTACGGCTTATAACGAAGTAAATTTCTCCGTCTTTTTTAGTCTACGCCGGGATTCGATGCCCCCCCCGGCCCTCTTTCGGGGGGAGATGTGACGTACCTGCCAGCAGGACGCACACGACAATAAAGGCACATAGCAATCAGAACAAATGTCTGCGTAGCTCAGTTGGTAGAGCGACTTGTTCCTAAATAAGCAGCCTCGGGTTCGAATCCCGGCGTAGACCAAAAATGACCGAGAAATTTACTTCGATATAATGGCCCCCGAACTATCCGGATGACCCGGCCGTTCAAAATCTCGCATTGGTGTGATGTTATTTCCACACCGCGAGACAGGAAAAATCAGAGAATCCCTTCTCCAGCACTTCGAAAAATAAAAATGTGTGATGTTGCATTCCACACAGCAGATTGACTGGGAGTTCTCAAGTGCACGTTCTACAGTGGATGGCTGCCTGCAACGATTCATGATCACGGCTGACCCGTGGGCAATGCCCCCGGCCCTCTTCGGGGGGAGATGTGACGTACCTGCCAGCAGGACGCACACGACATAAAGGCACATAGCAATCAGAACAAATGTCTGCGTAGCTCAGTTGGTAGAGCGACTTGTTCCGGAATAAGCGGCCTCGGGTTCGAATCCCGGCGTAGACTAAAAATGACGGAGAAATTTACTTCGTTATAGGCTGTTATAGGTGTTCTGTATGTCCCTAGCTGAGATCGTGTGTGTTTGCAAATATTATGCGATAGATCATAACGGCAAATTTTAAAGCTGGCAATATTAATGTGCAATCGTTGACAAAAGTTAGTAAAAGGAATGAAAATCAGCGAAAAAAAATTGTTTCTGTAGGTATGTATGTATGCTTAACAACAGTTCTAAAGCTTCTAAAAATATTTCTCTAGGCTTCTCTCTCTATCACGGAAACAAAATATTCACAGCTCTTCTCAAACTTTTGGTTTGAGGGAAATGCTGAATGCAATTTTTAATGTAACTACACCAGATGCCGGAGGTAATGCCAGCCATGCGTGCCGCAGCTTTTTTCAAAACTCCGCCCATACGTCGCGCCAGGATCCATATATCCGTTGTTCCGCTCCACAGCAATGGAAAGTGCCGTGCATGTTTTTATTTCAGCATTGAGAGAGCCGTGTAAATGCATGTTGTGTATTTTCGATTTGATTAAAAATTTGGTATCGCACTTCACGACTCACACACACATATATGCAATTTAAAACTTGATAGACCTGTAGGACGTAAGTTTGCGGATCGACAATTTCTTGACGCAGCTGAATAGAACTCCAGATGTATCATCGGCATTCCACTTTCAAATGGGTAAACTCAGGATCCTCAGTAAAATAGTTGTAAAAGCATGAGTTGCATAGTGATACACTATTTTCAGATTCACGGTTGTCGCAATCTCACTTAATATAAAATTAGGGTTTATTAAACAGCTGCAGCTGTCGAAAGGATTTTTCCAAAGCAATACAATGTATTAGAATTTATCAGCTTATTTTATTTATTTTCGTCACTAATTAGGATTTAAATAAATCATTATTTAGTAATAACTTGTACTACTTCGAAACATAAATTTTACAACATAGTTCAATACGTTGAAATATATTTTACAAGTATTATACATTTATAAGTTTTGAAGTTTATCCCTCAGAAGGAAAGTCATAACAGAGGCTACACTGTACTACACAAACTGTAATGTGTCTATGCTCATTTATAAAATACAATGAAACGATGGGATTAAAGCAAACATTCATGTCCATTTATAGGTAATACATGTACTTCAAAAGATGTGCGGCAAGCGACGTGGGCAGAAAAAAGATAAAAACCTTTAACACTTCAGGAAAAAGATTTCTGTACGAAGATTTCTTCTTCTTTTTAGAACCCGTAGGTGCAGAAAGATGAAAAACGCTTTCCACCAATCACCATGCGTTGAATCCAAGCAAATTCAATTTCTCCAGCTAAGTGACATTTGACACTTTGAGAAGAAAACCACAACACACGGATATATAGATATTAAAGCTGTCGTGTTCAAAGATCGTGAATTATTTAGCTTGAAGTTTAGGCGGTTTACATAGGATTTATATTTTTTACAGCATTAATTTTGAAAGCAGAGATTTCTTTTATCAAATTTTACCCCATAAAGATTCACTTTCCATTAAGGCATTTTTCTTAGGAGTCGTAGATTGGTGTTATTCAGTTGTGTCTACGGAAAGGATTAATTAGTTTGAATACTGTTCTGGTTATATATTCCGTAAACAAGCTTTGAATCCTCAGGTGATACTGATTCAAAGCGTTAGACAAAATCGATACCTTAGAAAAGAATCTTTAAAATAAACCACTTTGGTACAGCACATTACGTAATATGATTCTTATAATTTTGTCTGATATCAAGAGCAATTTATAAGCAACCGTATGTCAACGGTGCAACTGCAGTCATTGTTCCAAGAGACTTAAAGAGAACATAAATATCGTCGTTAGTGGATCTACTGCAGTGTCAATATCCAGTATTTCTTTCTTTCAGTCCTTCGGACAGCTATAATGTTTTCCAGACTTTTACAAAAAAACTTACTAATCTTCAAAAAGTAAAAATAATTGAAGTCTCACTCGACACATTATGTTGAAACACTTTGGAAAGAAAAACATGACATCGAAATACTGTATTAGTTCAAGAAAGTTACTGTGACACTTGCGTCTTGCTACCACCAGTATTTGAAAGCGTCGTTGTAATTATCTAGGGAGACCGTTTTCGAATGTTCTACACAGGAGCGGATTGGGACGACCAAACCAGGCAGGGAGTTTTAGTCTTGCAGTCCACAATAAAACCGCACATACATCCAGAGGAATACGTCATAAATTCCCTCAAGGATATAAATATTTGATTCTGGACGAAGCAGAAGTGTTGAAATATGTATTGTAAACCTAATGCAATTGTGAATACATTTTAACCATTTGAAGGTGTAACAATTTAAAAATTATTTCTTGATTGAATGTAGCATCAACCCATGCTCAAAAACGGGGTGTTGTAAAATATTATTATTTTACTTAAAAAAAAAATATTTTGACAAAAGACAGAAGCATCTAGTCTTTTGAAGACCCCTTTTGCAACTAAGTCACTATGAAAGTCATTCTGAAAGTTAAAACGTGCTCGTTCAACACAGCAATTTTCTTTGCAATTAATTTTCATATTTATTTTCTTCCTGTTCGCCTACTGCGCAATGGTACTGGTATTTCCTTCTTGAGTAGAGGCCATTTTTAAGTCTACCCATTATTTGACCCATGTGCCAATACTGTGTAAACCCTTGTTTCTTTTTAGATAATCCGAGTTCTGTGTCCCACACAGAACTCGGATTACCTCTGCTAGAGAAGCATGCTTTGTGTCAGTCATTTGATAAGACTGAGGGTTCAGGATATCACATGAGGATAGGGCACACCAAGGGCTCTGGTTTTCTAAATCCAACAACCTACATCTAATTGTTGTTAGCCTTAGCTGAATTAATTTATAAGAGCTTGCCCGGTCAGGAGGCACATTTCCCTCAGACGTGCAGAAAACGTTGCTATTTTACTTTGAAACTAACGCACAACATAAATAGAAGGACAAGTTATCTTATGTAAATAAGCATTCAAATAGAAATAAAGTTCCAATAAAATTCATGCTTCTATTATCATAAGTACCGAAATAATTATTCGTTTTTTTCAAAAGACCCAGACAAAAGGATAGCAGAAAGTGGGCCATTTTTTGAATGGTTCACCGGGAAATGTCCCGGTATCCCGTTGCGCCAATCCACAACTATTTCTACACTTCGTTGCTCTAGCTGTTTTGTAAAACAAAAAGCACTGACGAAAGGAATCGTAAATGTTGAAAACACCAAATGGTGAACAAGCAAGCTTTTTGACCAATCATGGATCGCAAAGATCTTTGTAAATGCAGTTCAAACGTAAAGTGGCTAAATGTCACTTTAGACCAATGGAAACAATATGAATCTTTTTGAACAATTATACATTGCAAAGCACTTTGTAAATGCAGTTCAAATGTAAGGTGGTTAAATGTCACTTTAGTTTCTTTGTTTTCACAGTGCGTCAGTTGTACCCGGGAATACAATTTTGGAATAATTCGGTGCTGATGTCAAAGTTAAATCTCAACAATCCGAAAAACCCAATTCTGCAGATGCATGCTTCGTGTGGTAAAATCTACTAGGAAGGCTAAGAGTTTTTTTACTAAATACCACATTATCGACATTTTTGCGCTGCGGCAGTTCTGTTGTTATGTCTGTGATGGAGAGCTACATAACTGGAGTTAATTTTCCTTCTCTCTACTTAGATGACATTTGTGTTGGATGATTGATGCAGACAGTTTTTTCTACGATTGTTTTTATGAAAACTGAGCTGCTAATTTCGATATTTTGGTTTCTTTTTTCCCTTTGTATTGTCTTTAAATTTGAGCATTCAGCACCGAAACAAAAGAGCACAAAATCGGTGGCGGTTGCACAGAAGAGCAAAGAAAAATTATATGAAAACTATAAGAAGCAACAAACTAATGACGTCACAGCTTTCCTAGTGTTAGAAGCCTCGCATATTAGTAACAGAACTCAAAGTTCCGTACGGTGAAAAACGCGACCACACCCATTAAAATCTACTTTTTCTTAACGTTGCTATATTTATAATTTATTTTTTAGAAAACTTTCTAACACATTACATGTCTCTTATATCAGAAAGTTGAGTTTTTCGTGAGGGGAATTAATTTAGTAACGGTTATGTGGTCACTAGTTTAAGCCAAACACGACAAAACTTACCCTGCCTTTGTGTTTGAGAGCACTGTCATTTGAGAAACCAAAACTGTAATTGAGTGTGTGATTCCCAAACTTGGCACGCAGTATTCACTTACCTGAAGTTCTATTTGGTGACGTCACGTCTGTTCTGTTATAAAAAGAGGAGACAGTTTGCCGTAGCGAATTGTGTACTTCGCTGTTTATTTTAAAGAATTACGCCCCTTCACACAATAATAGAGAACGCAACTCGTGCGTGAAAAATTCAGTTTTGACTCAGTACAATTTTTTATATTTCCAATTTCATCCGTATAAATTCGTTGAATTGGGCTCTGATTAATTATTTGCTGTTGTTGTTATCTCTATTATTTTTAGATTATTTGTTGCTCATTGTAATAGCGATATTATGCGCAGCTTAACGGATGATGTGTACTTTTACTTTTCTTTGACGATGATAGAGTCTTTATTCCTATTCTGTTACTCCGCTGCTCATGCCGATGCTTTGACTCAGTTCTCTTAATATTTCTCGTGGCTTTTCCCCAGTATTCTGCATTGGTTAGCATGTTCGCACCATCTGGAAGATAACCTTATCAGGAAAGAAACAACATAAGGGACACTGGGTATATATAGTGTTGCACATTTCCCAAATTCCCATGTATATGCTATATAGAAAGAAAGAAACACAAATCCTATGCTTTTTACAGTACATGTTTTTTTGCATTTCTTGAACTGCCTTCTATAAAGGCATGTCTGCGTGATGATTTAATTATGTTTTTCTTTTGTGTTTCTCAATTTCTGTTATATAATGTTTGATATAGGATGATTGAATGATTTTCAATATTGTTTTAGGATCCGGCATATTTATTGACAATTACAGGATGGCGGCGACATTATTTCTGATTGGCCATCAATTGTATTTTTGACTTATCAAAGCAATAAACACGTTATGGAGGGAGTTCTTTGTACTATATCCGTTGATTGCATAAACTTTCCAATTTTTTTCAACTATCTACTTTGTTCAACAGGAAGAGTTAACCATATACTATATCATTCCTCATTGTAGTGCGTTAGAAATATTAAATATATATATAATTAATGTTTTCAAGAAATTACTAAAATATAGCTTCAATATTTTTCTTGCTGAACATAAAGCACTGTGACCATGGTTCGACACATATCCAGGCTGCTTCTTTCAGGGAAGAGCATAATTTTGATCATTAATGATATATTTACAGTCAAGTTTCTCATCCTAAGTGCTGTAAATGTTTCTATAGTTTTTGTGTGAAAGTTCAACAGATGACACATAATTCTATGACGTATTTACCGTTTTTCCTTAAATGTATCAAATGTAAGGTAATTTGATTGACTGATTGAAACTCTGCCTACTGCATATTCAATATTTCTCACAAATATTTATATTTCAAGCGCAAGATGAAAAATGCCCAGTTAGAACTTTTGTAAAATGCATGAAATGTGGCATTCTTCTACATGGCAAAGGTTAGGTGAACCATTTAATTCACTAAACATTTAGAACACTGACAGAAAGAAAATTCAAATTCGTTTTGCCAAAGCTCAGAAAAGCACTTTGTATGCTCCGAATAATAGAAGATGGGAATATACAATGGATAGGTGTCGAAGCAAATGGATTGTTCTTTGGGCGCTTTATAATTGAGCTTCGCTATCTGGAATTAAATTTGTGTCACCGGTCTTGGTGATCTTATGTCTGACGAAACTGGATAATGAATTAAAAAATAGATCAAACTTGCATCTAATTAAAAAAAAATGTTTGGAATCAAATTTTTACAGACCACAATGCTGCTCAAAATGAAGTACCTGGTGTCCTCATCTAACGTACGTATACATTTATATGCTAGTACATAAGGTATGTGTGGCTTTTTCTTGAAAAAGGAATTCAAGATGAAAAATCCTTCTGCCTCTGCAAACTCAACGAGAGTATTTCCACGCTGGTTTCTGTTGCCGTGACCGAATTTACCTACTGAAGTTTCATTCTGTTGCCGGTGCCCTATTCAGCCTCCTATCAGTGGTTTATAAAATCTTCACTAAAGTTCTTTCACACCGCTTGAAGGTAACACTGGACATGGCTCAACCGAGAGAACAAGCTGGATTCAGGAGTGGCTACAGCACAATAGATCATATCCACGTACTGAGAGAACTAATTGAAAGAGCGAGGGAATATGAACTTCCATTGTGCATGGCTTTTATCGATTATGAAAAAGCCTTTGATTCGGTGAAACCATCAGCAGTTACCACGGCTCTGAAATCCTGCGGTATTGAAGATGCATACATTAATATTATTAATAACATCTATGAAAATGCAAGTGCAAAGATTCGGCTGTTTGAAAATACAACACACATAAAAATTGGAAAGGGAGTGAGACAAGGTGACACCATATCTCCGAAGCTCTTTAATGCCACATTGGAAAATGTCTTTCAATCACTGAACTGGGAAAACAAAGGGATAAAGATTAATGGAGATTATCTAACCCACCTTCGTTTTGCTGATGACGTAGTCATTTTTGCAACTACCCCATCAGAGCTGCAGAGTATGATCCAGGAACTTGCTGACAAGAGTAAAGAAGTGGGATTAAAAATGAACTTTCAGAAGACAAAAGTGATGTTCAATGCTTTTACAAGAAATGAAGATTTATCGATTGATGGAGAAAAACTGGAGATAACAGATACGTATGTTTATCTTGGACAGCAGATATCAAGTGAGGGTCACATTGATGAAGAAATTAATCGGCGTACAAAACTTGCCTGGAGAGCTTTTGGAAGAAACAGCATAATTTTCAAGAGCAATATGCCATTATGTCTTAAAAGAAAAGTGTTTGATCAATGCATCCTTCCAGTGCTTACGTATGGTGCAGAGACGTGGACCTTAACTAAAAGAGACATACAAAGGCTGCAGACAACTCAAAGAAGCATGGAGAGGTGCATGCTTGGTATAACTAGGAGAGATAAGAAGAGGAACTCGTGGATCCGAAAAATGACAAGAGTGGAAGACATCATGATCAGAGTTAAATCCCTGAAATGGCAATGGGCTGGACATACTGCCAGAAGGACAGACCATAGATGGACAGCCGAAATTTTAGATTGGATTCCAAGGGACAGGAAAATACCCAGAAAAAGACCACATGGGAGATGGGTGGATGAAATTCGTAAATATGCGGGAGTGACATGGAGGAGACTGGCACAAGACAGACCGTTGTGGAGGAAACTTGGGGAGACCTTCGTCCAGCAGTGGATTGATAATGGTTGACAATGATGATGATGATGACATAAGGTATACTTACCCACCTCACATAAATGACTAACTGTAAGACATACATGGCCACATAAATCACGCACTGATTCCTAGTAGAGTTCGATTTAAAAATACAATCGCCTAAACGATTCATCTGAGCAGCACTGAATTTGGCTTGAAGGTTTACGCCAGGTGTTCCGGTTTCAGTTATTCCCGAACGGATGTTTTGTAGGTCATTTCACGCACGAAGTTGCAAGCGTTTACCTCGAACGCTGGGACACCGAAGCAAAGTTCCAGGAACCGGCGATCTTCGAGACGAAATGGCCGGTAGATGACCGGGTTAGAGGTCCCAACAGAATGGCAAGCATCGTTCCAGAAAACAGACTACCAACAACCCTGCAAGTCATAGCTAAACACAACAATTGTAGACTAAGGTTCATCTCTGAAATCACCAGGTATTTTGACGAGTAGGAAGGCGAATACACCAGCCGACAATAGTTTTGCCGGTCTCCTTTGATGCCTCTGAACTACGGAATTATGTTGGATGCGATTCATGAAATTGAAGACTGAGATACTGTTAGTTACACTTGTGAACTTAAACGTTTGTTACACTAATTTTTATAATTATTGAACACAAAGTGAGCCCTTGGTATGTGGTATCAGCATAATGACATATCCACAAGCTGTTTGGAACACAGAAGTTAGAAATGTAGCAAGTTCACGTAATTTTAAACTTCGGGAAAGCAGGTTGCTTAATCATTATGACATACCCTGCATTTGCGTCGCCTTCTATTTGCATGTTGCGTATTTGAAGCACTGCTTAAGACAGCTAAATAAGAGTGGTTTAAAATTTTCTACTTTTACGAGAAAGTTTTGACCTTCCGTAAATTATATGCAAAAATGCATCGCGGTTAACGGTAAGAACAATTTTGGATATAAACGTGGTAAGATGGTAGGACATGTTATCGTTTTTTATACTGGATATGGTGTTCTGCATTTTTTCCTCCCAAGACATCGAACAGGAATACCGTTCCTACTTTCATCCAATGTAGCACTTTCACGGCAAAACAAGACAGTTATATCAAACATTCGCGTATCCATTGGCTTAGTCATTGACCAAAGGCACTAATTCAAGACGCATGGCTGCCCAGCTGCTTTCTATCCGCATTTTTGACTCTATAAAATATCCAAACAATCGGAGTATAATGAAGAGCATTACTAGCAAATGCTTCAGTTTTCAAAACGGCGTATTTCCTCGTATTCAAAGATATTAACAGACGATCTGCAACCATTGTGCGGAACTGTGACAAGCTACAAATAAGTGATGCAAAGCTGTGGCGCCCACTTCGGTTTTTCGAAAAAGAAAAACCTTTTTGCATATACGCTATCCCTCATTGCAGCACTTTGATTTCACATAATGTTTATAAAACTGTTCCTAATACTGAAATTCTGCATTGAAAAGCTGCTTCGAAGTTCGACAAAAATACTAGGAAACCATGCGCATGATTGAATGTTACGCGGTCGCTGTCTCCGAGCCTTAGCCGTGAAACGAGCAGCACATTAAGACAGTGGTTAAACAACAATACAGTGATTGGTCAAGAATCTCTCATGTGGGAAGCAGTGATTGATGTGACAATGCAGTGATTGGTCAAGCATCCTTCACCACGTGGCCGTGCGAGTGCCTTGTACGGAATACATTTCCATTCAAGTAAAAAAGAAAAGAGTAAGCGGAAAGCCATTGTGAATGGCCAATTTATAGTCACAGGCTACCTAATTTTGTTAATGGGTGATTCATGATTTTTTTTATTGGGGTTTTAGTACCACAGTGAGCAACTCAATAGGCTATAAGCAGTCTCCCTTCACTAATTTTGGGAAACTGGTTCCAGGGAAGGGAGAGATCCAGTGCCTTAAGACAAATACAACATCCATGCCTCACCGGTATTCGAACACGGACCCATCTCGGACGAACGATCAAAGGCCATCGCATAGACCACTGAGCCACCGGGGCGGAATCCATGATTCAGGCGAGTAGAAATTTCGGTGCTCGTGCAAAGAAAAATGATGAATCAATTTATTTGACAATTCTTACAACCTTTTTCAGTTATGTGCTCCATTCTCATTACTCTGACGAATAATGAAAGACATAAGAATATTGCTGTGCAAGATCAAAGAGAAGATATTGAATGTCAAATGCGTCCTCCAGCGATTTGGTTGCTGAAAAATTTCAGTTGCGCGGTGACTGATTGATCAATTTTAATAAAGCAAGTATTTCATTTCTAAATATAACACCCATAAGCAAATGATGGCTTCATCAATGAAGTTTTAAAAAATTCGAAGACTGTGAAAGTTGCTGTTGAATGAGACTAGACAAACACTTTCAGATATTCTCCAAAAACACCTTCACATGTAGGTGCAATACTAGTACAGGTAAGTTTACTGAGTTTTGGATGAACTAAAATATTGTAAATCAATTATTTTATTTTGGTACTTCAGCGAACGATAGAGAAAAGTTAAATACATAGCTAAGTGGATTCGGTGTTTCAAAACAATAATTAAAAATCAGCCGAAAATAAAAAAAATGCGAAATTATCACCGAAACCTTACCCCCTTCTCTAAAGTACAGTAAATCTGTATATCTGCATGGACGATAGGGAGAGACCATCGTGTTTTCATTTTGGCAAAAATTCATCGAATTAGAATTAATTCTTCATACCTGAAAATAATTTCCGAGAGTCAGCGATCGTAACAAATAATCCTTTCAAAAACATTCAAACCAAACCTTTAGAGCTGAGGAAACTTAGTTTGGTGGTAGTTTTACTTATTCTGGTGATAGTTAAATAGTTGTATCCAGAAGGAAGAAACAGACAGGATTGGATCTTGGTAGGTATGTTTGACATCGTGAGACATGCAAATGATTCAAGTATCACGCTAAGCCGTGCATGTGACGCAAGTAAAGAGGGGTCATGGCGCCGTCTTGACCGAGTATATAAGGTCGTCACGTTGCGCTTGCTTGCCGTTCTAACTCGTGCTGTTGTGTTGGTGCCATACTTTGTATGTGAGGTATGCCTCCGAGAAAATTTCGAAACAATTCAAGCAGTTGGATGAGCTCCAAAGGGGCCGGATCGTCGGGCTCCGGGATATGGGATGGCCTTATCGCGGTATTGGGCGCCATACCGGTCGTGCGGATGTCACTGTAGCACGCTGTTGGCGGCTGTGGATAAAACAAGGCACACAGGAGCGACAGGGTGAGTCTGGGAGACCTTGACGAAACACGAAGAAAGACGACCGACGGGTTGTCCAACATGCGCGGAGTGACCCAAAAGCCAAGTTTTTTAGATATTCAGTGAGCAGTTATGCCCTCCGTGCATCGTCTGATTAGTGACAGCACTGTTGGCAGACGACTGTATGCCATAGGGCAAGTTTTGCACAAGAAAAGACGACACTATTGGCTACAGTGATGTGTCCTTTTATATAGGTGCCCGATTAAGGCGGTGAGGTAAATGAAGTATCTGGGAGTTGTTCTGATACTAAGCTTTCGGGACTCCCTCACCTTCGTTACCTAAAAAAGTCGGTGTAATATGACTTTGAACAGGATTAATGGAATGAGACTAAATAGGGAAGCCAAGAAAGTTGTGTACAAACGTGGAACTGAGAGGATACTCACGTATCCGTGTTTATCCAGGTGGTCTAACGCGGTTAGGATGAGGACAAGAGTCAATCAAATCCAGCGTTGAGCGCTTTTGGGTATTACTAAATGCTTCCGTACGAGTTCCACGACTGCGCTGCAAGTGCTCGCCGGGTGTGAGTCGGCGGACTTGGTGGTATCAAGGGAGCATCAATGCAATCCCTCAGATTTGGCAACAATGTTGATATAATCGTAGACCACTATGAGTTTTCGTATGTAGAATAGGCGAAAATTGATTAGGCTTGCAAATCAGCCAAGGAAATATGTCCCATATGCAACAAAGACCTCCCCAATATGGTAAGGGAGAGAGCTGTTCACGGACAGATCCAGAGTAGGTGGTTGCGAAGATGCAAGGTTTTGCGAGCTCTCGGATGGCAATGAGACGCACGCGGGACAATTGAAATTATCGCCCAACTTCTCGGTCTTACAAGCAGGTTTGTTGGCGATCGTAGTGGCGTTGCGGTGGGCCCTGCCGAGCAGCAAAGGACGAGAAATCATGTTTTTTTTCAGAGAGTCAAGCAGTACTGAAAGCGCTTGGACAGTTCAGGTGTAGAACTCCTAGGCACTGGGTGCAATACGGTGGTTTCATTCCACTGGGTCCAAAGCCATGTCGGAACCACTGGAAACGAACTTGCAGACCAGCTGGCTAAGGCAGCAGCTGGGAAAGGGAGTTTTGAATTTTAGCTGTGAACGTAATAGCAAAGTGTTTATACCAAACTAAAAACAGCCACGCAGGCGGAGTGACAGCCGCGGTGGTATGAGGGTGATAAGAGAAGGAGAGCACACTGTATCTTTCCCCGAGTTTGTAGAAGGCGTTTGGAAAGTGACTGGTTCCTGAACCAGGTACTCATCGGCCATGGCATGTCGCCGGAGAACCTCCGCCGATTTGCGGTACGGGGCGAGTGTGTTACTCTGGGGCACAGTCCACGGATGTCGCACAGATGATCTTAGACTGTTTTTCTCTTTCAGAACAGAGAAAAGTCCTCGCCCCCAATCTAGGGAAAACGATGGACCTATCGATTCTGATCGAGTACCCCAGAGCGTCTCAAGTGCTTATCAAGTTGGTCTAAGACTTCGTGGCGAGGCAGGAATAATTCTTAACAGAAGAGAAACGACAGAAGATAGAAGACCAAAGAGAACCGTCGACTTGCCATACGGTCGTCTTAGCAGCACTGGCCCAAGTGCTGCACTGTAAATTATTTGTAAATAATACCTTTTTATCTCTGTAAGGGACCTCTTGAAAATAAAGGCTTTTTTCCCATTCAACAGGATCCTCCAGAGCATATATGTGTTTGTATCTGTTTAGCCAGGAACGAATAAAGAGTCTTAGCCCCGTACCCCATCGCGCTGGAAAATACATCTCCCAGCCACACACAAAATTAGAGCCCCGGGACATTAGCGCATAACGCGTATGGGCTATGGTAAAGGTACGAGAAGTGTGTGTCCCGTGAAAGCTGCAGATCTCTGCTGGTCTCTGGACCGATCCTTTTCCGGGTGAAGGACTAGAGGATCCTGGTAGGATTGCTCTTACAACGCCTTCACGACTGGTTTTGAGAGAATTCCCCATATTCGTGCGAAGTCCGCATTTAGACGGTGCAGGTATAATCATCAGCCTAACCTTACATACAAGGAGAACGTTATATGGTCACCATTGCATCGTCGCCAAAGACAGCAATATTGTCGTTCGAGAATGTCATGGAACACTCAGAATGACAGGGGGTGATCTTCAATGACAAGTGCCATTTTCGTCTTGGAGACGACCAACGAATCCTTGTATTAAGGCACCGTGGTCTGCCCCAAGATAAACGATTTTTTGTGGAGCGTCACTCGTCCAGAGTGACCTGGTGTCATGATGTACGGTGCGGTTGCCTATGATGCCCGATCACCTTTGTTCTTCATTATAGGCACTTTGACAGCCCAACGTTAAATTAATGCGGTACTGCAACCAGTGGCAATACTTTTCCTGAACGCTCACTCCGGTGCGATTTTCCAAACGACAACGCTCGTCCTCATACTGCTGCTGTATCGAAAGCTTGCCTTCAAGGCACTGACACTCTGCAATGGCCAACCTCGTCGTCAGACCTTTCGCGGACTGACAACATGTGGGAAGCTATGGGCCGTACTATCCACAGTACACCCCATACCGCACAATCTGCAGGAACTGCGTGGAAAGATTCCAGCTGCATGAAATGGCTTTTTGAAGGTCACCCTTAGGAACCTGTAGAACTCCACGGCGAGACGTCTGGCATGCTTCTGAGTAAACATGGCTACCCGACGCCATACTGACTTATTGGCGTGTAGCTCCATAAATATTGCCCATATCAACATGAATGTTTAATCACTTATTGTTCTTGGCACCTTTACCTCCATCTCAAATAGCATTGCAATCTGTCACGTCCTTCTTGGTGCAACTATTTTTTTATGATGAGTTTATGTAGTTGCGATTTCTCTATGTTAGTGTGGACAGAACCCTTTGTTTTATGCCATGAATTCATGAAGTAGGCTGTAACATATCACTATTTTGTTTAAGTCTACGGACGCAAAAAATATATGCTAACATGTATAACGTAAAATAATATTGCTCATTTTATTGTAAAGAAGCAAAAATACGATAAGATGCACAGAGCAATGTTTGTTCGTTTCCTATTTCAAAGAAAATGTTTTTGAAGGGCAAAGTACATTCAGCCAAATGACATGCATGAATACATGAAATAAAGCAATATATGAAGACATTCAACGCTTTGAGCTCTTCGAAGTTGAAAAAAGTAAGAAAATGCAGTCAGATTCCTCCTGGTACAGTTTCTCGACTTCGTACAGGAATTTAAATTATAAGAAATCTTTTGCTATAGAATTAAGAGTCGCGTATATTGGTAAAGTTTTTTTTTCATGTGATTTTCCACTAATTTGCCAAAGACCGATAGTTCCGTACTTTAGGCGTTTTTTCCATAAAAAAATTTTCAGTTGTTATTTTATTACCAAACGATGTTCGCTGCTGTGTGACAAAAATTGTACCTGTGTCATGACTCCTAAAAATTCCAACAATATAATAAACGTTTATGTGGAAAATGTATTTTTCTCTATGAAACACATAATACCGTATTAAATTTTAAGGTACTTGAGTACATACAACGATGAAACAATGGGTTGTAATCCTGAGAAAAGATGCTCCTTCCGACTACAGAGATTTCCTATATCTTTTCAAAAAAAGTATGAGCCATCTTCGTAAGAACAAAGTAAACACAGTACCATGTGTCACACGTTAAATATGCTAACCAACTAGGCAGGCGTGTTAAGCAGAATAAATTAATTCAATCCCAATGTGACCCCCACTTCAAAATATAATGCACAGTCTCATTGTTTCATTCAGTTATATATAACTTATGACTACAAAACTTACAGTGTTGAAATAAAATAAAAATACCAACGTTTACCACAATTAAAGGTTTATTAAACATCGACTATAGTTTCGCAGAGTGTTTGGCTTGGCATCATCAGGACAAATGGAGCGTAAACGTTCACTTCATTGTGACATCACCAGAGTTCTGACGGTCACGGTGTTTGGTGAGTTGAAAAGTTTATCGGGCCTAACAGGTTTATCGCTCATTGATAAACCTAATCCGACTATCAAGCTTAATGTACACTGCTGGACAATTGCTAAGGACGGATCATAAACGGCTATATAGCGCATAGAAAAGTAAGTGTGGTTGGATGCCAAGTGAAATAAAATAATGTCAGAATGCCAGGACATTACAACAAAGACAATTTATTGTGCTCTGAAATCCAGAAGGCTTTAAAACGTGTTCAAGGAACAAACAGGCCATTTTTTGCAGAATACGTAAACGGGAAAAAAATGCAATTACCGTCCGCAGGCGTTCCGGCGTAAGATGTCAATACGGAATATGGCCACCGTGGAGGGCGATGCAAGATTCCAGACGTCGTGTCATGCTTTGCACAACATTATCAAGCAGCTGTTGGGGTAATTTATCCCATTCCTCTGTCAGTGCACGGAAGAGGGTGTTCTTGTTTATTTTAGGGCATTGGTGACCAGCAAGACTCCTCCCCAAACCATCCCACACATTTTCAATGGGATTCAGATCTGGAGAACGTGCTGGCCATACGAGGTGCTGAATATCCTCGCTCTCAAGACACTCCTGGACAGCGACTGTTCGATGACATGTTGCGTTGTCGTCCATGAAAATGAATATATCACCGACAGCACCACGGAACATGCGAACAAGAGGTAGCAGAACATCATTAATGTACCGTTGGCTAGTCATAGTCCCAGGTGGAAGCACATAGAGCGACGTACGGACACTGATCATGATGCCAGCCCATACCATGACACTATATGTCGGATATCGGTCCCTTTCCTGTATGTTTGCTGGACAATATGCAGTACCACTATCACGCCAGATCATTTGTCGTCGACAATCAGACGATAGACTGTATCTACTCTCATCTGAGAAGAAGACAGCAGACCAGTCGTTATTAGTCCAATTGCGATGTTGATGGCACCATTGCAAACGGGCGGTACGGTGACGTTTGGACAATGGGATGCACACAACAGGACGGCGGGCGTATAATCCTCCTTCATGCAAACGTCTGGCGACAGTTTTTTCGGAGATCTGCTTGCCAGCAGCAGCCATAAACTGATTTGCTACCTCACTAGCTGTGCTGCGCCGGTGTCTTTTTGTTGATAGCACTATGTACCGATCTTCTGGAGGTGTACTGCAAACCCGACTAAGCCCCGTGACGTTTGCTACACTCTCCATTTGTTTGAAATGATTCCCAAAGCTTTGAAACAACACTGTGGCTGACGTCGAACTCCCTGGCAACATCTGTTATTTTTCGCCCTTCTTCAATCTTGCCAATAATACGGCTACGCGTAAAATCATCTAGGTGATGTCGGGAAGACATACTGAAAATTGCAAGTTCGTCAATTGATTCTTTCCCTTTCAACTTTGCGTTTGAACAACAACGGTCAATAAGCGTCAAATCCTTTATATCTCTTATCAGCGCTATGACGTCACGAACAAGTTCGGC
Organism: Macrothele yani; assembly: GCA_039090855.1. Taxonomy (NCBI): domain Eukaryota; kingdom Metazoa; phylum Arthropoda; class Arachnida; order Araneae; family Macrothelidae; genus Macrothele; species Macrothele yani. The sequence goes on along the minus strand of CM077034.1, from coordinate 189,916,387 downwards.
AATCCAAAATTTGCATACGCACAACACGTCTTACTGTATCCCGCACTTATGCTAATTTTCACATTTTCCTGCTTTCCATTTTATGGTTGCTGTCGTTGCTATTGTCATTCATCCTTAGCAATTGTCCGGCAGTGTATTAAAAGCTTTAAACATACAGTATGTCGTAACTCTTCGCGTTTTGTCAACGACATGACGTCCTTTCAATTTCTTTCAAGTGAGTGGACACAACTCACCAAAGACTGTGATCATCAGAACTATGATGATGTAACAATGATTCAAATGTTTACGCTCCCTTTAGCCTGATGCTGCAGAGAAAAACGCTCTGCGAAAGTATAGTCAATGTATAATAAACTTTGATTGCCGTAAACTTTGGTATTTTTATATTAATTGTTTCATTCAGATTTTGATTTGAAACATATATTATATTAAAGTGGCAATGATTTTTAGTTTGCATTAAGATCATGTTGAAAATAAATTGATTCAAATTTGAAGAAAGTTTCAGTGACTGATAAGTAAATGTTTTAAATTTCAGTGTGAGGAACAGAATTTCGGTTGTGCTCTTGATAAATCGGACTGAAATGCAAATTATCGAATTCTGCAGATCCTATGCTTGTAACTACTTGGAGTTTAATCTGGAAGAAAAACGCATTTACACTGTATATTACTCGTTGATGTAATTAATACTAGCAAAAGACATTTTGAGCATTCATTCGTTGGCATCCCAGCTCAGTTTTGCGTCAAACATCAAAAGATGACGCTACGATCGATTTTCTAATGAAACAGGTTCTTCTACTTGTTTACCTTCCTCGCGTATCACTTCTTCCAGTCTGATTAAGCGGCACAACAAAAGTAGATTTCTTTTGCCTGTGGATAATTTTTTTATTGGAGGTTTAGCGACCACCGGAGCAAATCAATGGGCTATAAGCAGTCGCCCGTCCGTAATTTAGGGTCACTGGTTCCAGGGAATGGAGAAATCATTTGCCGTAAGACAAACACAACATCCATGCATCATTGGAATTCAGACCTTGACCCTTTTCGGACGAATGATCAGAAGCCATCGCTTAGTCCACTGTGCCACCGGGACGGCCCTGTGGATATTCTTTAAACTATTTAACTAGGTGAAAATACACCTAACGGAAAATGATAAAGATACTTTGCATTTCTTTTTCGCTTACACGGAACGCTTTCCGAATTATATGTAGTAAAACATCAAAACATTGTTCCAACAAAAATTTAGTAGCATCAAAAAACGTTTCATGCAAATCACACTTTAAGGGAACAATATAGTCCTATGGATGCATGCGCTTATAAGAACCACTTTCGGAATTATGACAGATATTACTGATTCACCTACAAAAAATATTCATAAATATTATATAAGTACTTATAAAAATAATAAGAGTTGTTCACACCCCTTGCAAAGCTAATTTGTGATGCAAATCGGTAAATAAAATTATACAAATGAAATATTTAAATAACGCCTAAAAGCTCCACTTGGTATGCATTTATTCTATTTAACGTGGAAAATGATATCATTACTCCGTAGAGCACGAGTACTTCATTTAAACTTTCGCATAATAGAACGAGATATTATTGTTGGAAGGGATATTCAAAATTCTTTGAGAACTTTCTGAGTTGACCTAGTCTGGTTTTCTGACACTCTAAATTTATTTCGAATTAAGTTATCCAAGCTTCCACGTAGTGTCCATTCTGTGTATTTTCCTGTTGTAGGAAATGCAGTGAGTACCTCATTCGGACAACGGTGGTCTGCTGCCCTAAATTATGTCAGGTCTTCGGATTTCCGATACTTTGTAACATTTACAGTATCATCAAAGCCGGCATTTTCCAGATCCATGAGTTCCTCTTCTTAACCTTTGCAAATAACAAACTCGTTTTGCTCGTACGGGCATCAATCCTATTGAAAACAAATGTCCTTAATTTATTTTGGTAACTTTTCATTTAATGTATTCAGTATTAAAAAGGAAAAAAAAACATTATAAAAGATAAGCACTGCTTCTTTTTGCGTCAGTCACTTTGTATCTTTAGTTTCATAAAAGGAGCTTGAAAACTCCTGAAATTGAAATCACATCTAAGTGATGAAATATATTGCTCCAAATATTTTAAGAATGTCTTTCGGTCTTTCTTCGTGTCCAAAACGTAATGTATGCATAGTGTCATGCAAATTTATTAGCAGAAATCTAACCTGTAACTGCCTGCGAAAATTTATGTTATATATTTTTTTTGTTTTCCTATATTATTATTCAGAATTACAAGCAGAGGTGAGACATTCATATTTGCGATTATTTTAAATTAAACTTTGGAGTATTACCAACCACCGTGAGCAAATCAGCATTAGCATTCATCCAACCCCAATTAGGGGCAACTGCTTGCAGGTAATTGAGAGAGTCATGGCAGTAAGACAACACAGATTCATGACACACCCAGGAACTGAGATCAGACCCATCTCCGACGAATGGTTAAAATTATGAGTCTCGCACCACTTGGCTACATTAGCTGCAAATCACACTTTTTATTGTAAAACATAATTTCACAAATATGGCTCTTAACGACCTGAGAGTGCTGCTCGCTTTTATTAACAAAGATTTCAAAAATAAATATATGTTCTCTTCTGTTTCTAGCTATGCCAATCTCTGAAAACTTGCCGCGGTGTTTAAACAAATCCATAGTTTTCTTTGTGGTTTCCGCACTGATAGGAAAAAAAAACACTCTAAAATAAGTCCCTTGCTGTATAACATCTGAATACAGCCGTGCGTTAATTAGCCAAGGAAACAGTCGAACAGAGAAAAGCTCTCTATAAAAATTTTGAAGCCGGGAGTCGCAGCTTCGATTTTCCCTCTATGGCAAGGAAATTTTCAAGTTTTCGTATATTATCTGACTTACTATTCATGTTATATTTACACCAATAAACGGATTCACAAATACAAAATTTGTGTTGTGCAATGTTGTAATCCCGTATTTCATTCTTTAATATTCTGCTCCTTCATGCAATTACCGGAATGAGGATTCCTTGCATATGAATTCTGCTTGTTTCGACTAGCAAATACTCTGATGGTTATATTCAAATTAATCGTAAACTTGAAAATTGGTCGTTCTGAGTGGTGTAGTGATTAGCATACTCTGACCCTTGCTAGGAGACGCGGTTTTAAATTTCCGCTCCAGGACAAGGAAATTTTCAAATTTTCTGATATTATCTGACTTACCATTCATGTCCTATTTACACCTATAAAGGGATTAACAATTGGGAAAATTTGTATTGTACATAATGTAATCCCATATTTCATTCATTGAAAAGCTTTCTGTTTTAGTTTTGAGTTAAGAAAGTAATAACATACTGAAGACATCGCCTCTTTATTTCCAGTTTTCATGTTTGCAAAGCCACTTACGCATGCTTTTTCGAATACTATTTTTCGCGCAGAACATCGGCTTCAGTGAATAACGTGCAAACGTTTAGGAGTTCGCTTGGCAGCATTATAGGTACATCAGGGATGCTGAAGTGGCCAAATTTTAACTTCGATATCTTAATACATCCAGAATAGCAACCGGATGCTCTTGTAGATGTATCACAACGAATACACGATGCCTCGTCACCTGCCACAATGCTTTGAGAAAATGTAGCATTGACCCTGCATCCTCCAGGATGTCTTTTGCTTACAACCCTCGTGCATGTTTCTGATAGTCTGACAAAACATGCTAAACAAAACGAGCACAAACCTTTTTTCCGCAAATATCGTACTAAAATTGGACGAATTGTCTCCTTATCAACACTATACAAACATAAAAGTATCTTCAAGGTCGCACATCGATTATTTTTTATCCTTTGGAGAACTTAGTGAATGAGTTCAGACATGCGCACGGCAATCGGGCGTCAGAGCATTTCTTCGTTTTACAATTCGCCAAAACTATTCTTAAAACGTGCGTACCATAGGAATATTTTTGGACGAGTCGTGCAATTAAGCGCATTCATATCACACAACGCCTCAAATGCAGTTTTACTGATTTTCAAAAAGAACTGGATATTTAGTTTTTGCTCCATCAGAGTGTGTTACAATGTTATTCCACCGAATGATGTCATGCACAGTGTAAACAATCATCTCCACGATTCTAACGCAAACGCTATTCCCGCCGCATGTCTGATAAATGATTTATAAAAAATGCCTTCCCGATGGTGCTTTTACCGGGTTCATAAAAAATCAGTTTCGTCTTTTAATTGCCACTCAGCGCTATATGTACCTGCACAGTCAGGTAACAAGTTCTTTTTGTCAATGGTATCAAATCACAATTAAACGCTATCAAGAAACTTGACATGAAAAAGAGTCGTGAAACGGAAAAATAATCTGAATTATAATCCATTAAAAAAGCCTAACACAGGCGAATAAGAATTTCAAGCTAACCGCAAGATAACAATTTTTACAAAAAATATTTTATTATTATTATACTTTTTTATAAATTTTAAACTGGAATAAAAAAAATTATATTAATTTTGCAGTGTGTTATAGATGTATAAGAGACTGAAATTGAACTAAATACATGTTAGGTGTGCAACTTAATTTTAGTTCCCTAACCTCAAGCGATCATAGAACGTCGGCAAATGCAAATATCTCAGTGCGACAATGGCTGATTGCCGCGCCACCCTTGAGCTTTCCAGAGAAGAGTAACCGCTCACAGCTGAAGCGACAGAAGGGACGAAAGCGGACGGTGAAAGCCACGTCGTTCCAAAAAACATTTGAGGCACTGCCTCCTGTTCGCGTTTCAGCTGAACAAAAGTGCCACGAAAGCCCAGCAAATGATCTGTGCTGCTTTGGGTGAGGTTGCCATGTCCTTCAGGGTGAAAGAAGTAGTTCCAGCGGTTTTAGCAGGAAAATTTCGATCTCCGTGATGCTGAACGTCCGGAACAACCATAGAAACTTGACTACGAGGGACTAGAATAACCTTTGGACACAGATCTCTGTCGCACGAGGTCAGAGCTCCCTAAGGAATTCGGAGTAAGACGGCAAGCCATTCCAAAGCACCTGCACGAGCTTGAACAGATTCACAAGGAGGGCCGTTGTGTGCCCCACAAACTGAAAGCTGCGAATAAGTCTAGGCGCTACGATGTTACTGTGTCATTGATCTCCAGATTCAAGCAGAAGGATTTCCTCCACAAGGTTTTGACATGTGATGAGAAGTGGATCCTCTACGATAATCCTAAGTGGCCCAAATCGTGGGTTTATACAGGTCAGCCTACCACCAGTGCCGCACAAACGAATATTAATGCCAGGACGTTTGTTGTTGTGCATATGGTGGGATCAATACAGTATCGTACACTATGAGTAGCTGAAACCTGGTGAAACGGTTAATGATGAACGTTATTGTCGGCAACTCTCCTTTCGTGTGAGTGACGCAGGTGAGGCGAAAAGGTCATACACTGGCAAGGGCAGAAGGTCGGTCTTATTGCTTCAGGATAACGCGCGTCCTCACACCGCGAAAACGACTTTAAACACGATCACCGACATGAAATGGAAGATTGTCTCCAGACTTCGGCCCATCCGATTATCATGTCTTTCGCTCCCTGCAACATCACCTGAGTGATACGCACTTCACTTCTGTCGAGGAGGGCCACAGAAGTATTTGATGAATTTATCAACTCGAAATAGCTTTTCCTTTTCTGCATTGGCATTCGGCAGCTCCCTGACAGATAGCTCAAATGTATCCACCACGACGGGAAGTATTTCCCTGATTAGGTACCTATTCAATTTGCTATAATTTGCTATCAACGTGTCATGCCTGTGCCCGAGAATTAAGTTTCACACCTAATACATCATTTCATGGTGCCAGGATTATTCGATAATGGTTCGTGGTACCTTAGGAAGATTTCTACGTATTGCAATGTAGTCAAAATTCCCCAGATATCCATCCGATCGAGCAATTTTGGTTTGGTCTGGAACAGAAAACCGTGCGTCGAATCAAATACGCATCTTGCAAGGGATAATTATCTGCTGGTAACCTGTTAGTACTCGACAAGGCAAGACACTTCAAAATGAATGAATTAGAACTCCTACTCGTAATTCGATATATTACTTTTAGTAATTTCTTAAAATATTATATATACTACCGGCCACCCAAAATGCAGCACCAAAAAAGGAAGCATCCGATTGGCCTGAAATTCGCAACATGCGTCGCCCACGAGAGGACATGCCGACGAATAACATTGCAGGGCATATGCAAATCATGTGCGCCCAACACGACACCGAGAAACACTATAAGAAGGATGCACAGAAGGCGGGGTGTAAGTAGTGGAAGTGTGTTGTGATGCCGGACCTGTGCGTGGGAAGTTTCCTGATGCATCGTCGCAGAATACGGTAGTCATTCCAGCACGTTTCGGAGTTCGACAGAGGACGAATAGTGGCTTATCGCGACAGCGGTTTATCGTACCGAGACATTGGCGCCCGTATGGGACGACATCCAGCCACAGTGAGGCGAGCATGGATTCGGTGGGTGCAGGAGGGACCGACGTGAACGATTACCGCAGCCGCGGCACACTACCGAACAAGAGGACCGGCATGTTGTGCGGCGGGCATTGACGGCTCGCACCGCCGCATCACGAACGTTAGCGCAGGAATTAGGGTATATTGCGCAACAGCCTGTGTCAGCACGTACCATTCGACGTCGTCTGCAGGAGCGGGGACATGTCTCACTGCGCCTATTGCTCCGATTACCATTGACGTTACAACACCGTCTAGTGCGGCGGCAGTGGGCCGTTGAACGCCGCACGTGGACTTCGGAATGCCAAGACATTGTCTTCTCCGACGAATCCGGCTTTTACCTGCAACACCACGATGGTCGGATACGCATGTGGCGGCACCACGGCAAGAGACTGTATGACCCCTGCATTATGCATCGCCATACCGATCCGTCGCCTGGCGTTATGGTTTGGAACATAATTGGATATGACACCCGCACCCCTCTGGTACGCATCGCCGGTACACTTAACTGCCACCGCTACATGGCCTACGTTTTGGAGCCTGTAGTCCTCCCTTACCTGCATGACCTGCCAGCGGCCACGTTTCAACAGGACGATGCGCGCCCCCACGTGGCACGCATCGTGCAACAATTCTTCATGGCCCACCAGGTGTCACTGCTGCCGTGACCCACCTGTTCTCCCGATATTTTGCTCATGGCACACGTCTGGTCGCTGATCCGCAACCGAGTGGCCCGGCAAGCACCTCCCGCGGCTACGATTGATGAACTGTGGCCACGTGTGGAAGCAGGCTGTACCGACATACAACAAGCCCACATCCAAAGCCTCTTTCGTTCGATGGCACGGCGTGTAGGTGCCGTTATGGCCGCCATGATGGGGTTATACAAACTACTGATGTCTGCGTGTTCCGCAAGTCGCACGAATCTGTAAGTTCAATCGTTTCATCTTTGTATCTGTTGTTATGTGTACAATAAATCTGGTTTTGCCATGTCGTGTTCTTCTGGGTGTGGCATTTTGGGAAGCCAGCAGTGTATATATATATATTTGAAAACTATATTTTGTTTGTTGAGGATTTGGGAAATGTGTAACGCTTTTTACCAGCATCTGGTTAAGTAGCCCAGGAAATAAAGGCGGAAAAAAAGCAAATGTCTGGAACAATTTGTGGAAAGCTGAATTTTGGCCTCTTGTTAGAACACTATAAAATATTTATTTCCCGCATCTCCCCCTTGTTTGTCTCCCCTGTAGCCCTACGAACCTCCCATTGTCGAATTTTAGAAAATGACATATATCTCCATAACCAGTGGGCGTAACAATATATTTTTATTTTTAGTTTTAACCCTCAAATTACGCACTACAAAATCGTCTTATCTTCAATTTTGCGCCAAAGCCAATAGTTTTTCCTTAATTTTAATAAAAGGGTAAAGAAAATGAAATTTTTATTGTGATATTCCAGGTTTTAACGTTGTAGCCTGATTCAACAGCTTTAAAATCATATATATATATATAAACATGTTTGCACCCATAACTTTGCCACACAATGAAGAGGGAGGGCGCCTCCAGCGCAATGAGCAATACTAAAACAATACCTTCGATGTATTGCAAACCAGTTCTCAGCTGACGCCGTATACGGTAGCATGTGTGTGAGTGTCTTTTTTAGCCGTTTTTTTTAAAGTGAGAAGACACGTAGTGAATGAACACAGGTACTGTCAATAAACATTTTCAGTTATGTGGCAGTTTTAGCATAATAATTTAGATTGCAGATTAATAATATATGTTTGATATGAACATTATTTATTATTCTTTACAACTTCGTATTTGATATACGTAAAAAAAAAAAAGAAAATGGATGATTTCGATTTACTGTGTGCTCTTTGTGGAAACGAACTTGAAGGAGAAAGTGTGAACGTCAAATGAGCTCGAAGCTACCTTTTCAATAAAGTGCCTTTGTATCCTTTGGACTCCTTGTTTGGACGGTTTTGCTTACTTGCCCCATATTCTTACATGTTGGGGATCTGATGGTATGATTTGAGTTGAACTGGAGCACTTATGCACGACGTTACATTCGAAAAACCGTCTCGTCCTTAATTTTTGCACGCCAGTGTATAAATCAATACTGATCATTAAAATTCTTGTTGGTGTAAATAATCATAGCATTTGCCTTTTAATATTGACACACGTGGATCATTCCCATTCGTATTCCTGAAAACAGATGTATGTATACTTATACGTCTTACTCAAAGATATGCAGCTGTTCCCAAAATAAGTGAAATAAGTGTTATAAAAAAGTGTCATTGATACAGATAGCGTTCAATCGACGTTTTCCTCATATTTTGCATTTTAACAAACTAGGAAAAATCTTTTTACATTTATACGTACGTGGACTTAAAAGAAAGAATAAATGAGTATATACGAAAATCTATCTGTACACAGATGCCAAAGTCAGTAGAGCAACAACATTTTCTTAGAGTCCCCATACTTGTGTATCCATAATGTGATACTTAACGTGTGTCGAAAGGGACAATATTTTCTAAAATCTCCTCTTCCAGAGTAGACGCTAAAAGAAGGTTATTTGGATGGATTTCGGTAGTAAAATTGTACAAAACATAAACTTGATTACATCGGAAATTAGTACGAAGAAAAATGGCATTCAGGAATCGACCTTTTTGATGCCAGATCTAGAAGCGACGTCTTCTAGACCTGGCACCAAAAAGGTTGATTTTAAAATGTTTTAACTTTTTACAGAAAGTTTGTTGGGAGGAATGACATTCGATGCAAAAACATTTTACAGATATAATCGCAAGATATATTTTATATCGTCAAAGGTATTTTCGTAAAGTAATTAGAAACCAGCTTTATAAAAGAACACATAAAAAAATGCAATGCTTTTGGAAACTGAAATATATGTTTGTGCTATTTAGCATTTCATTTGTATGCTAGTGGAAATAAGAATTTCGATACAGATAATTCACTGTGAGAACGGTGTCATAACAGGAGTGGAATTCTAATTAAACATTTAAATACAATAATATCACCTATAGTAAACAATAACGTTATTACTTCTAAAGAAATAAGTGAACATTTTCAGTAAGGTGGCCGTAAATTTATGTTTTGAGAAAAAAGACGAATAAAAACGGAATTCTTTCGACTAGGAATTTCGATGCAGTGGCATGTTCTAAATACAATTAAATTGGATCCTTGTTTATGCTTCCTAGTTGCAAGATTTTTACCGTAAAAAAATAAGAGAAATCGCAAATCATCGTTTCCATCCTTCAGACTACGAAATGCGAATCATTTATTTTAAATCGAATGAATCATTTTGAATGTGCGTTGCTCAGAGCATGGTGAAAGATAAAACCAGAAATAATCCATGAATAAACATTTTTATTGGATTATCTCTTGCACTATACCAGAAATAGAAGTGAAATAACTAGCAAAAGTACAGCGTGCAGTCATAAAAAGCAAAAAAATAGTCGAATTTGTGAAATTAGTGTACAATGCATTTAACGTAAAATTACTGTCCAGTACATTATTGAATTTTTCGGGACACTTTAAATAACTTACCAATAAGCAAAATATGCTTTAATATTTAATTGGATAAATACGGTTTATTAGTAAAAAAGTGCATTTTTTAGGCATTTAACTAAAGAGCTTCTCTAGTTGTCCATTAGTGATATCACATTGCCATACTCCCCTTACAGACTCTATTAATGCTGTTTTAGATGTGGGTCCATGTTGACGGATCTTTTATTTGAATCTCGATCACAGATTATCTGTGGGATTAAGATCCTGTGACTGTGCCGGCCACTGAATTTTTCTTATAACGTTTCGATTAAACCACACGTGAACCAAATTTGTCCAATGACATGGCGCGTTATCGTCCTGAAAGATAAAATTGCGCAAATCCATGCCGTGCGCAGATGGTAGCAGTTTGAACTCCAAAAATATCCACATATTTCGATCCATTCAAAGTGCCATCAGCAATGTGCAGACAGCCGACACCATTGGTTGAAATACAGGACCATAACCTCACCGAATGTGGGTGCTTCATTGTTGGCTGAGTGCAGCATGCTTTATATCTTTCACGCACATAAGTCTTTATATTATTAGCGGAAATATTAACAGTTGTTTCATCATTGAAAATGACATTTTTTCATTCATCATCAGTACAATTCTTGTGTGCCTTGGTCAAAGCAATTCTTTTGAGCCGTTGTTGTTCAGTAAGGAATGGTTTTCGTGCATTCAATCAATTTTCTTGTACCCTACGACGAACTGTACGTGCTGATCCAATAATTTCTACTTCATTCTCTTACTCATTTCTTAACTCAGTGGCTGTTTTAAATCTTCGTGTTCAGGAACGAAGAATCAACATGAGACCATCACATTTGGTACACAGCCTTGGTCGGCCTGTTCTTTTCCTGTTTCCCACACATCCAGTTTCTGCAACTCTTTTAATGGTGCGCAAGGCAATGGGATGATCACAGCCACATTTAACAGCATTTTTACGACTACTGAATCCAAGTTCATGCAAAGTAATATTTTTTCCCTAGTTTGAAGAGGCAGGACCAATTTTCGGGTCCTTGACATTCCAAAGTTCAAATACCACCAGGAATTCTTAATAAACTTCCGTCAACTGACTATATGCAGTTGCGTTCTAAGTCTGCAGACGATTCTACATCCTTTTATATCTCACCAGCGGACGTCGGAGAAAGCTATAATGGATTAGAGGGGCGCGAACGCTTTTTCAGAACTGGATTTGTGTTTCCTCACTTGCACATTTTTGCTTGTAACTTCACTTCTATTACTGGTAATAATATTCTGTAAAAATATTTGAATTTAGCATAAAGTTTCCTTTAAAAATGATGTATCACATGTATTCCTGACTTTACCATTACGCTGTATCAGTTGACTTCAAACATCAAATTCTGACTTTCGGTCTACTGGTGCAGGAATTTTCTCCACGACTGTAGAGTCAAACTAAACTTTTAATTACAACTTTGCAGTACTAGAAGCCAACCGCTTCTTGACAATAGACTTGGGACCCAATAAGCTGCGGAACATTTTTTTTATATATTATTCTTTATTGAGCCCCTATTGAACGTATAACTGACAGACCAGAATTATATCAGTGGCACACGCAGCAAGTTATTTTTTTTAAGGTTTTGCAATGTTTCATCGTGGAAATGAAAAGTTAATCGCTAATTGATTAAGCCAATATTACCTTACCTTCGATGTAAACAAATATAATGAAATGAAATATCCGTGGATCCGTGGAAGTACCTATCAGCGCTGAATGTACGTGAAAACGCGCAGCGGATCAGAGCGAACCAGCCTAAGGTTAGTGTTAAGTGCAATGTCAGTAGCAATTTATCTGCGACCGTTTGCTGTGAGAAAACACAAGAGCCGTCACCTTATGGATAATTAATTGTGTTACATGGTTTGTTTTAATTTTTGCTACACAATGCAAAAACTCTAAAAGTAAGATATGAATTACTATTATGCTATAACATTTTGTCCTGGTCAACACCACAGGATTTGAAAGCATATCGTGGTTAAACCCGACAGGTTGGACATGGTCAGGCTATCCCAAATCAGTTTCTTCTGAAACATTTCCCACTTTAGGCGGACACTAATCAAACTCCGAATTGTAATTATTTCTGCGTGCTTTATTTTTAATGTCGCGCTTTCTCTGTTTGAAGTAATTCAAGAAGACATCACTTTGTAGACTATGTTTATTGATTGCTTTTAGTCAGTGAATGAGTGCAATACATATATGAAACAGTAACATCTGTTTTATATCGTCTGGCATGAGGAAAAACAGTCTTTAATTACACCGCTGATGGTGGTAGCAGACATTTGATCAAGAAGTGGTATTATTTGCGGTTTTAATATTTACTCTAGATTCTTCAGATGTATAAAAATTGAAGGAGGTATAAAAGAAGGGAAGGTACGAGAATGGTCCAACACGTTCGGTGGCTTTCTGAAGAACACATTCGTCCTTCTTGGAACATTCTTCCCTCAGACACAGATACAACAGGAACAAACCGGAAGCGAAAGACAGCAGAATTAGGGATCTGCAGATGGCCTCAAAAACATCGTCCATGGAAGAATTGTAGATGCCATTGAGGCCGTCGTCTGAAAAGAGATTGCCAACATGTACGTACTCACACGCAGAACTCATGCATTAAGTACATCATTGCATGAATATTATGATTACAACGTACAAGAAATATTTATATTTACATTTTATATCAAATGAACAAATGACCAATGTTAATATACAAATTGCATCGAATATATATATATATATATATATATATATATATATATATATATATATATATATATATATATATATATCATCATCATCATCATTGTCAACCATTATCAATCCACTGCTGGACGAAGGTCTCCCCAAGTTTCCTCCACAACGGTCTGTCTTGTGCCAGTCTCCTTTATGTCACCCCTGCATACTTTCGAATTTCATCCACCCATCTCCCATGTGGTCTTCTTCTGGGTCTTTTCCTGTCCCTTGGAATCCAATCTAAAATTTCGGCTGTCCGTCGATGATCTGTCCTTCTGGCAGTATGTCCAGCCCATTGCCATTTCAGGGATTTAACTCTGATCATGATGTCTTCCACTCTTGTCATTTTTCGGATCCACGAGTTCCTCTTCTTATCTCTCCTGGTTACACGAAGCATGCACCTCTCCATGGCTCTTTGAGTTGTCTGCAGTCTTTGTATATCTCTTTTAGTTAAGGTCCACGTCTCTGCACCATACGTAAGCACTGGAAGGATGCATTGATCAAACACTTTTCTTTTAAGACATAATGGCATATTGCTCTTGAAAATTATGCTGTTTCTTCCAAAAGCTCTCCAGGCAAGTTTTGTACGCCGATTAATTTCTTCATCAATGTGACCCTCATTTGATATCTGGTGTCCAAGATAAACGTACGTGTCTGTTATTTCCAGCTTTTCTCCATCAATCAATAAAACTTCATTTCTTGTAAAAGCATTGAACATCACTTTTGTCTTCTGAAAGTTCATTTTTAATCCCACTTCTTTACTCTTGTCAGCAAGTTCCTGGATCATACTCTGCAGCTCTGATGGGGTAGTTGCAAAAATGACTACGTCATCAGCAAAACGAAGGTGGGTTAGATAATCTCCATTAATCTTTATCCCTTTGTTTTCCCAGCTCAGCGACTGAAAAACACCCTCCAATGTGGTATTAAAGAGCTTCGGAGATATGGTGTCACCTTGTCTCACTCCCTTTCCAATGTTTATGTGTGTTGTATTTTCAAACAGCCGAATCTTTGCACTTGCATTTTCATAGATGTTATTAATAATATTAATGTATGCATCTTCAATACCGCAGGTTTTCAGAGCCATTGTAACTGCTGATGGTTTCACCGAATCAAAGGCTTTTTCATAATCGATAAAAGCCATGCACAATGGAAGTTCATATTCCCTCGCTCTTTCAATTAGTTCTCTCAGTACGTGGATATGATCTATTGTGCTGTAGCCACTCCTGAATCCAGCTTGTTCTCTCGGTTGAGCCATGTCCAGTGTTACCTTCAAGCGGTGTGAAAGAACTTTAGTGAATATTTTATAAACTACTGATAGGAGGCTGATAGGTCTGTAGTTTCCGAGATCCTCAATGTCACCTTTCTTATGTAGCAGGATCATTGTAGCGGTGTTCCAATCCTCAGGAATCTTTCCTTCATTAAGGCATCGAGTGAAAATTTGGGCGAGTACTGTTTCAATTTCTCCACTTGCTTCTTGTATGATGTCTACAGTAATTCCATCTTCTCCTGGAGCTTTTCCCCGCTTCATGTTCTTGATTGCATGTGCAACTTCTGCTGGAAGGACTGGAGGAACTCTGGTACTGGTATCTTTCATGATGTCTGGAGTGCACGTATCATCCCTTTCATATAATTTGGAGTAGAAATCTTTCACTCTTGTCCAAATTTCGCCTCTATTTCTTGTTACAGAACCATCTTCTTTTCTCAGTGCCATAATCTGTTTTCTTCCCTTACTGAGATGTCCCTTTGCTATCTTTAGGCTTTGGTTGTTTTCAATTGCTTTCCTCACTAGTTCACAGTTGAATTTCCTTAAGTCTTCAGTGATACTTTTTCTTACTGTCTTGCATAGCTCTATATATTCCACTTTGGAAGTCACATCTTCTTTAGTTGTCCTCATCTCTCTTCTTTTTTGCATCAACATTTTCGTTTTTCCTGATAATTTGTTTACATGCAACTTGTTCTTAGACCCAGCTAATTTTGTTGCTGTTTCCATAAGAGCTTTGGTTACTTTTCTGTTAACTTCAGAGATGTCCACTTCTTCCGATGTTAGGCCTTCTAAAGCAGAGAACCTGTTCTTCAGTTCCAACTTGAAGGTATTATGGTGTTTTTTAAGGTTGGTTATGTCAATAGATTTTGTTTGTCTTATGAGCTTGCCACGTTCAAGTTTGGTGTTGAGGTGCATCTTACATCTCATCAATCTATGGTCACTACCTGTGTTGAACTTGTTTAGCACACTGCAGTCTTCTATGACGAATTTTTTGTTACACATAATAAAATCAATTTCACTTGTCGTCCCATTTGGATGTCTCCATGTCCATTTCCTGTTTGGCTTTTTCTTGAAGAAGGAGTTCAAGATGAAAAACCCTTCGGCCTCTGCAAACTCAACGAGAGTATTTCCACGCTGGTTTCTGTTGCCGTGACCGAATTTACCTACTGAAGTTTCATTCTGTTGCCGTTGCCCTATTTTTGCATTGAAATCTCCCATAATTATTTTCAAGTGCTGCTTACCTTTATTATTTAGATGACAAATTTCCTCATAAAATTCTTCAATTTCTTCTTCAGGATGACTTGTGGTGGGTGCATAAGTTTGAATAATCTGAGCCTGGTATCTTTTCGAGAGTTAGATAACAAGTCGTGCAGCTCTGTCAGAGGAACTTTCAAGTTCTACAACTTTATCCTTCAGTTTCTTGTTTATTATAAATCCAACACCACTAGTTCTGCCAGTATCTGTCCCACGATAGTAGAAGTGATGTCCACTTTTCAGTTCGATGAGATCTTATCCTTTTCTCCTTACCTCACTTAGCCCCACGATGTCCCATTTGATCCTTTGTAGTTCCTCTTCCAATTCAAGAAGCCTTGAATCAGAAGATAGGGAGCGTCCGTTGTACGTAGCCAAGGTCAACATCAGATGGCAGCCTAGTCCGGTCCTCCGGGGATTCTTAGCACACTCTGCCTTCATGTCGCACTGGCCGCTGCCTTGGCCAGGTACATTCCAGCTGCCGGAGACTGAGGGCCAAGATTTAAGTTGTGGAATCATTCTGGAGGGGTTTGGCCATAACTCACCACGCTGGCCAAGCGGGTTGGTGAGTGTGGGATAGAATTTCCTCTAATCCCGATGGTATAGTTATACCGCTATTGGCGGTCGTCAGAGCCCCTTTAGTGGGAACAGGATGTACCACGAGAAGGCGGGGTTGACATTTGTCAAGGTGAGGCTGTGATGTTACGCATCACCTGACCTTACATCCCATATATATATATATATACAAGGTGGTATAAGAATGATATGACCACCTACCTAATAATGGGAATAACCACCCTTGAGCCGGATGACTGCTTTGAGACGGTTTGGCACAGATGCAGTGAGGCCCTGCAAGTTTACCCGAGGCACACGTGACATTCGGACTGCAGCAGAACACGGAAATCTCGGAGATGACATGGTTGCGGGCTAGCACGTTGAACCTGTGGATACAAATAATCCCACAAGTGATCTATGGGATTGACTCCACGGGATTTTGCCGGACAAGATGGAACGAAGACATTCCTGTCATGTTCCTGGAACCAGTCACGTACTTTAACGACATGGAAAGGCGTATTGTCCTGTTGGTAGACACCATCCCCACCGGGCTAAACGTCCACCGTGACGGGATGCATGTTGTCAGCAAATATAGACAGATAGAGATTGGCGTTCAGCGTCCCATCCAGTGGGACTAGCGGTCCCATGTCATACCAAGGAAACATCCCCCAGACATGCACACTGCCGTTGCCGACCTATACTTGACCGAAAAGCGTGTTGGTTCTCGTGTCTCTGATGTCACATCCGAAACCACCTATCACTTCTGTGGAGTAGAAACCTTGATCCGGCGGAGAAGGCAACCTTTTCCCACTGTCTAATGACGATGGTCCCATGCAAACTGCAAGCGTCGTTGCTGGTGGACATGGGTTAACATGGACGCCTTGAGTAAGCGTCCACTCCAAAGACCGGTGCGTAACAGGGTTCGCTCTACTGTTATCGGGGACACGTACTTAGAGGATCCAGCGTTCATTTACGTGGTCGATTGCTGCACTGTTGCGTATCGATTGCCGTTTCGGAGTCGACGGAAGCGATGCTTTCATGTGGCTCAATGGCCTCTGGAGCTCCACAATTATGACTTAGGGAGGTACTCGGTGTGCCAGCGGTCCATTTTTGGTACACCCATGTTACACCACCTAGAGCCCACGACGTCTGCTGTTTCTGAGATGCTTCCATCCTTGGGGCGGTAGCCGATGCTCATTCCGTTTTGAACATCCGTAAAGTCACTATCTCTGCCCACTGTGCTCACATAGCGCACTATGGCTCATCTGTCCTGGCTGCCCGCGGATATCTCTGTGTAGTCGACCCTGTCACGTGCACTGCGTGACGCCCCTGGGCTGGTACACGGTGATTCCGGGGGTGGTCATATTGTTCTGATACGACTGTGTGGATATACATATACATATACACGGTCAGAGTCGACGGAAGGGATGTTTTCCTGTAGCTTCAACGGTGTCACAATAATGTGACTCAACCGTGTGTCCATATATACGTATATATGTCGAACACTGAGTGGTTACTAAATTATGGTGAACACCCACCTAATACTTCTTAGGTCCTCCATTCTCACTCAGAACAGCAGCTATCTGAGGTAGAATCAATTTGATATGCTGTCGAAAGCTGTTATCGGTGGTATGTCCAACGAAACTGTGTGTAATGAAGATGGGGAGGAGTTAGGTGCATCCGGGTTCTTGATATTTCGCTCCATAGCGTCCCACAAATGCTCTTCGGGATCGATATCGCGGGAGAGGCCAGTAGATATAGTGCAAGGCTGAGCTACCTTCCTCATACCATTTCTGCACAACATTAGACCAGCGGCTCGACACATTGACAATTTGGAAGACACCGCCGCTATTCGTAATATGAGCAACACCGCTGGGTGTACAGAGTCATCAGGCAATTCGTGATAGACGGCACCAGTTACACGTTGTTCCACATACACCTGGGTGTCCATTTTCTTGCCGGGTAAACATTAACTGTGGAGACTATGTAGGATGGAATATTGTGCCTCATATTGTTTTTGCCAAATACGTATACAACCGTCCACGGAGTGGCGTGAAAAACACGACTCGCCAGACCAGCACACTTTTTTCTAGCCATCCGAAGTCCAGCATCTATTATCTTCGCACCAAGCGAGTCTTCTGCACCGATGAATCATGTTTAGGATGGATGTCTTCGGCGTGGTCTGGTGTTGCAGGACTCATGTTCGAGCATTCAATGCATGGTTTTGAGACATACTGTTCCAGGTGGAATTTTGTTGTATTGGGTAAAAACTGTTCAACGGCGCGACATCTGTTCTCTTGTACAGTTCGTCTGACCCTGCGTTCATCTTTTGCATCAGCTTTTGGCAGTGCTGTGCAGTTTCGTTTCGGGATTGTTGTTTGACCATTTTTGCTCATTTTAACTACGGCTGCTGTATAACAATCCACCAGTTCAGCCTTTTGCGAAATCGAGACAGCTTCACTGAGAGTTCCAGCAATCTGTCCGTCCTCAAAATCCGACGAATCCTGGCGTTTACTCATCACGCTCTAATTTTTTCTACCAACAGCTGCACTCACACTTTTCACATTCTACGTCTATCGACTATAGCCTACTCTTTGAAATCACACTGGCAACGGGCTGCATCCACTTTTCATAAGGATGGTCATAATTCAGTGATCCCTCAATGTATATATACACTTATAGACACAACACTAATTATAGGGTGATGTGCAGCTGACATGGGCATCATCGGCGAGAATTCAAGGGACCCAAACCGAACACAGATGATAAAGAGAAGAAAAAGATGGGCTTCCCAACATTGTATCGCAAATAACGAATTCTGCAAATGTGGTGATCTGAGGGACTTTTATCGTAAACGTATTGTTGTTGGAATACAGATGGGTCATTTGATAGCGCAAGTGGTAACAACTCTAGGGTTCTAGATGACAACCGTATCAAGGGTGCACCGCGAGTATACAGTAGAACGACCTACCAGATCCTAGAGCGTACGCGGTGGCCGGACACATAGCATGAGTTACAAGGATCGATGGAGAATATTCAGGTTCGTACAGACAGACCACTTGGGACCGACGGCACAAATCAGATCCATGATAAGTATCGGAGGCCAAATTAGCGTCAGCGGGCAAAATTTATGGAGCCCGCTGTATAACCTGGGCAAAAGAAACGACGCTTTACTCGAGTGCCACTGTTGGCTATCCATCATCTGAAATTAATACTCGCCTGATGCTTGGAACATCAAAACTTGACGATTGCGGAGTGGCAACCCGTCGTGTGATCAGATGAGTTCCGTATTCAGCTATGCCAAGCTGACGGGTCAATGCGGATGTGTCTCTGTTGCCTGACGCCATGGCCACGTCGCGCGTTGTTTACGTTCAAGGCGGTTGGCTCTTTGGTGAGATGAGGAACTTTCTCATGGGAAAGGTTTTGTCCCTTAGTGTGCCTATAGGGCTTCTAAGCAGCTGCGTGATACCACCTTGTTCTGGCTGATGAGATGTGTGAGTCGCACGTACTCATGCTCCTCTCGCACCTTCCAGCTGATGGTCTGTTTCATCAAGAGCATGCGCCGCTCCACCAGGCCGCAACAACTCAGTCAAATCTCGAATAACACTCATCTGAATTTGGAACCATTCAGTGGCACCCAACGTCCAGGAATTTAAACCCTGTGGAAGCTTTCTGGGATTCTGATATCGGATCCATGGATCGTGTAACGACATTTCGGGCACAGTTGTGAACAACACTGCCACAGGCTTGGCTTATATTACCTCCATATATATGCAACTCGTAAACCATTAACTCTGTTACATACCTTATTGAGGGTCGCTAGTTCGTGAGAAGGAATACCGTCATTTCTCCATCATTCAAGCACAGCTCCCATGCAACATTCAGGGCTAAAATATATTGGACGAATTTCCAGAAGCTAGCGTCTCCGACCACCCGGCCACATAAAGTGTACAGACCGCCTCCAATCGTTCGGACGCTTTCAACCTTTTTTTGGTGTTTTAATCTCATAATGCTCCCAAGGCTTCGCGAAAATTCTGATGGAGGACCAACTACTTAAAAATTATGTGCCGCTGAACCAAATCTGTGCAGAAGAAATTTCACATTATTGATTTAGATTTTTAAGTTTGGTGAATGATATGACACATTTGTCACTGGCGATAAAAAATACAGTAGATTGCTTATCATATCATTAAGCGTAAACAGCAGTGGCTTCCCAAAGCGAATGTGCCTGCAGCAGTGGTGAAACAAGGACGTTTCTCACTAAAGGTTTTGATGTTTGTGTGGTGGGATATGCAAGGCATAATCCATTACGAGCTACTGCAACTCAACAACACCATTACAAGGGAACTCCACTGTCAGCAGCTGCAGTGTTTACGCACTGCTTTGCAAAATAAACGTTCAGCACTCGTGAATCGTAAAGGCATGCGGTTGCAGAAGGATAACGCAAAACCACACTCAGCGAAAATGACCATTGCCACGTTGCAGGGCTTCGGATGGGAAAACTTCGGCATCCAACACGTTCTCTGACATCGCCCCATCCGACTAACACCTCTTTCGCAGCCTGCAAAACCATCTTTCTGGGACTACACTTCGATATGTGAAGGAGGTACGTTGACCCGTTTCTGCCTTTTTTGCATCGAAACCCATAGAATTCTAGAAATATGGGATTCAAAACCTTGCTAATCGATGGGAGAAGGTTGTAACTACCAGGGGCACTTATTATATGGATTAAAACATCTATTCTGAGTACGTTTTTCTTTCTTTTCTTTACACGTTGAGAAAACGACAGTATTTTTGGGATTACCTGATTATTGGTCCTTGCTCATATCAATCTAATAATTTTCTATAAAATTCTATTTTATTTAAGAGCTTGTGAAATTTCGGTTCCGCAATTTTGCAGCACAACTCAAACAAAGATTCGTTTCTCAATAACTTGAGTAAAAGTTGCTGCAGAAAAATGAATCTCATTTAAACAAATATTAATTTTATCTGACGCCAAATCTTCCCAGTGCTTGGCCTGTTTTTGAGGTAAAACCCGAGATCATTTTAATAGCATAAAACAGCAGCTAGTCAAATTAAAAAATATATATATTCCTTTCTCGGTTCAAAATGCTCTGTCGACGTTAAATTTTAGTATCACTTGCAAGTTTTCAGTCATTATATGTGTTGTTTAATCAAAGTAATTTCTTTTATAAACTAGTTATTCTTCGTAAGCTGCATGACCTTAACGGGTGTTCTTGGCAATGAGCGTTAAATCGAAACTCGACATAGGCACAGAAAGAGTTAAAAGTTCTGAAAGTTTCACGTTAGAAACAGTTAAGTGTTTGTCAATTATTATTTTAATTGACCTATGACGTACTTAATGTCTCGTAGAAATATTGATACTTCGAACTGAAATCATTTTCTCGCTATTAAACTGATTCAAATTATTGAATTACTGCAGGGGTTAAATTTAAAGGAAATAATTACTACGATTAAAGATAGTTTGATTAATAATTATTTGGATTTAATATAGTATGCAACTTAAATTTCGAAGCCTAGCAAAAGGCGAAACGGAAAAAGGATGGAATGATATGAGTGTACGGAAAGCACTTTTTCAAACAAAATTATTAAATGTCTTTTATTTTATAATTTAGTGAAAGTTATTTATATTCTTATTTTTTATTTTTAGTGTCTTCAATATCGTTGTGCATATCTATATTTAGTATCCTGAATATCTTTGTGTTTAGGCTGTGGAATCTAAATAAAGTTTAAAAATAAAACTGGGAAGATCATTCGTCATATATGAAAGCTTACCTGCATAAAAATGACTAAACACCAAGAAGCGTTGCTTTGATTTATAGGGTACGTCAAAATATCACAAAGTAGCGCATCAATCAATCTTCAGTTAGATTTCATTAATTTGTGATTTATGTAATTGCAATTATTTGAAATTTCCAAATTGCTAAGTGGAGATAGCAGTATATAATAATACAATGATGCCTCATTAATGTCGCTCTAGAATGTGCATTTAAAAGATATTGATTAATTTTCATTGACGGTAACATTATTAATTTTGCGAGAAGGCGGACAGTGTCTTAGAGTACGTAAACAAATTAAGAAAACGGTTTGGAAACAATTGGGTGTAAGTGTTAGTTAGTGGCTTAGAGGAGGAAATACTACTTAGAATTAGCAGACCATATGAAAGAAAATGTTCGTAATAAGGATGCAGACCGTCTTTATTAATTAGAGCAAAACAGAGGGCGTATTAAACCTGTTTGGGGATAACATCAGGTGACAGTTTAGAGGATGACACTAGTATTCATATGAGCAGCCATCAGTCGTCAACAAAGCTGTTGTGTTAACACAGGAACTTCTAACACAGATAAACTGCCTTTACCTGACACACACACAAAATTACCTGTACCATGATAATATTAGGGAAAGATGGAATTTATATTTTGATGAAAGGTGTCATGCCACCAACATTCCATACTTGTGTGTGCGTCACTCCCTCATTCCGCAATCTGCGATAACAGATTTTGACCATAAATATAACGCGTGCCGAATGCGTAACAGTAGCAACAAATGAAATTCATAAAAAGCAGCCTTGGAGGTACGAGGCACGATGTCGAAACGCGGAATATCCCGTGTTATTTTGGGGAGAGAGAAGTTCTGCGGTTAGGAGCCAGCAGCACGGGTGTCGACAAGGATGTGCCAAGAGCTTAGACAGTCCATAGCAGTAGCCAGAGAGGAAATGCAGTGGAGCACGTTCTCAAAGTATAACAAGAAAATATGATTAACGTCTATTAAGGGTAGACAATAAATCCCATTACGGAGGGATAGGGAATTCAACCGATGTTTTAAAGATGTAGAATGACTTCAGCTATATATCTAACCGACATATTCCAGTAAATTCTTTTCATAAGCAAACGCATTTGTCACAGAATTCGCGAAACAACTGAATTTAAGAACGATGTCAACATCTGATTTCGTTCTTAAATGAAGTGGTCTACAAAATGAGGCATCTACATCATTCAACAGCGCAAAGATTTTATACGTATAAGAATTAAATTCATCAATGCCTGAAATCATCTTAAGCCTAAAAATGTCTTCTGGGTTGTAGTCAGTCATTCGGTAAACTATAACAAAATATTTGTAAATCAAAAAATTCCCATATACGAAGTGAACTTTCTTTTGGCTTAATACATGGTTGACGATATTAGACATTAACAATTTCGTTGTTCTGCTCAAAACTTTAAAATTTCTGTAAATGTAATTGCTTCTTAATTTGTGAAAGCATTTGTAGAAACATACTGCATAAAGATGTATCAATAGGCACTTGTGAATTTTCTAAGGCATTTTTCTGCAAATATTTCTCACATGGGGAAAATATTCCCCATACAGCATAAAACTTTTCAGATATGCATCGATATTGTTACAATCTCTCATTTTCGTTACACTTTCAGAGATATCTTACAATTACGTTTCAGCAACATCTGTTTTGTAACATAACTCTTTGTACATTACGGTTACGTTAAGAACAGCATTCACCGACACTACTGTTTTATAGTTTGCATTGTACATAATAGCTACCTTGATGGTGTATTCCGGCCATATTTAAGATTTTGGGTTTAGCAACGGCGTGGATGCGCATGCGCATTTAGGTCATTTCAACGAAGTATTCTCGTTGTCGTTCCATGTGCTACTGGGATATTCCTTGGTGATACTGTCGTACTCGTAAGTGTAGACTAGTGTCCGTCCTTATGTTTTTCACGCCAGTGTATAATATCTTAGTACGTTTGTTAGTTTTGTGTCGGAAAAAAAATAAATTAAAGTAGTTGTTAGTTTGTAAAGGTAGAAAAAAATAATTCTGATATATTGAGACGTTTAACGACTACGCAAATTTAGAAAAAAATACAATTAGATATGCAATAAAAGGTTCATTTCTTTAATTAATCAAGAAAAATTTAAGTCATCTTACAGAAGAAAAAAATGATCCGTTGAAAAAATAATTATACATTTCTATTAAATAACGTATTCGCAAAGCCTTGACGTAAGGTCGAGGTGACCCGTGGTTGAGTGGGATAATGCGACTGCCTAGAAACCCGCTGGACAGGGGTTCGAGCTTATCGCGTTCTTGGAGAATTTGTATTTCCTTGGGAAAAAAGTTCCCCAGTCTCGTGACGTCACACGATAAAATTTCCTGATAAGGGAAAGCAAATGGCGTACAAATAGGTGATTCCATGTGTGGAGGTAGAAACAAAATGGCGAACAAAACATGTTCGTTAAGACCACGTCGCACACAAAATGTTATGGTTGAACACAAAAGAATATAGTGGACAAAGATGATCGAGAAGCTCACAAGGAAAATTATCCGTCCTTGAGACAGCACGTGGACGGTTGTGGCCGGTTTCCTTTGTTACAGAAACCCCTATTATCACGTGACAGTAATATGATGATGTCAGAAATATCTTTCAAATACGTAACAGTAAATACAAATATCTTTCCAAAACATTAACATGAAGTTGGTATGTTGAAATTACAAAAACATTTAACTATAACTTATCGGTTATGTCTCAAAGTTAAGTAACGTTTGCGGATATCTTGACCTAACCGTAACGTTTCTGAAACATTAAAGTCACATTGCGCAACGTATCTGAAAAGTGTCAGTGTTTTAGTGCTACGTACTTGTAACGTACACGAAATATTTTATTCAGATTGGGTTACGTCCGACTGTGTAGGGAGCAGTGGACACGTGACGGCACTGCCACACGGCGGAGCGGCTGCAGACGGACCAGGATAACCACCGGTAGAGAGGATCGACGGAACGTGCAGCCAAGAACGAACGGATCCCACTTGGACCCTGTCTACTATACAGGCAGTTGTAGCGGCTCCTATTAGCCCACGAACCATTTCCCAACACCTTAAAGAAGCGAATTTGCAATCCCAGCGCCCCTTAGGGGTGCTGCCTTTAACACCGGAACATCGCCTGTTCTGTGTGCAGTGGTGCCAGGCTAGAGTGACGTGGAACGCCACAGACTGGCGACGCTTGGTGTTTTGCGATTAGTGCCGCTTAATTTCGGCAACAGATGATCGTGGTGTCTGGATGTGGAGGTCCCCAGGTTAACGGCACAGTCCCAACTTTGCTGCCGAGCGCCGCACCTGCCATACTGCAGGCATTATAGTTTGGGGAGCCATTGCCTACGGTAGCCGATCAGTTCTAGTAGTGGTACGTAAATCATTGACAGGCCAGCGGTATATGGATGATATCCTACGACCCCATGTGCTCCCATTAGTGGCCGGGATTCCAGGTGTGCTATACCAATCAGGATAATGCCCGCGGGCACACGGATGGGGTAGCCAAGGACTGCTTACATCATGTCCAGATGCTTCCACGTCCTGCCCGCTCCCCGGAGCGGATGTGATCGAGCATGTGTGGGGCCAGTTGAAACGTCGAATGCCGCCGTGCAGCACTTTCTGGGATTTGGAGCAAACCCTCCAACACGTGTCGGCCAGTCTGCCGCATGACAACACCAGGCATCTGTTCGCCTCCATGCCGGACCGCATTGCAGCCTGTATCGCCGCACGAAGCGGTGCGACGCGCTTTTGAAAATGGCCGGACCGCGGTGGCACAGATTCTCCTGTAATTTTCCTGTAGCTATGTTTTTGCCATCTTGTGTATCACTGATCTGTATCATTATGTCCATAAAATTTCAGTTTAATCCGATGCTCCTTTCTTGGTGCACACATTTAATTATCCGTGAGTGTATTTTAAAGTTAAGTATACACGTACGGAAATTAGAAAAAAACAAAAAATAATATGTGCAAAAAAAAATTGTGATTAATCTTCTGCAGTTTATTATTCATAAAATAAATTATTTTTAAAAAACAATGGTACAAGGTTAAACGCTTTTTTCTCGTCAAACTGTTTGGGAAGCCTTTCAATGGGTTTAATAACGATGAGCAGGACGGAACGGTTATTGGGATTTGAAAGAAATTGAATAAATTGGGTCCTGGAGTATTCCTGACCAAACTACTTTTAGTAAAAATACTTGAGTGTAAAATACAGAATTCCAAAAAAGCAAACATTTAGCCCACGCTGTCCTTTACTGTTCCTTCGCTAACTCCTGGCTTGTTGATAAAAAACTCACTGTTGATGACACTGCCCCTAGAATTAGTTTTCTACATAGCTGAATAACCGCAATATGATATACGACGCATCTTGCAAGTCGTTTTCATTTAGGCATCCTAATGAATACGTGGCACCAGTATTCTTATACATATAGCCAAACTGGGAATTAGCATCGCTAGGTTCAATCGTAGATGAGTGTCAACACGTGGATATCACACAAAAGGAGCAATATTTGTCGGCAGTCGACAAATGTTCACTTTCTTTGAAGCTATTGCTTATGTCATTGCACTGCGTTGAGGTATTTAGAATTTGTTCTGTTCCTTAGAGAACTCTACATTTCAGCATTCGAAAGAGTTCAGCCTTATATAATGAAATTGTTATCGGCGAGAAGTTTCCGAAAGCGCAAGAGTGCTACATTTTCCGCATCAGAGAAGTTGTTTCTTTCTAGTTCCGAGGAAGGAGTTCTTCAATTTTCATTTACGCTTTATTGCATAATCAGATATGACTGACTCGGGTGCAAGCATCTAAAGACAAAAATTTATGTTATTTAACTTCATGTTTATAGATAATTGGTAAAATAGGGCGAAACAGGCATATTGCCCTGACTGTAGCTTAACACCTTCCTAAGTTATCATTCAGTGTGCATATCCAGCCAGCAATGTAAATGAAATCATCGCAGTTCTCCACCCGCTGAACAGCTCTGTGTTCCAAAGAAAAATTCTTCTCAATGTCTTTAACTTTCAGACTCTCAGATGGCATTCATGTGACTGAGATTCTTAACTTAGAAAGTTAAAAAAAGCATCCATATGCCTATATGTCGACTGTATTGTCGAGAAGAGACTTAAAGAAACAATAGTGTGTTAAATAAATAGAGTGTGACTATTTTTGTGCATGTATCTCCCATACTGGGAAAATTGATTCTCATATTTTTTATACATGTAACATATACTGATTTTTTCTCAGGCATTGGTATTTGATTTTCATCTAAGTCTTTTAACACGCTTTTAGGCGGGAGATAGATAGAAACGGAAATGCTTTAACTCTCCCCCTCTCCCCATTTCCCCGAAAAAACAACTCCCCTTTTGCAATATACTTGTTTTACCTCTTTTGACAAATATTTTCCCTGCATTATATCCTTCGTGTATTGAACTGATCATTTTAAGATAATGAAATGCCGTTAATAGAAATTTACTGAAGCCAAGTCTTCTGTAATGAAGGAGATTACTGTAATTTTTTTAGGAAATCAAAGAGAACAATGCAAGCTTAAAAATGCTGAAAACAGGGCCAATATTATCAGTTGAAAAGTTTCTGCATACTCTAATATCATTGTTTGGTTGATTTGGAAATCAGGATTTCCAAATCCGAAACTGAGTTACCACGTACAAGAATTCACCGATGTGGTACAGAAGACAAGACAAAGAAAAATTTGGATCCATTGAATAAGCTGATTCTAACAATCTCAACCAAAAGCCATCCTCAGTATCGGTAGAAATATTCGAAAGATCCATCTGGAAGAAATATTCTTAATTGCCAGTGTGACATCATTCGCTAACTTGAAAGCTAAGGGAACACGCCCCAACCATATACGTGTGATGTTTACTCTTCATCTGTACTTCGAACGAGCAAGTGTCATTAACTCCAACACTGTTATCAAGTTACTGGTTGTTTTTTATACAGGGTGATCAGAATCGTCAGCACAATAAACCTGCCGGACGATTCCTCTTGGAGAAAGAAGCCGAAAACCGTTGTCTGTTGTCCGATCGGACGTCGCATTCAGGAGATCTACGCGTCGAAAGTTTCGTGACTTCAATTCCGGTAACGCACATCCTTGTTGAAGGACTAGGTGGATAGTCATACAGACGCACGTATCACAAGGCAATCAAGCCGCCCCGGTGGCGCAGTGGTCTAAGGCAATGGCTTCTGATCCTTTGTCCGAAAGGGGTCAGGGTACAAATCCCTGCGAAGGATGGATGTTGTGTTTGTTATACGGAACTGACTCTCTCCCTTCCCTAGAACCAGTGGTCCTAAATTCAGGACTGGTAACTTCTTATAGCCCATAGAGTTACTCACGGTGGTCGTTAAACCTCCAATTAAAAAATAAAGGCATTCAACATTTTAAAATGTGGCACGGGATGATTTGTAAATTCGAAGGACGTGGTGGCGTGAAACCATTAGTTGAACGCCCGCGCGATATGGCTGGTAGGGATAAAAAGGGTTGGCAACGGTAGCAGTTAAGCTCATACTGCGTTGGTACATTTCACAGTATTGTGGGTAGAGATATGTCGTAAAGTTTAAGGGAGTATTGTAACATGTATCTCCTATTTGGGGGAATGCAGTGGTCCAGCATTGAGTGCAGCAAGGGTCTCCAGGGAGCGATACCCAGCACGACGGCACCCGCACGCCCTGGTCATACGGCGGCTTGACGCCCGAATCCACGACACAGTCAATGTCGCACCACGTCCAAGTGTAGACAGAGGCGCTGGTTCCTCTGACAGAAACTCCCTCGAGGACGCCATACTAGATTTCATAGAGGAGAAGCCAACGACCAGCAACCGTGCAATTACGCGATAGTTTGGTGTGCACCAAATTACCGTACATGCCGTTCTACACGACGAAGACCTGCATCCATATCACATCACACAGTTGAAAGGCCTATTACCACAGGATTATCCTCGAAGACAGGCATACTGTGAGTGACTGCTTCAACAACATTCTGACGATTCACAAGATCCGCCGGATCTTGTGAATTGAGGAAGCAAGGTTTACACGGCAGGGTATCTGCAACACCCATGATAGTCTTCTTTAGGCATTGAACAATCCGCACGCAACACGTGAAAACGCCTACCAGGTTTAGGGTGTTGATATCTGGTGTGGTATTTTGGGCGCATCCTAGTGGGACCATATCTTCTTCCCGAACGTGTCACAGCTGCCAAATACATGGTGTTCCTACGTGATGTTCTGCGGGACTTACTAGAAAACGTACCATTGTATGTTCTCAGTAATCTATGGTTCCAGCATGATGCAGCACCGGCGGTTTTGGCTACAAATGTTCGCCAGCGGGTGGCTGGATACGGAATATCCCGATCGATGGCTTCACCGTAGCGGTCCTGTGGCATGGCCCGCTAGATCGCCGGATCTTAACCCATTGGACTTCTTCCTCTGGGATCATCTAAACGAACTGTATATCGACGGCCTGTCAACAGCCTGCACGAGCTAGTGGCCACCTTACACGCGGCCCTCAAAACTATAACCCCTGCTATGCTGCAACGCGTGCAGATGTCTATTCCTCGACGGCTGCCGCCCGTTCCGCACTAC
Source organism: Macrothele yani (assembly GCA_039090855.1). NCBI lineage: Eukaryota > Metazoa > Arthropoda > Arachnida > Araneae > Macrothelidae > Macrothele > Macrothele yani. Next base: position 189,887,109 of record CM077034.1, on the reverse strand, counting down.
AAAGTGGTCATTTTGAACACATGTTGTAATCTGACACGAATCCACGTGTTTTATCATTTGTGTTGTAGTGGCACACATACATAAATTACATGTTTGTTGTCAAAGTGATTGGATAAGTTAATTCTAATGTCTCTATTCTTACCGGATGTGACGTCACGAACTTTCGGGGGCGAATATCTCCGGAATGCGACGTCCAATCGGACAACGGACAACGGACAACGGGTTTCGGCTTCTTTCTCCACAAGGAATCGTCCGGTAGGCTTATTGTGGGGTCGATTCTGATCACCCTGTATATGTCCAAGCCGATTTAACCAGGCACTCCCACAGACCGAAAGCGGAAGATCGCCTAAGATACGTTAGAACTCTCGCCTGGTAACCGTGCAGCAAGACAACCGTTTCCAGGCAGGATCCAACTGCATTACCCCAGTAAACATTAGGGATAGGATCAAACACTACTTCGATTCTCTAATACGAGAATCGTAGTAGTGTTTCCATTGTCTTGTTAATGATTTTCCTTTAAAGACATTGTTCTTTGTCTTTTTACTAGTGTTCTAACTGCGGGCTTCAGAAAATTACGATATCAGTCCATGACGTGACTTTCAGTCCCGTACTAGGGCACAGCAAACAGTGGTATGGTGCATAAAATAAAAAAATACTGAAGAAGCAGTGTATGTTGGTACTACGGCCTAACCATATAACATGGTTGACTGAGAAAAATCACCTTCAGTGGAATCGTGGCACACTTTGGGAATCCAGTAATAAAGCTCTTTTCAATTTTTTTGTTTTGCAACCTGCACATTTCAACCGCATAAATGTAGAGCTCAAAATTCACTTTTTTAACGTACAAGGAAAGTGATATCTGATTTGCATGTATAAGAACATCTTGAAACTTTTCATTCCTTTTTACCCTCTTTTTTAAGGATCCGTCGAAATCATTGCCATTGGATAGGGAATAACACAGCCATCGTTTAAGATAATTAGCCTTTATTTTGGATATGTTTATTAACAGTCGCAAATTTGCTTGCGCTAACGTTACTGATTGGACCTAATCTTCATAGCACCTCTAAGCTGAGCCGAACTACAGAACGTGATCAGTTTGGTGTACATTTCATTCCATTTTCATTTACTATAAATCTAGTAATTCCACTATTTTTCCTTAAATACAAACTAAGTATTTTCTAGTGTTCACTGCAAAATGGGTTTTTCAGGGTTAAGTAAGCAGACGATACGTTTTAATTTACTTGGGACTCATCTGACGCTATTAACGGTAGCGTCGCTACTATGAGTCTGCAAAGTAGAATTTACTGGTGGCTTCCAGTGATATGCTAATAGTTATCTAGTATTTTACAAGGGAATTGTCTGCTGGCGTTTCTTGACTTTCAAATATGAACTTGGCATTGAATTTTAAAATGGGCTGGTATCTCAGGAGAAATTATTATGTATCATTCATTTGAATTTAGTAGGACCTCGTCTTTTGGTGCATCCTCAGCTTTTATTTTGAAATTGGAATTCCCGTTCACTAGAGACTCAAATGTTGGTGAACACTGTCTCGCACAGGGGATTTTTGGCTTTGAAACTGAAAGAGTCATCTTATTCAACGACCTGTGTCATTAAATCATTCACAAGAAACTAGAATTTTTTGCATTCGCTACGTTCCCTGGATGTGGTATTGTAATAATAAATGACCTTCCTATTGGTGCCTCTTCAGTTGTTGCGATTGGTTTAGGTTTTGGGTTCACAGGAGAGTTTGTTGTTGTTTTCCCAAAGCAGCTAATTTGGATTTGGTGTTAGATTCCTCAAGGCATTTTGATATTAGTGATCCGGCAATTACTATGATTTAGTATTTCCATCTACAAAGAACTTAGGTTTCTATATTTTGTTGTCCTCTGAGTTCCTATTGCCTACTGGTATTTTAAAATGCTCAGATCACGAGAGTTTTTGCCCTAAAAGAATTTAGAGTAACTTTGACGTAAAGTATTGTTTGGGGCATTCGGCGTCCAATTTTTGAAAGTTAGTTACAGTCAGCTTTTGCCATAGGCGCTCAAGGCAATTTATTATTGCCGCCACATTTAGGGACGACGAATTTTATTCGCACATTTATATTTAGTCATGCTATTTTTATCTGTATGATTTTGATAAGGAAATAAATGAAATCAATGGAAAAATAAATAGTAAAATTTTGCCTTTCCTCTTTTTCTTATCCTACAGTTTTCTAAGAAGGATTTCAGTGAAGGCATATGTTTCCAGCTTTTCCCTTTCTTCCTACTTCAAAAATAATGCGGAAATTACAAAGAACAAATGTGTTGTCAAAACACTAAACAGTTGATTAAACTTTATCTGCCTTTTGAAATGCAGAATGTCTCAGATGTTGTGATATATTTGGATTAGAGCTCCGGCAACTTTGTCTACATACTACAATAGAAGGTTTGACTAATATAGATGGAAAAATGGTTCCTTATCAAGAGATTTCATAAACTTTATGAAATCTTTTCTACGATCTTCTTCTTCTTCTTGGTTACTCAGTCCAAGAACTGGTTGTTCAGTAGATGCACTCTGTCTCTTCATTCTTTTCTAAATGTACAAATGTTGTTTTTTTAGAGTTTTAGTTCATTTAGGAAAAAAACCTGTTACTTCAATCTGATAGAAAATTCATGCCTTTGAGATTGATAACCATTCATCTTTTTGAAGCAAAAAGGATTACATCACCCAAGTCAATTTTGGCCAACGGCCGTTGTATCCCTGAGGCTGGACCAGACGATGGCTTGTTAAGTAATATTGAGAGAGACGATAGGATCTGCAAAAATATCTACTAGAACGTTTTTATAAGTGCCGTCATAGATAAAAGCTGAATATCCTCATCGTGCTTGCGCCTGCTCTAACACATGCATACCAAACAGCTAAAGTAACGGAAAATGTTAAGCTATTCTTGTTCTCCGAAGTGATCTTTTCTGCAAAACTGTGATCTCAGTAATGATAACGAGTGATATTCAAAATGGCATTTAAATATTAAGGAAATAGTGCCGCTCAGTAGCATATGTGCTTTTATTAGTCACTCATGAAACGAAAATACTTAGAAAAGGAGCTTTTTGCAAGATTACTGCAATGTGCTTGAGTACATGTATTCTAACATATTGAAAATTAATTGAAGAGATATTATCGTTCATGAGACAATTAACAGACGCATCCGTCATTTTCAGCATCACACGAGGATTTCGAGTTAATATGACAATGAGACCGCATCATCTGATGTGATCCAGTGTTGCATTTTCTGTGGCACCGACTTCTAGATCTTCTCCTCAATATAAATTTATAGTTTACTGCCGGATAAGATTCCATGCAGCAAGAATAGTATTTAGACACACGTTCAGTATTGACAGAAAGAAGTTCTGAGTTGTGATGGTTTTTTTAAATCCTCCATCCTGACATTGTCATATAACGTCTGAAGGTTGACACAGCATTCATGATGGGTCCAGGATCCAAGCTTAACGACACAGGTAACTTGTGAATCCTGCTGGTTGCTGTTGATTTCTTGTGGGCATCGGCTACGGAGAGTAACTGGTGGAGCCCAAACAACATCGCCGGTATAATTGATAAAGACATTAGTGAAGACTTCGATAACTATCTTCTTTGCCGGAGATCTGAAAGGCAAAAGAATCGGCATATTAGATCAAATCATATGACAACACTCAATTTTTATGAACAGAATGGTTTTAAAATATTTTTAAGTAGGCCCTAAGAGCCCATGTTAAGTTTCTACTTATCATTTTTGCAAAAGCCATTCCTCTACAGGATTTATTATACACTGACGGAAAAAAATCCCTACACCACGAAAAAAAAAGTTGTAGAGGAATGAAATGGCGGGTATACATTTGTATAGGTAACATATTTAATCGATTAAGGTTTCAAGATCATAGCTTAATATAAGCGCGAGAAGACCCATTTCAAATGTGAAATGCTGGTACATTAATAACCGGTGTATCCGCCAGAATGCTGAATGCAAGCACGCAAACATTCATGCATTGTGTTGTACAAGTGCTGACTGTCAGTTTGTGGGATGGAGTTTCATGCCTGTTGCACTTGGTCGGTCAATACAGGGACGGTCAATGCTGGTTGGCGGTGACACTGGAGTTGTCGTCCAATGATGTCACATACGTACTGGATTGGAGAAAAATCTGGTGATCTAGCAGGCCACTGCAACATGTCGACACTCTGTACAGCATGTTGGGTTAAAACAGCGGTATGCGGCGAGCGTTATCTTGCTGGAAAACACCCCCTGGAATGCTGTTCATGAATGGCAGCACAACAGGTTGAATTACCAGACCGACGTACAACTGTGCCATCAGGGTGCGTGGGATAACAACGAGAGTGCTCCTGATGTCATAGGAAATTGATCCCCAGACCATAACTCCAGGTGTAGGTCCAGTGTGTCTCGGCCGCAGACAGGTTGGTTGCAGGCTCTAACCTGGCCTCCTTCTAACCAACACCCGGCCATCACTGGCACCCAGGCAGAACCGGCTTTCATCAGAAAACACAACAGATCTCCACTCCGTCCTCCAATGAGCTCTAGCTTGACACCACTGACGTCGCAAACGGCAGTGGTTTTAAGTAAGTGGAATGCACGCTACAGGGCGTCTGGCTCGGGGCTGTCCTTCAAGTAACCGATTTGTAACATTTCGTTCTGTCACTGTTGTGGCAACTACAGCTCGAATTGCTGCCGCCGACGCAGTACGATGCGCCATGGCCATACGCCGTACACGGCGGTCTTCCCTCTCAGTAGTGCCACGTGGCTGGCCGGAAGCCTATCTTCTTGAGGCCGTATTCTGCGCTACATGTTGTTTTCAGAAATTCTGACTTTTTTTACCGTATTTTTGTTCGTGCTTTTATCCTGCAAAATGAAGAACTTGATTTATTTCTTCGTGTCTTCAAAATAATTTTTACTTTTCATGGGTATACTTTTTCTTTTATAGGAGGAAATTTTAAATTTTTTTCGTTATTTATTCTGCGCAACGTGTTGTTTTCAAGAATTCATACTTTTCGTATCACATTTAGGTTCGTTCAAGTTTTTTTCTCTTACAAAATTTTGAGGTAATTGTATTTTCTTTCACGTTGCAACAATTTTCCGTAGGGTTATTATATTTTACCTTTTTCTATAGAAGGGCACAATTTACTTTTTCGTTCAAAACTTTTCAAAGCATGACGTCATGCTTTGAGTACTTGAGATTTTTTGATCTACTACGATCGTGTTTACGTTTGGTCAATTCTTCTCTTCTGAGTTCGAAATAGAATACAAAACAATGTGACAACTGAGTTTTTAACCTCAAGCATTCCCTACAGCTCAGAAATCTATTCGCTACATGCTTCGCAGAGTTAGGATGCAAGAACAACTAAATTAATCATGTCGATTTTGTTAAATTCAGTATGTCCATTCAGAAAAGGTATCTCTTTACACAGAAACACGCAACTTCAATGCAAAAATTACATTAAAATGTTTCTTCGTATGTAAGGATATCATAGAAGAAATGTTATAATATGTCGAAACCTGTTTGCGTTTTAAAGAGTTTTTCACTAACACATCTACATTTTCCTTTCTCATGATGCGGATCAGTTTCACCTTAGTTTTTAATGTTTTACAGGAAAGGGTTACAGTATCTTCCGGTTACTTGTTTCTATTGTTGCAATCAGAAACATCTGTTACAGACCTTTTTAAATATGAACTGGTGTGCGTTGTTAAGGTAAGAAAAAATTGATGCAGTATTATTCCTGAAAATTAATATATGTATGGATTTAAATCATATTAAGGTTAGCTTTCTTCTTCTCATAACTTTAGTAAGAAAACACTAACAGGTGCAGTAACATTATTTTGAATATTTGCTATTGTTTCAGTAAAAGTACTGCTGTTCGCAACTCTCGGCAATCACCCTACTGGAGAAGCATGTTTCAACGAACATAAGATGGAGTTCAGCAGAAATATTTCTTGAGGTGGGAATGATTTAATCTTTAACACTCCAGTAGGTCTCTCGCTGGAACTTTAACTTATTTATCCAGATTAACGTTCATTCGAATGCCATTTTTTATGCCTTGTTTGCAAAGTACACTAGGAGCAACAGACTGTGAACACTTAACTGATTCTTCACAATCTATTTTTTAAGTCACCACGTTTTCATTATTTTGGGAGGTATTAATTTAGCTTTTTACCCTCTCTGTCTTGCCTCGATACAATTTCTTCTATACACGCTCTGTAGATTTTGACTCATTAATGAGCAGCTTGAGGAATTTTGTGTGCATATCGTTTCTGATATATTTATTGAATTTTTCCTGTTTTGCAAATCCAGTGAAGACTGTATTTACATACTAGTTCGCTCGTTATTTTAAAGCCGAATAAATTCGGAGTTTAATAATTAAGGAGTCAGTCGAGTGAAAACAACCAAAAAAGAAGGACCTCTCTGTAAAGGAGTAGAACAAGTCCCAAAGTCACTAAGCTATTTCGAGGGCTTATGTGCAAAAGAAGTGTGATCTCCCCGCCCCCTCCATCGGGTCAGCCGGTTCAAAGGTGAGTGTGAGTTATTTTTCTGAGTGAAACATCCTGTAGCAGTTTCTTCAAATGCAAGTTTTAGTAACCATTTCCAGGAGATTTCCTTCAGTAAACTTTTTTGATGTTGCTAGATATATCTTACATTGTGTGCTACTACGCTCAGATACTAAGTTCCTCATTTGAGGCAAAATATTTGGCATTTCATTACTATTGGAGTTTAGTCCGTTCTCTAAATGCGAGACGGCACCGGTGTGGACATGATTCTAAAGACGACCTCTAAGATATGGATGTCTCTCTATTGCACTGGATAGTTTGAGAAGCGTCACGACATGCAACTTTGGGCAAACACTTTTGATTTTTAAAGATTAAAGCACATGACGGAACACGAAAAAACGCTTTAATGTTTGTAACTTTTTCGTCTAATTTCTTAACTGCTTCTTTCTGAAGATCATGTTACATTCTGGTTCTCGAAAACTGGACACAGAGACAAAACTGAAGTAACCAAATTCAATTACAAGAGATGTACAGTAAAACAGACTGACATTACGCACACCGAGAAGCCCAAACATTCTGATCTCCTGCATAGTATTACTAGGGGTGTTCAAATGAAAAGGTACGAAACGTCATAAGAACGTAACCGTTAACATATTTGCCTATGCCTCTATGGGAGAACGTAGCGACACATCTAGGGATGCGATTGGAGTCACCGGCGTGGATCGGAGCATGCGCGGGCGGCCGCATGCGCAGGAGAGAGCACAGGCTCTTATAAAGAGCGCCGTCCAATTGATGCGGCAGTGCGTGTGAGGACAGGATGGCGTTCACATTGCAAAATTCGACGATTGAGGAGCAGCGAGGCGTTATTCGATTTCTGACAGCGGAAGGTGTTAAACCGGCCGCTATTCATCGCGGAGGGTGTGGTTCTGCTCCATGATAACGCGCGTCACCACGTCTCCAGGGTCACACACGCGGCACTGGCCAAGTTCCAGTGGGAGCAGCTTGACCATCCGCCCTACAGCCCAGACATGTCGCCCTGCGATTTCCATGTATTTGGTCCCCTGAAAAAACATCTGAAAGGGAAGCGCTTACACTCGGACGACGAACTCAAGGACGCTGTGCAGGACTGGGTTTCGTCACGCCCACAGGAATTCTGCGAACAAGGAATCCTTCGGCTCGTTAATCAATGGGATCGTTGTGCTACGGCCTATGGTGTTTACTTTGAATAAAGTCTTCATTTATACCCACAGTGTCGTTTCGTACCTTTTCATTTGAACACTCCTTGTACGTTGATCCTCTACGTGCCGCTAAAACAGCTATTTCGTTGAGAGTAGAGTCTATAGGATGTCTAAAGGTGTCTTGTGCTACCTGGTACTAACATCTTAAAAATAATTTCACTGATCCTATTATGTTATTCGTTCTAGCAATAGGACAAAAATGATATGAAATGCCATAAATACGTGTGTATGTGATTAATAAATTAAACATTTTCTTAAACAATTATTACCATGTCACGTTTAAAGAGTTTTCGTCAATACGGTTAAACAAAATGTTCCCATCCATTTATCTCATTCTTCACACAAATGCATTTAGCAGGAAGCGTTACAAACAGCAATTATTTGAAAATTTTTGTCGACAGGAAAGTATCCATCATTTTTTAATATTATTTATTTTTGCAAGAAAAAAACTAATGTCAATCAAACCATATGTCAGGTTGGGTTGCATTTATTATTCTTTCTCAATTTGCAAATAAAATCTTTAAACAGTTGTACTTTTCGTCACCTGAAGAAATAATCCTTTTTTTTAGATTTGCGCATACACTAGTTGTAATAAAAATCCGCGCACCAAAAAGGAGGCCTCAGATTCAAATCAGTTTTCAGTTGTGAGATGGTACATGACACGGAACGAAGTGAGTAAAACATCACAACAGCAGGACGATTTTCCGTGGACGTACGGTACACATTTAGGCCAGCGTTAGTACCTCGTTGGGCCTCCTCGTGCTCCGATACATGCGGTGATACGGTCCGGCATGGGGTCAAAGAGACGACATGTTATCCTGGGACCGAGTGGCCCACATCTCTTGCACCTCACGCTCTTAATCACGAAAACTCTGACATGGAGAAAGCTAGCGTCACATATGGACCCACACGTGCTCGATGGACGAGAGATCAGGTGATCTGGCAAGCCACTGAAGCATCGAAGCGTCACGTAGACAGTCCTGCGAAACCTGAGACGTGTGCGCAGGCGTTATCTTGTTGGAAAATGACTCCGGGCCGGCCCGCCAAGGAAATTTAGCACATAAGGCGGCTGGATCTTCTATACCTCGACCTGGGCTGTCATCGTCCCTCGGATCACCACGAGGGAAATTCGGCTGTCATACGCCATGGCTTCCCCGTCCATCACGCCTGCAGTTCGGCATCTGTGCAGCTGTACAGTGAGGTTGGGATTGTCGTGCTCACCAGCGGTCATCCACACTCGGACACGGTGGTCGTTCGTTCCCATACAGAAGCGGGATTCGTCGCTTAGCACTATACTTCTCCAGTACGTTGCATTCCACGTTGCTCGCTGTGACCCACTGCAGTCGTCGACGACGATAGTCAGGTGTTAATGGCAGAAATCGTAAGGGCCAACAAGAGTGCAGATTTTCATCTCCAGGCGTCTGAAAATGGTTCTGGTGTTCACAGGAGTTCTTTGCACATCAGCCGCATGCCTCTAGATATTGGACAAGAACGTCGTTGCATCTGTGCGTGCCGCTCTCACGATCCCACTGTCCTCTCTGCTGGTGGTGTGTCTGGATAGTCCATAGCCAGTCCGTCTTGTCTGGGTGCCTTCCCGTTTCCATTGGTCCCAACACGATCACATCATACTGTCCGACTGGCCGAACTGGATGCCAATTGAATTAGCCGGGTAACCTGCCTCTCTCATTCAGACGATACAGCTTCGTTCAAACTCTGTCAGTTGCCTGTACGCACATCCACGGCGGCTCCTCGGCATGTGTATCTCTCAGTGATATCACCTGATTCTTACCGTGCACTTCGGGACGAATGGGGAATCCTCTGCGCGGCACCATATAAGCGCCAAGGAGTGCAATTTCAGCGCCGACTTGGACGCTTAGGGATGCGGAATGGCACGAAGCTTTAATAGTTTGCACTCTGCACTCCTCGTAACTATTCACCGAAATTCGCGTTAATCGCACGTATGTTTTGGGAGGCGAGGAATTTTATGGCAGTAAGTGTTCATGGTATATGCCATTGTTACTAGAATCTTAATGGTTTTCATTTATTTAAAAATACTTATTTTTCGCTTACATTTCAAAAACGTTCACTGACTCCATCCTTTGTTCCAGATCGTAGGTGTCATTATTTTTCTGATTTAACATTTGAAAGATTTGAAAGCCTTCCTGTGGAATAAACCGACATTTATATTTACAAGCTGCCCCTTTTAACAGGTGTGCTCTAAGTCCAGAAAACCTCGGAAAGTCAGACGCCCTTTATCATTTTATTTTGTGACTGTAATTTGCAATACCACCTGAAAACGCAGAAAAAGAAAAATTGCTACATAATTCCAGTACTGCATGAATGCATTTTTTGTCTCAAGTTCGATTTGCTAATGGAAGTTCAACTTTGTTTCAAATTTCGAGGAACGACCTCGTGAGTATCAGATATTGCTTAGCTAAAGTCTTTCAGCTAATATTTCTCGTCTATTGCTATCAATAGAACCCTGGGTATATTTTGCAATGAGGGTACAGTCATTATGAATGTCACACTTCTTAGTAAATATGTGGTGATTATAAAAAAGCTTACTTTTGCTATATTTTTCGTTTCTGTTTGCAGACAGTAAATTTTCTAAAAATTAGTTATGTAAAAGTAATGCATTACCTCATTTTTGTTTATTTTGTTCATTGACTGGTTTGCGAAATGTCGGATATCCGACTAAAACCGTACATTTTTCCGGCTTTTGATTACAGCCCAATGTTTTACTGGAACAAAACTTCAGACGTGACAGGTACAACTCAAAAGTACTGACTCAAAATACCTGAATCAGTAGCTGCATTACTCTAAACATCTGAACTTCTTTCTATTGTATGAAATCACGTTTTCCCAGAGAAAAAGGGTTTTTTTCGGGGGTGGGGGTGGGGGTGGGGGTGGAGTAAAATTATTAGGTGAAGTTGGAATTTTCCCCAATTTTTCAAACTTCAGATTGCTACGGGATCCTAGAAAATACTTTTGGTATATTTAAAGACCATCCTTAAGTAATCAAATTGAAGCAGTGTGATTTTCAAGGTTCAGCAGGTGTAAAAACCATAATTGTTTATCTTCGAGTGTGATGACAAATGTGGGAGTAAGTTCGTGCGACAACACTTCCATCTTTTGTGGACTACAGCAGTTCTGCGGGGTTTTTCACTGGTGGACATACAGAAGGGGTATTGTATTATCATATCTGTCGCGCCACACCGATATTACTCTAATGTTGTTCGATTGTTGAAAATTGGTAACTGTTGAGTTATATGATAACTCGAGACATCGTTACACAGGACAGTGAAACTGAATAACATTACCAGGGTAAAAGGACGTAAAAAAAAGAATTGATGAGTGTAAAAAAATAAGTTTTACGATGGACTACAAGGTGAATTTTTCATACGTACTCTTCCAGGCTGAATTTTTCATACGTACTTTTCCAAGGTGAATTTTTCGTACACAAAGCAAGTACAAATAGATTTTTTCGCGCTGACAGAAATAATATACAAAATACAATTGTTAATCTTGGAGACGGGTGAAATGAAATGTTCTATTATTTACAGAATTTTTTTATTCACAATCAAGCAGCATGTTCAAAATAAAGAGACTGTCAGCGAAAAGGCTCAGAAAAGGTATTTCAGAGCTAGCGGCATAAAATACAGGAACTTAGCGTCAAAATATTTCCAAAAGCTTACCCATGCTTGGGTCCAAAATGATATTGAAAAACGTTATGCAGAAGAGACTGAGAGTGAAGTTGACAGCTTTCTATTCTATCAAAACCATTACTAAGTATGTGAATAGTGTGCTACATAGAACTGACGTGTGGCGTAGAAATACCCACATATTCGTTTCCCGTCAAGTCGGTCAGTCAGCAAACATGAAAAGTAAAGCACAACTCTTAGTTACACACAATGTCAGGTGCAAAATGGCATAAATAAAAACAAATTCTACTTCTGTAAATAACTACAAGAAACAACCAAAGGAAAAAGGATTTCAAGTCCTTTTTTGTACATGTAGATTGTTTGCTATTTTTCTCGTAGGTATGTGTGTTGGAATTTAGGACATCCATCAATTCAATACTATCTTTGCTACGTACGTCAAATAAAAGAACCCTAGTGTCAAATGAATGCGCTGCTTCTTCCGTGAGGAAGTTCTTGTTTTAAAACGTGTTAAGGAATAATTAAAAAAAGGAAATGTGGAAGTTTCTGGGCACATTGGGGGCTTTATAAATCATCGCCCATTTAAATCTATAAGTTCGGCAAAATCGTTATCGGGATATATACATAAGGCAACGAACGAACTCATTTTGCACACCTGAGCAGACGACTTTAAACTGCGAATATCGTTTTCAACACATGTTTTTGTGTTGTGAGCAGGAGCGCTGCCATTCTCCTCATCAAATAATTAAGCGTCGTTTGAACTTTATTGAATATTCAAATGCCTATGAAAGTATTGAAACATGCTGAATATTCAAATTTCGTGCGATAGTTTTAATATAGTAAGATTTTTCTAAATGGTTATTGCCAAATTGGAGAAAGTATTTTCTACTGTGAAAAGTATTAAAACTGTGTGTCTGTATCGTATGAAAATAACAATCAACACACTACTGAATATATCACCAGAAGGTTCAAACCCGAACAGCTTATCACCAGCAAATGTTACTGAAATATTTTTTCCCAAATCGTTACGCCATTCGAAAATTTACCATATGGTTCCTGCCCATTAGAGAAGCAGAAAACTATTGAAAATGTGCATGATAAGCCACTTTGTAGTTTTGATCAAAGTACTTTTAATTACAGGTTGTCCCACTCGCTACTATGACGTGCGTGCACCGATGAACGCACACGAGATAAAGGCAGATAGCAGCGAGAGCATACGTCCGCGTAGCTCAGTTGGGAGAGCGACTTAATCCGGAGTGTAGGGACCACGGCTTTGATGTCCGGCGTGGACAAAGATTATGGAAAAATTTACTTACAGAAAACTATTAAAAATGTTCATGATAAGCCACCTTGTGATTTTGATTAAAATATTTTTTAAATACAGGGTGTCCCACCTGCTACTGTGACGTGAATGCACCGCTGAGCGCACACGAGGTAAAGGCAGATAGCAGTGAAAGCATACATCCGTGCAGCTCAGTTGGAAGAGCGACTTACTTCGGAAGTGAGGGCATCCGGTTTCAATGGCAGGCGTGGACAAAAATGACGGAGAAATTTACTTCGCTGTATTGGCATCCAAACTTAAAGAATGACCTGGCCGTTAAAGTTCTCGCAATAGTGGGATAGTCGTTCCACACCGCGAGACAGGAAAAACAAGAGAATCCCTTCTTCAGCGCTTCGAAAAATAAATGTGTGTGATGAAACGTTTCACACACCAAATTGACTGAGATTTCTTTAATGTACATTCTTCAGCGGATGATTGCCTGCAGTGATACATGGTCCCCGCTTACCCATGGGCTATTTCCTCGGCCCTCTTTCGGGAGGGGGGTGGAGATGTGACGTGCCTGCACCACAGGACGCACATGAGATAAAAGCAGATCGCAGCGAGAGCATACGTCCGCGTAGCTCAGTTGGGAGAGCGACTTAGTCCGGAGTGAGGGATCCGGTTTCAATGCCCGGCACGGACAAAAATGACGGAGAAATTTACTTCGTCATTGTACTTAGCCTTAGTTTTTACTAATAACATTGTGAATAATTAAATTGAATGATATTTGGTAAGAATATAACCTCACCCATGAAAAGCGCAACCATATCATAAAATCCATTGAAAGTGTCAGCCCTGTGCATCAAGACAGGCTTGAACACGAGATTCTATATTTTCGAAAGTTCGCGCCAGTTTGTCAAGCATAACCGCTGCCACTGCCTCGAAGGTGTACTACTATGCTGGTTGGCGCACTCGTTGTGACCTCTGACGACGCACATGTCCGGTTCGGTATTACCCGCAGTTAGTTCAATTGTTTGTTTGTCGCGAGACTGATCGTATGCGTTAGCGATATCCTCCCGGTTAACCCTAGCCGAGCGTGTGGTTATTGTTTGTATTTATTGGAGATAGAGTCGATAAAGTGTTTCAGTGTGAATTTCGTAGGAAACTCGGATGTCGGACAGGTCCAAGTAAACCGTGTATTCTGCAACTGATTAAGAAGCTGGAATTGAGTCATGTTCTTAAGCATCCATACATCACATGTGAATATGGGTGAAATAGGTTCATTCCTTGGAGATCGCGGGACTTCTAAAGGAATGTGTCCACCTCGATGACCGGACCTAACACCGTGGAATTTCCTTTTCTCTGGTTGTATCTCAAATAAGTGGTCTTCAATAACAAGCCGACAGCCATTGAGACATTGAAGATCATTTTCGACGCAGTGGCAGCAATTATACCGGAATATGATGTGGTCCTTTTTTCCATTTATGAAGGTATGTTCTTACCAAATATCATTCAATTACGGCATGTATTCACGATGTTTTTAATACAATAATGGTGAAGTAACGAGTGTGACACCTTATGCTTGAAATATATTTTCCTAGTAACTTGATTATCATTATTTACTGCTTTAAACTGAATATATAGATTTTAATTTAAAGGTTTGGGTAATTAAAAAAATCCATTATATTTAGATCTAATTCTACGATCCCGGTGACAAGGTGCGTTCTCGTGTTGAAAGATGGCAGTGCGATCTGAGAAAATATCCTGCAGATGTGGATGGAGATATTCGGCTAATAAGTCCTTGAAGCCTTAAAATGCAGATAATATGTAGCTGAGGAAGAAGAGAAACACGCTGCATTTCTAACAGCAATTAGAGATAGACCATGGTTTTCTTTCGTGAGTCCTGAAATTTAACCCTTTAACCGACTGGAACGAATTAACTCGGGGTTAGCTAAATGGGCTGAAATCAGTTCGAATGAATATGTTCGTTGTCTAAGAAGTGGGTCGAACGCAGCTGGAATGAGTGAACCTGTGCACTAGAAAACGTTTCTTCCCCTCTTAGCTTTATTTTTTAAAGTGGTAATTTAAAGGAGACGATTGACACTAATCCTTTCTTACTGCTAAAAGAACTATAACAATGTCGACGAACCTAAGAAAAAAAGAGGTGTTCGAGTCATTTTTTTCTACCCAGTGGCATGATGTCTGTGTCAGGGGGAACTTGCCCTTCGGCTTTTATGCCTTCAAACACAAAAGCAGAGAATAAAAAGAGTATATAATGGAGCAGAGAATAAAAGTATCTAGAATGGAGCAGAGAATAAAGTATATAGAATGGAGCAGAGAATAGAGAAAGTCAGAAAGTGCTGAGAATAAGGTCTGTAAAATGGAGCACAGAATAAAGGACAATAGAATGGAACAGAGAGACAAGGACTGGAAGAAGGAAGAGAATTTTCTTGCCGTAACCTTCATAAAACTCTGCGGCTATGTGAAAATTTATGTTTAAATAGCTCACAGGTTTTGGTTTAGTTTCATCGGCCGCTTAAAGGGTTAAACGCTACGCGAGACTGAGTTTCTGCTGCCGATTTAGCTATAGTCTTTATGCTTAGAAAAAGCTGATGAATGTTCTGGTTTTACATAAAGATCGATTAATTCTAAAGAATTTTCAATACATTATCTCCTTTTTCATAATATCTCTTTGATAACAATGAATGTTGTGATTTCATATCACGAGTAAATGTCTCATCGGTAAAGTGTTTAAAGAAAGTTTTTACATTTCTTACGGTCAAATGATATTTTCGCTTAAATTTCAGATGACATTTTACATCTCAGGACCCTCAAGAAATCTATGGTAACATTTCTTTCGCAAATGTTATTTTCGTATGGTACAGCAAAGAGCATTCCGCTCCCCTTTCAGGTGCAGTGAGTTACAGTGATACAAGACAGGAAAGAACAGCAGAACAACCACATTTGAAGAACTTATGAAAACACAATAACTACGAAATAAATACCCACACTGGAGCATTACTCCCCACGTATTTAAAATGAACATCAAGCAACCAGCGCTTCGGAACGTGTATTAAAAAGCACATGGACCAACAAGATCGTCTGAACGTGTATTAAAAAGCACATTGGCCAATCAGTACTTGTTTTAAACAGCACATCCGAGAGTGTTTTATAAAGAGCAAAGTACTGTGACGCCATTGCAAATGAAGAATATGTTTACTATACATGTTTACAGGTAACCGCCGCTACCTTAGTTTCAACACTCACCGTATGAGGCGAGCACCCTAGTACAAGAGATTAAAAGAAAGTAGACTAACACTGTAGTGTAGAAATATTTGAATAATTATAATGAAAAAAATTTTCTAACTAAAAAGTGAAATATAAATTTTGCAATGCAGTCTTCCAGGATTTATCACCATGAAGTACATTTCGAGTTTCAGTAAATAAGTTACAGGAATATCAATTTAGACTTCCGATTTTCCAGGGTTTTTGATATGTTTATTTAACATCGATAGATAATGCCAATAAATAAGGATCATCTGGTATTTCTGTTTGGAAAGGCATTATTTTTTCTGTACAAATTCTGCCTTATATGACAAATTGAAAAATGTTCCAGCTTTAAATAAAAAAAGAACTTTTCTTGAAAACATATAAAATGCTCAGATGGTTTAGTACCTAAGTCGGACAGAGGGAAAGTGTAAAAAACCGAAGCTTTAGCATAGTTCAATCAGAATGGCATACATCGAAGAGCCAAGCGATAAGACAAGCACGTCTTCGTAGAAATCGAAGAAACAGCAGGCGTAAGACGGTACATCAAATGATTGTGAAATTGCAAAATGAACACCAAATACTGGATTTTATTAATCAGTGCTTTGCTTGTTCTTCAGAATAGAAAAGCAGACGATCTTAGTGAGTTTAACAAAGGCCAAATTGCAAGGCCAGACAACTGGGTTTCAGCATTTCTAAAATGACAAAGCCAAATTGTAAAGACCAGACAATTGGGTCACATCATTTCTAAAATGACAAAGCCAAATTGTAAAGAACAGAAAATTGAGTCACAGCATTTCTAAAATGGCAAAGCTTATGTGGTAGCCATGGTCAGCGGTGGTCAGTACCTTCAAAATGTGGTGCGATGAGGGAAAAATCACGTACCTCCGGCTATGGGCCTGAGTGACCAAAGCTCATGGATGCTGGAGGTGAGCGAAAGTTGTTTCGTATCGTCGAAGCATACAGAATGAATACCGTGAAGCAACACGCCGTTAATTTAAACGCTGGAGACAGCAGTAATGTATCATAACACAAAATGCATCGAACCCTGCTCAAAAGCGGCCGCACAGCTGCCGTCTGCTCCAAGTGCCAATATCCGCGCCGGTTTACGGTCGAATGCGCCTTCCAGGATCACAACTCGACTTTGAGTGACTGGAAAAAAATGTCTGATCGTATGAATCCCGAGCACAAGGATGCACCGTGAGAATAAAGCAGGCTGGTGGAAGAAATGTAAAGCCTTGTGGATGTTCTGGTGGAAAACTCCGGGTTCAGTGCTTTATGTGAAGAAATTACAACGTCTACTCCCTCACTTCCAGGTATTGCCCAGACACATTCCCGCGACATCAGTCTAATAAAGCATATGTGATTTTTTGTTGAAATAGCGATAAACATAAATTACAAGAGCTATAGATCTGTCAGTAACGTGTTGGAACCAGATACGACTAGACACCTTTTATACACTGAGCGGCCAATTTATTACGACCACCCCCTCAGTACTTCGTTGGGCCACCTTTTGCCTTTTATACTGCGTCGATTCTCCGTGGCATGGAGTTCACGAGATGTTGATAGGTGGTTTGTAGAATCTGAGATCATGCTTGAATAGCTCTTTGCAGGAGTGTGAGATTGCAGTGTTGTGTATCCAGCTGTCTGATGGCTCGTTCAACTTCATCCCACAAATTTTCAATGGGGTTGAGATCTGGAGATTATGGAGGCCACCTAAGCAAAGTAAACTCACCGGCATGTTCCTGAAACTAATCCTGTACAATACAAGCACTTTGGCACGACGCATGATCTTGTTGAAAGTAGCCATCGCCAAGGGATAAACCATCCACATGACAGGATGTACTTGGTCCGCAACGATGTTTAGATATGATGTGCTAATCAGACGTTGATCAACACGAATTAAAGGGCCCAAAGCTTGCAGGAAAACATTCCCCAAACCATAACGTTGACTCCACCATATTGAAGGGTTGTAGCAATGCATTTGGGGTCCATGTTTTCGTGTTGTTTCAGCCAAATTCTCACTCGGCCATCGGAATGGTGCAACTAAAAACGTGATTCATCGGAACACATAATTTGTTTCCAATTATCGACTGTAAAATCCTTGTGCTCCTATGCGAACTGGACACATTTTCTCTTTCACTGCAGACAGCAAAGGTGTTCGAACAGGCCTTCGGCTTCCTAATCCTATCCGATGCAGTGTACGGCGAACAGTGCGGGCAGAGATCATTTGAGGGCATCCTTGATTAAGATGGTCTGTAATTTTCAGCACTGTTGCCCTTCTGTTGTCTGTTACCAGTCTGGACACTCTCCGTTCCGCCTGTGCAGTAGCTAGTCGTGACGACCACACTTTGCACGTATAGACCCAGTATTATGGCTGACAGTCCAGTCTTTAAACACTTTAACAACAGCTGCTCTGGAACATTTCACGAATGCGGCAGTTTCGGTGATACTCGCTCCATAGCTCCGAGCTCCTACACTCATCGACGTTGAAAGTCTGTCAAATCGCATTGTTTACGCATCTCGTCACCCAAAAATCCCTTCTACTACTGTCGCAAACACTAAGCTTTCCCTTTTTATACTAGCCTCGCTTTCTGGCGGCAACAGCGTGCAGCCACAGCTCATTTGCTTAAAACTGTCAGGTGGTCATAATAAAGTGGCCACTCAGTGTATATTGAAGTGTTCAAGTCTTTCGGCGTGAGAGCTTTCTCAGCGGCCCATGGAGGACCAATATCATATTAGGCAGGCGATTACATTCTTTGTCGTCTTAGTTGTATATTGATGTTGGTGGACACCATCTTGAAAACAAAACGCACTCAGATCATGTAAATTTTGAAAATAGGAGCACAAATGAAATCACGGGAAAACAGAGAGAAATTTAAGTTAGCACGATCATCACATTTAAACAAAACCATTATACAGTAAAGTAGTTAGAAAGAAATAATTTCACCGACCTGTATGTTTTTATACAATTATGCAAGTAAGAAAGGGATACAAATAAATATAAAGAACAAAAAGTTAAAGAATTACCAAAGAAGCAACTACGTCCTTTCCTAAATATTAAGATCTGTCAAATACCTTTTTTTCCGAAGGACTAATATTTCCTTCGCCAGACGACCAGAATTAGACCTAGAAAAAAAAACCACTAGAGATGGAAACGGCCGGAAACCACTGCGGCTTTAAAGCTTTCATTTCAAACGGAACAGCTCTTATACGAAAATTTACGTTTCCGTTTTAATAAAATTTGGCCGAACAAATCTTGATTAGTTACCTTACTTCAAGAAGCTGGGATAATTTCATTGTCCATACATGAATCAAGTTTCAGGGTAAACAAATTTTCAATGGTTGGGGCTGTGATTTAATTCGTTTAATGAAATTAAAAAAATATTTCTTTAAGAAACGTAGTTTACATGAGCATACTCTGTCGCTTCAGATTTTCCTAACTGACGAGGATATTATTTCATTTCCAAGTTAAACTCGTAAAATTTTAGTCACAAATTACGAGCTCATAACACCAACATTGTTTGTAATTGAAACGTCCGTACTTTAAAATTTAAACCATTTACATGAATATCAATCTCTGAAACATTACATAACCCCTAAATTTCTATTAGTTTATTATTGGTACCCTTAATGTGCAGAGTTATGCTCTACTATTTCAAGCTGCCACCAAATCAGCTCTAACCCAGCAAGGCGTGGACGCTGAAAGATTAATTATAGTGTCTTGTGGTACCTGTGATAAACACGTTACCCGCAGAATCTTTAAGACTTGTAATTTACATATGTTGTTGAGCAGCCGTTGATCGGATTTCATGTTCAGAAAGAAAACACTGACGCTCGACTGGATTGATGTCTGAGGAATGTTGAGGTGAGGGCAATTCTACTTTTAAGTCTTCCTCTTTTTGCGCGAAAGATTATTGAACAATCCTAGTAGTGCGGCTGGGCTCATTAACCTAATGAAGGAACACGCTTAAAGAGAGGGATATTGTTACCAGTAAAGAATGTTCCTGGTGTGCAATGATGTTTAGGGCAGTGGTAGACGTTATAGTTTCCTACCCGTTAGTAAATGGACAATGTGTTACGCAGCAGAACATTGTCCAAAGCATTACGCTACCACACCGATTTTGTTTCGTCCTACGGTGCATCCAAGTCCCAACACTTACCCCGGTGAACGACGCACACGGGCACAGCCGAACATATGGTGCAACAGGAAACAAGATACACCAGGACGGACGACCTTCTTCTAAAAATTCATTGTCCAG
The DNA here is from genome assembly GCA_039090855.1 of Macrothele yani. Lineage (NCBI taxonomy): Eukaryota > Metazoa > Arthropoda > Arachnida > Araneae > Macrothelidae > Macrothele > Macrothele yani. The sequence goes on along the minus strand of CM077034.1, from coordinate 189,866,896 downwards.
TATTGCTACTTTTTCCAAAGAGTCGAAACGGGGAAAGTTTGATGATGTGATGACATTTTTTCAGTTTTGATTTTTTTCTCGCGTAGACCATTTCGACGAGGAACTGAAGTTAGCATGGGCACCCAGTGTGGCCAGCGCCTACTCAATCCCATTATCATCAGGGTTCGATCTGCTGTGGGTTGTGAAACATAACTCTCGTCACCAGAATTCAAAGTACCAGAGGGTCGTTTCTATGCATTTGCGTGGATTTGAATAAAGACGCTGTGTTGGTCATAATAAACAGCCTGACAGAGAAAATGTCATATAAGGAATGAATGCTCGAAAACAGAACAAACCGCACACACATATATCCAAGTAGGTCCTGAGCAAATGATTTAAATATCACACACAGACTAGCATCTGGTGGCCGAATATACAGGATGATAAATAAGAAGTAATGCCCCATTTTGGCAGATACAGAGTTAAATCCGACGTGACAACGAGGCAAAGAGAGTCCGAATAGGGTCCGGGAGTATTGCTAACCATGTGGTGTTGATCCGAGTCTACAGTTCATTTTCATTTTGTAGGGGTGGGAGGTTACTCAACCGATTTCCAATCGTGTCCCACAGATGCTCAATGGGCGAGTGGTCGGGGATCGAGCTGGGCCTGGAAGAATCCGAACATTGTGTAAAGCATTCAGGCTAATACCAGCGGTATGCGACAGGGCGTTATACTGTTGAAAAACGGTGTTTCTTATGCCCTCCAGGTAGTGTAGCGCCACGGGCCACTGCACCTCGTTGACATAGCTGCGTGTCGTCAATGAGCTCCTAATGAGTACCAGCGGTGAGCTTCTGTTGGCGCTGACCGCACCCCACACCATGATTCTATGTTGCCGGGCCGTGTGGCGCTACAGAATGGAGGAAGAGTCAGCCCGTAGGCCACGTCGTCTCCAGACTCTCACACGGCGATCATGCCTTGTGAGGCAGAATCGCGATTCGTCGCTGAACACCACACTGTCCCATTCGCCACCCCATACAGCGCTGGAACGGCACCACTCCAAGCGACGACGACGATGGATTGCTGTTAAAGGTAGCCTTCCCAACGGACGGCTGTACAGCAATCCAGACGCCGCAATTCGACGCGACACTGTCCTTGTCGATATCGGAACATCCAAGCCTTCCCGTACACTTCACAAAATGTCACCTGTTGTGGCCGGTATGTCCGCAATTGCAGTTATCATAAGACCCATAGCTCTGTTATTTCATAACTTCGATCTGATTGCCAATGGACTAATGTTTTGTACTAAAAGTTCTCATATTTTTCAGCGTGTTCATACAACCTAAATATTTTACATTTGTAATTTTTTACGTACTTGAACTCAATGTTATTCCTTCTGGCTGTTATTTCTTTATCGAAATTTCCATTATTCTCAAATCTTAGAAATAATCTGAAATGTTCCCTATATCATTTTTTGATATGCATTCTGTGTTTCGCGATTGTTTTCTATCTTAAAAAGTTTTAATATGTCTTACAGATTTTATTTTACGGAATAAAGTATTTCTTTTGCATGGAGGTTAATTTTTCAGAAATTTTGGCCCACCATCTAGAAGGAAAACAAATGTTCAAAAGCGCATATTATGACAAAAAGAAAGGCTGAAATTTCATTAAGTTCGGAATTTTGCATTAAGGAACTCAGCTGCAATGTTTTCCTAACGAAAATGGGCAGTGCTATTTTACATTACTGTCTGGATTTCGGTACAAATCTTCGCATCAATTACATGATATCCGACATTTAGATCTAACGCTAATAATGAAGGTACTCTTTCCTACTTTTTAAGTGCTGCCTTCTTAATAATGGAAAATAACTGCGTGTTATAAGTTTCTCATATCTTCAGTAATCTTCTCGTGCTCCAAAAGAACACATACTCTGTCATGGAGAAACCATGTTCTTTGTAGAATGTCTTGTTCGGCGTTAGGTGATCGATTGGTGAATACATAAGACTTCAACTTACTGCGAGTTTCAAATTAAGGTACTAACTACAGATATGTGTTGAACTCCTGTAGTTGATAACTGCTGAAGTAATGACAGTACTGACAAATGTACATTAATGCGTTTACATCACGTGTTGTTTTCTTCATATTCGGAAATCGAAATTTTCTATTGCGAGGTAAATAATATTATTCCCTACAATGCACCACAGTTTTATACATTTATACCAGTTCAAGCTCGTATCTGAAGCGAATTAAATTTGTACTGTTTTAGTGTATAAATATGCTAATTTATACACTAAAACTGTACAACTATAAATACTTGAAATTTATTTTCTGCATAAAATACTAAAAGAATTTGCAAAATTCTATAATTTCGTAGAACGAATAGTAAGTAACATTACTAATATTAGCATATTTCACTTCTTCTTTGGAGTTTATTCATCAAGCATCATTCACGCAAAAGTGTGTTTCATGTTTCATTTTAATCACTTCGGTTGCCGTTTACACACACAAGCTCAGCCCTTTTTTGCAGAAGTTCCGTCTTTACGATTAAAGTGGAGAATAGCAGACAACTCATAAGGTGCTTAATTAGAATTCAGTCACTTTTATCGACTGAATCTCTCCTCTTCGCAAACACACTATTGACATTCATGGGAAGAATGGAAACCGACAAATACCCATAAGGACTGGCGCTCAATTAGAATACACACTTGATTCATGAAAAAATCTTGGAAAATCGCAAAAACATAATTATATGAACGGAATTCGCATTTTATTCTACTCTTTTTGAAGTTTCACTATCTTTTTCTAAGTTTTACAGATTAAAATATAAAAAAAAAAACTAATGTGCTAACACTTGCATTAACAATGAATTTTTTGATAAATGTATAAATTTAATTGATTCTCAAGCAACAGCAAATAACTAAAGTACAAAGACCCTGACCAAAGCAATGCAATGGGGTACAGGAAGACCACATATTTGTGTTTTAATGTGGTCAATTAGTAAGTAAGGCACGGGTCCTTTTTTTTTTTTTTTTTTTTTTTTTTTTTTTGATTGGAGGTTTAACGACCACCGTGAGCAACTCAATGGGCTATAAGCAGTCGCCCGTCCCTAATTTAGGGTCACTGGTTCCAGGGAAGGGAGAGAGCCAGTGCCGTAAGACAAACACAACATCCATGCCTCACCGGGATTCGAACCCGGACCCCTTTCGGACGAATGATCAGAGGCCAACGCCTTAGACCACTGCGCCACCGGGGCGGCAAGCACGGGTCCTGAATGTGTAAAGTAGATTAATTCAAACCTGAATATTTGGGAGAAGAGTAAGCAGTAATTCAATATAATATCGTAAATTCCGTGTATGTACGTAATGCTTCTATGTAAAAGGCATTGTTAAGGTATTTCTCCCTATTGGAAATATAAATTCGGTTGCAAAATCTAGAAAAGCATAGTGCAAACAAATTTTGTTTGATCGAAAAATTGTGTTTAAAAGTAGTAAGAAGATCGACTTTGCATGAATAATTTTTCAGAGTACTAGCTTATTTTTCCTATTGCATCGTGAGCGGCCCTTCTTCGTACTGTAGGTTTTTGACCCACTTTGGAGAATTTTTTTTTGTTTACTTGCAGATATCTAGGTTAACGGGGTCTGTGATTGTCGGCCTTCAATCACGACTTGTGCGAAAGAAGTTACATCATAGTATGAAAGTGAGAGAATGATCGTATGTGGTGAGAATATGGTGTAAAAGTAGTGCGAAAAGTTGTGTGTATTATTTCAGAGTTGGGACATGAAGCCGTCCGAATTATTGAATGACTAAAGTAATTTTACCAGACTTCTGGGAAGTCATCTCCGTGACCCCTCGCCTTATGGGGAGAGGGATACGGGTATTTCTGAGTTTTTCACTGGAATTTACTTTGTAGTTGGTTTCATGAGGTACCTTGATCTTAGAAGACCAGAACAGTGACAAACGTTTCATTTGTTAACAGCACATGGCAAGTGTACTGCATTAATCACTTTCTAAGCTTTTGGACAAGATTTATTTGAAAGAATATCGTAGCTGGAGGCAATTCCTCTTATTTTGTATTCATGCTGTATATTACACAAAAGCAGTGAATTCCTTAAACTTCACTTTTTTGTTCATCAGCGAAAACATCACAGTCATTTTTGCTGCTTAATGATAGCAATAAGGGAGAAAATTTGTTACCTTTTATACAATGACAGTTGTTGTTTTTTAAATGATTCTCGAACTGAAAGTTTCTTTCGGAGACGAGTTTATCTGGTATTTTCTGAATAATATGTACAAAATTAGAACATTAATTCAGAAAGCTGCAAAAGTATTAATATATTAAAAACATATTATTTTATTGAAAGTTTCTTACTACTTTTCTAAACCTTTTATTTCTAATGATTTTTCTACTGTAAGAATAGTAGTAAATAGTAATGATTTTCCTCTCAAGAATCAAATGAAATTGTAAAAAAGTACAAAATTCCTACTAAATGTTGATGGAATTTCATTAGTTGTTTGAAACTCTTATGTGGACAGGTGGAATACAGAAGAAAATTCAACCTGAAATGCCGCGAAAAATCACACATGAGGACAAAAACAATTTTCCTAAAAGGTCAAAAAGTGTTAATTCCATTTACAGATACTTTCTTAAATGTTCTCTGACTGGTGTATGCTACTTTAGCACAAGTTTATTAAATGAGCATATAAATGGGACCGTACGACCATCTCAAATGATATTTCGTAAAGAGAAGTTTCTATTTATTCTCAGGGCATACGACACAGGAAAGTTTTATTAAATACACATTTTTATGTTCCTACGTCTCTTAAAAATGTTTTAACTTTTTGCACGAAAATTTGCTATTCTTATTTATCAATTCCCAATATTTACATTCAAGAGTATTATTGCATTATTGTATTCGATAGATGTTTTCTCTAAAGCAGCTCATAATTAAGTAGTACTACTAAGTTTATTTATGAGAAATCTAATCAAACATTTCTTTCCGGCTTTCTGCTTACTAGATGACGTAATAATTTTACAGGCTTATTTAATAATTTTGTGTCGTATATTGCTTTGAAGTTCCATTTTCACTCAAGTACAGGATAAGGACATGAAAAATAAACGTTCCTATCAGTAACATTTCTGGAAAACGGAATAAAAGTATTAATGTTGGTATTTAATCTTGTTTTCAGGGAATCGTAGACATTTAACTGAATATGGGATTTACCCATATGTGTTAAATTTATGACTTCTATAATTGTTTTTTTTACTAGGCTATGAAATATTGTATTCGCAAACAGCTTTAAAATAGCAATTACTCCTAAATAAAACTTTCAGTAGCAGTAAATACAAGCACAGCCACATGTGTACAGTTTAGATACGGAACCCTATAACAAATTTTATTGCGCGCTGTTATGAAATGCCTTACTGGAAATCGCAGCACATGAAATATACTGAAATACATTAATGTTTGCTTTACGAGAGTTCAATGTGCATTTCCTTCCTAACACGGGATATATTCCATTGTTAGTAACATAAATCCTTCCAGATCACATCCACTATTGTTTCCTTATTTGCAGCACTACTTGCATGACATGGTTCGGAATCCACATTCCTAAATCAATAACTACGTTTTTCCTTTGAGGTACGTATGCCGTATCCGTAACATAGACCGACAAAGAAAAATACTCAGGAGTTAAGTCTTCAGGCGTTGGAGGCTACACATTGCAGAAAAATGCTTCCGAAAAAAATTTAGCAGTAATTGTTTGATTTCGGAGATTAATTTGAGGAAATGTAGCGGCTCATCATCTTCTTGGAACAGTTAACACACTCAATATCGACGTCGAATTATGAATGAGGACGTTTTAAAATATCTCTTTGTGCAAAGTTGTAGTAACGTTGTATTCCTCAACGAAAAGTGGCATAACTGCTGCCCTTTGCAGCATAGACCACGAACTTTTAATCGGATGGTGTTAGCATTCATCAAAAATATTTTATACCCCAAATGTCTAAATTGTTTTTCTTTCACCATTACACTTACATGGAAAGTTTCCTAGAGAATTCCAATTCTTCACGTTTAAAAGAATTGCACCGTAACAGAATCTTCCATATTGTCGCCCGAGAAATCGATTTGAGCGACGCGTTTAATTCCGAGACCTGCATAGATAAGCTTTCCTTATTTTTTCAACATTCTTCGCTGGTACACTTGAACTTTTACCAACTTTTTCTTCTTGAGAATATAACACCTATGAACAAAATGACTTGTAACACAGGTATACACCTTTTGTTGCAAGAGGCCCCGCTTCAGGTTTTCACGTAATTTGCGTTTAACTACTGACATGGATGATTTTTCTTTAAAGCATAACACGAAATGAGTCTTGCTCGCTATAGTACAATCAGCCATTTTATCTGTCGGTCTAATGCACCGCTACTTCGTGACGGACACATCAAAGTATCGTAGCAAAATGTCCTTATTGAAGGATATAGTGCACTCATGAATGCGGGTTTCAAAGCTGTAGCGTAGCCGAATATTATGTGTACTAATGTGCTACCACCTCGAGGTATACACACCAAACAGCCGGACAATAAATGAGATCCGAGGATATAATCCATATTTAAATGTCACACACACACACACACACACAAACTGCACTGAGGTGCCAGACGTCATGGGGTACATAACTAGCTAGAATCGTGTGGGATCTCCTCAAGTCCGGGGAACTGCAGCTAATCGACGTAGCATAGATTCCTCTCCAAATGCCACGCGTCGAATCAACGCACCTCTTCACTTCAAATTCAAAACACGGTCTGTATTTAATCATTCTTTATTTGTTTGATTAATTATCGTACTCATATTAAATCATAACGTTCTAGTATTTCAGTGTGTCCTCTCTATTCTGTTTCCTTGAAAAAGCCACTCGTCAAAGAAAGAGAGCTTGCCAAATGTCAGTTTAATTCTTCACACGAATGCCAGAGAGTTATTTTAGTTTTAGATACTTGGTGCATCAACAGTTCTGTTACTTTTCTTAAATAGCGAAAGATAAATTCACTTTTCTGTTGCACGATTAATTTCCAGTTTCTAATAACCGTGATATTCTGTGGTGATTTTACCCCATCAGAATGCTCACTATGATGGCATCACTTTAACGATGAAATCGAATATCGAATCCCCTGTTCACTCCTCTCGTTCTGCACGAATTTTCCATAAGCTGCTGTTTGGCTATTACAGTTCCACAAAACAGCTTTGTTTTACACTTTTGTGTAAGGGGAAAGATGTAGTTGACACACAGCTGTATAGTAGCAATTTCTGGAATCTAACTGAACTAGAGATGCAGAAATTAATGATTTAAGAACAGCGGAAAGCTCAAAGTCCATTGCGTCTGTGTATGGAATGGACCACCAACATGAACGAAACTAACTCTGTTGTGGAAATACTGAGAGCTGCGTGTACGTGAAAAAAACATCAATACCGTTGTCACGAAGCATGAAAACATGATATTCACTGGAAATGATCAATGTTATACACTGAAGTTTAAGCCGCGCCTGGGGTGCAGTTGGGGTGCAGTGGTCCCAGGCGCGGGCTTCATGCTATTCCTCCTAGGTGTGTCCAGGTTCGGTTCCCTGTTAGAAACGGATGTAGTGTTAGTTTACTGTCACTAGTTCTGTCATTTTCCTGGAACCAGTGAACCCAAATTGGAAACAGGGGACCACTTACAGCCCACCGAGCTGCTCACCGTAGTCGTTAAAATATCAATAAAGATAATCAGAAAAATAAGTCTGCCTTGCACTGATTTCGGTAAGAAATCAACTGTAACATTCCATATTCTAGGTGAATTTTCAAAAACGCCGTTCATCTCCATATAAACCCTGGCGCAGATCCTTCCAAAACGAACTTAGGACAGCTGGAAAATTGTGATAAAGGTCTCAGTATTTGGCAGTTGTCAATCGAATGAGAAGCAATCAGTTTAGATACTGGGGAGAACTTTTATTTTGGCGGAAAATCTAAGTCTGATGTCTGATTATAAAATGAACAATCGATGGCTGGTGGGAGTTCATAGAATGAGCAATCAGTAGTTGGGTAGAGCTTATACAACGAATAATCGACGTTTCATGAGAGCTTATAGAATGAAAAAGATTGATGTCTCCTGAGAGGTTATGGAATGAACAATCGGTGTCTGAGGGAAGATTATAAAGTGAATATTTCATGCTGGTGAGAGATAGTAGAATAAAAATCGATGTCTAATGAGCGATTGCAGAATGAAAAATCTACGTCAGGTAACAAATTACACAATGAACAATCGATTCCTGATGAGATGTTATAGTTTTACTTCTTAGTGACCTAGGTTATTTTGCATAAATTTTGTAAGATTAATTAGGTATGAGCTTACTCGTTGCGGAAACTCATCAGTTCTTAATTCTGAAAGGTGTCGGTCTCATATTCAAATAACTTTTCACGTTTTGTGCTGTTTGGGTTTAGCATTTTAATTACAACCTCTCATTTACTTCGAGTGTGCTACTGTCTGATGAAGCCATTCGTCTGCTGGCGAAAACTTGCATTCGTGTTCATATGTACACCAAGGAGTACATATGAACACGAATGACAAACCCCATCCTAGAGAAAGGAGTGCACCTAGAGACCGAAAGCCGGCGCAGGTGAAGTTCACAGAGCAGCATATTTTTTCAACCCGATGGCCGGTTTCCGGTCAGTACAGTGTTCGGAGTCAGAATGGGAAATGCAGCGGATACAGTGTTCGGAGTCAGAATGGAAATGCAGTGTTCGGAGTTTGATAAAAGAGAAATTGTGATGGCACGGTGCCTCGGAACTACGATCTCGGAAACAGCGCAGTTTATGTGTTGTTCACGTGCCGCTGTACTGCGTACGTACCAAACGTAGTGAACAGATGGCCAAACAACAAACCATCTTCCAGCTGTGTGTCGTCCGCTGTTCACTGATGCAAAAAGGCAGCAGATACTGTCGCGCTTTGTTCACAGCGACCGCAAGGCCACAGTGCGACCAATCATAAGCAGCTGCAGCAGTGGTGATAAGGGCAATGTGTCAAAACACACAGTTTACATCAGACAACTGCGCATGGGCCTGAATAGCGGAAGACCCCATGCTCATTGCACGTCATCCCCAACAACGCATGAAATGGGTCCAAGATCTAGGTTGGACCGTGGATGATGAGAATACAGTAGCCTGGTCTGACTAATCAATATTCTTAGTGCTGCACGTAGACGGTCAAGCACGGATGCGCCGATTACCAACGGAACCTATGGCACCCGGACAGCGGCGGTATTATGCTGTTGGCGATGTTTTCATGTGACACTTTAGGCCCGTTTCTCACAATAGCATAATCTATGAAAGCTGTCAGGTATTTTATCATCGTTGCGGTCCAATTTTACCCATTCAATGCACCTGTGTTTGCTGCTGGTGATGACCATTTCCAACAGGATAATGCGCCATGCCACACTGCCTGAACCGTCAAGGAGTGGCACGAGATACATGCTAGTGATTTTCTGTTAATGTTCTGAACCCAATAGAACATCTGTTGTTTGCCTTAGAAAAGCGGTTTGTCTCTAAGTCAGCACCACCATTAAATGTACAAAAACTCAAAGACCTGGTGTTTATTCACTGACGGGAAAAAAATCCCAACACCACGAAACAGTAGTTGTAGGGGAATGAAATGGCGGCAATACATTCTTATAGGTAACATATTTGATCGATTAAGGTTTCAAGATCACAGCTTAATGTAAGCGCGAGAAGAGCCATTTTAAATGTGAAATGCTGGTACATTAATAACAGGTGTAACCGCCAGAATGTTGAATGCAAGCACAAAAAAGTTTCATGCATTCTGTCGTACAGGTGCCGGATGTCAGTTTGTGGGACGGAGTTCCATGTCTGTTGCACTTGGTCTGTCAATATAGGGACGGTTAATGCTGGTTGGGGTGACGCTGGAGTTGGCGTCCAATGATATCCCATACGCGCTCGATTGGAGAAAGATCTAGTGATCTAGCAGGACACGGCAACATGTCGACACTCTGTACAGCATGTTGGATTACAGCAGCGGTATGCGGGCGAGCGTTATCCTGTTGGAAAACAACCCCTGCAATGCTGTTCATGAATGGCAGCACAACAGGTTGAATGACCAGACCGACGTACAACTGTGCCGTCAGGGTGCGTGGGATAACAACGAGAGTACTCCTGCTGTCATAGGAAATGGCTCCCCAGATCATAACTCCAGGTGCACGTCCAGTATGTCTCGGTCGCAGACAAGTTGATTGCAGGCGCTCACCTGGCCTCCTTCTAACCAACACACGGCCAACACTGGCACCGAGACAGAACCGGCTTTCATCAGAAAACACGACAGATCTCCACTCCGTCCTCCAATGAGCTCTAGCTTGACACCACTGACGTCGCAAACGGCAGTGGTTTGGTATAAGTGGAATGCACGCTAGAGGGCGTCTGGCTCGGAGCTGTCCTTCAAGTAACCGATTTGTAACTGTTCGTTGTGTCACTGTGGGGGCAACTGCAGCTCGAATTGCTGCCGCAGACGCAGTACGATACGCCACTACCATACGCCGTTCACGGCGGTCTTTCCTCTCAGTAGTGCCACGTGGACGGCCAGTTCAAGGTCTTCTTGAGGCAGTACCTTCCCTTGACCACCGCTGCCAACAATCATGCACAGTGGCTACATTCTTGACAAGTCGTTCTGCAATATTGCGGAAAGAAAATCCACCTTCTCGTAGCCCTATTACACGACCTCGTTCAAATACCGTGAGCTGTTGATAATGGCTTCTTCGTCTTGTTAAAGGCATTTTTGACTAACATCAACACACTACGTCGAATCTCAACGATAACTAACGTTCACGAACGTTACAGCGCGTATTTACAGCAAACCTGCTTTGCATGTTCCGAGGGGCGCTACTAGCGCCACACGTATGCGCCGAGCGCGAAATTTGCATAGACGTCATCTTACAGATGTACTCTCACCGCCTACCAACTGTCGTTTATCTAACACAACCCTTTCTTGGTGTTGGGATTTTTTCCGTCAGTGTATTATGTTACCAGATACACCAAGGTACCTATCGCCATATCATCGAATCGATACCTCACCGAGTAGCCGGTTTCTTGCAGGCTAAAGAGAGTTCTGCAGGTTATTAAGTAGGTGGACATAATGCAATGGCTCATTAGTGTTTGTCTTCCGATAGACAGTTTTTGACGGAAATACGTCTTTATAATCAGACCAGTACTAGGTGGCCAGTACGGAAAGTTGAGCGTTACGAGAAAATGGGCATCGAATTCGGTCTAATAATTTCTATAGTATCAACGCGAACCAAACCAATATAGTGTCATTTGATAGCTAAGGGAACAAAAAGTTGTTAGTGACATTGAGTACGCACGCCGCGATAAGCAGGGGAGGGGACGGGTTGGGGGCGTGGTTTTGGGGACTTCCCGCTGCGCCTCGCAAGCTTCAAATCCGTTTAATTAGGGACTGGAAAGCACTACAACGTCGAAATTTGTTTAGCCGATATCTGTCGATTGAAACCTAATGTCTATATCTGTCGATTTAAGACGTTAGAAATGAAATCGAATATAGTTTAGGTTTTGAAACATTGGATTTCAGTTGAAAATTTCTAAAAATTTCACAATGTTATCATATACTTGTCGAAAAGCTACGACTGTGAAAAAAAAAGATTGTGTTTCTACATCGAACGTAGTTTACGCAGAAGAGCAAATTGGCAGCTTTCGATAAACACCGCAATGTCCGCGGCAGAACGCTTGTGAAAGCATGAGGAGCGAAAGAAATTTGCTGCGGCAGTTCGCCGAGCGACGGTGCGAGCACTTCGGCTGCAGCAACGTACGAACCCATGGACGTGGAGGATGAAAATGATTCTACCCATGCTTCGATACACAGAAACGACGAAACGAAAGTTGATTTCGAGAGATCGGCGCGGTTTGAGAAGTGTTGGGGTTCGGCGTGGTTTGAGAAGTGTTGGAGATCGGCGCGGTTTGAGAAGTGTTGGAGATCGGCGCGGTTTAAGAAGTGTTGGAGATCGGCGAGTGATCGTTTTAAGAACACGTTTGTGAACAGTCCGTTCCGTCATTCGCGCTCGGTTCGCGAGTGACTGTGGTTTCTGATGAATTTGAATCAAGTGAAGCGAAAACACGTGAAATTGTTTGAAAACGCGTTTCCTGGCGAGAAAGTAGTTGGGTTAAATCTAGCGCTGAGTAGTGACCTGTAAATAAACTGTTTTGCTGCTCTTATCGAAATTGAAATAGCGATGGACAAAACGTGCTTTGGAACAGTCAGTATATCATTCTCATTAGCTGTCAGATATAGAAATATGTGTCGTACAATCCAAAGAATAGCTTGTAGGCCTTACTAATTCGTCCATAATCTTGGAAATACTTCACTTCTAACTTTTAGGCGCAATAATTGAAGGTCCTTGGCTCATCGGTTTGTGCGAAAAGCTGTCGTTGTACGCTGACAATTGTATGGGGTTGCTTGACATGGAAGTGAGATTTTATTGTATTTTGTGGGGAATATGAAACGTGTTCCAAATTCATAGTAACTAAGTAAGGTGAATATAATGTATTTTCTTCTGGAAGAGTTGAGTACCTCTGAATGAAACTATAATGGAAGTCCAAAAATTGACCTTCGTTGAATTGGTTGTGCATTTATCGCATACGCCTGACAAAGCAAACGTGTTATATTTATTTATGTGTTATTTCAACGCAAAGGAAGAAAGTTAACCAGTTTGTTGCCGTTCTTTCTCATGTGATATTAGAATTTGCTTTGGAAATTTAAAACTCTATCGAAAAATAAAAGTAATTAAATCACAGGCATCAAATAATTAAATATACTCGAAACAAAACACAAAAAAAGATGAACGAGAAAAAGTTTAAACGCACGGTGTTTTTATCAAATTGTATTTCTAGTTTATTTTAGCTAAGAGCCAGAGGCTTAGCGACGTATTATACCGAATTAAATCGTACGAAATTTAATTTTAATATTCCCCTTGCCACCATAGATTGATAATTTTACAAATTTGTAGATTGTCAAACCAGTTTTATTTTGCTCATTTAATTCTAAAAATTGAGATTTCCAATACAGAAGATTACAGTGTGTTATTAATATTTAATGTATATGCTGAAAAAATATGATTTGGGAACTGTGTTTTTCCTTAAATCACGAAATTCAATAATTGTTATTTTTCTAAGTTTTGTGATTCTTCTTCAAAACAAATGCAATATTTCTAGTTTTCTTTTTTCAACCCTCAAGAATGGTTTTGGAGGATATTTTTTTCAAATGCTGAGAGATGTGACATTATAATACTGAGTAATGCTGAGGAGGAGCTAGCAGTGAAGGAAGCATTAAATGAAACTTCTTTCATCTTGGAAGTTTTAATTTCTTGTACAGTTGATTCTACACAGTGAAATAATTTTCCCGAATTCTGCGTAAGGCAGTCTGTCTCAAAGGTATCTGGTACTAACTTTAATTTTAACTTTCGTTCGTTGAATTGACCTACGACTGATGGTCTGTTCCAGTAAGAAAATGCGCCACAGCACCGGACTGCAACTTCAGAGGTATGGCTCAAGGAATACTAATCTGAGTTTGGAACAATCCAGTCGAATGCACATTCCACATATTTAAACACTGTGGAAGATCTTCTGTGTGCCGTGTAGTTGAACATGACTGACGTCTCAGGCAGAGCTGTGGACCATGCTGCAAAAGGTGTGGTGGTAAAACGTCCGGAAATACTTAGGCATCTAGTAAAGTCGATTCGTGGGCTCGTAGAGGCTGTTATTTGCGCCAGTTATCACTTTATACAAATTAAATTTAAAGATATATGGCATAGGTTTAAGAAAAACATATTGCTAAAAAACTAATGCTATCCGTGAATATGGTCCAATCTGCTTTGGGGAAAACCTTTCACAACATGTTGATTTGTCCGAGATTTCGTCATCAAAATAGGTTTTTTTACTGATCTTTATTTTCGCTTTTTCCTTTTTAACAAATATCGCAAACATACAACACTGCAATTTTTTTTTATTTGATTTTTTTCCACTGCAAATGACGTAAATTCTCATATCTTACCGTATTTCAGTCTGTAATAAATAAATTAAGAGGTAAATCCTTCAATAGGAAAAGAAGTGATTATTAGTTTTTATAGATATTTGCCCGGAAAATTTCATTTGTTAAAGACGTGATATTCTGAAGTAAATAAAAGTTACACGGGTTTTTATTTCGGACGGTCAGATTTCATTCTAAATTGCCTTTGGTTCACGTTTCGTCTTATAGCGTCCTATCCTTAAAGTTTCCAATGTACTTCAAGATATGTTTTACATTTATTTCTGTAATGATATCTGACGCAGTGGTAATTTATGACAATTATTTGTCTTCGATTAGAACGGTTCTTCGAGTCCAGGAAGAAGCACAGACAAGCGCAAAGCTGAAGTTGTTTACCTTCCAAACCTAGAATACTGATGTTGCTTCGACATTTGTTGTTTTCCGGGGATTGTACTGCAAACGAAGAACTTGAATTGCAAGTGCACCAGGACAACTGGCAAGCCTCGCATTTTGCAAATTTTCTGCAATTTTAAGGAGCCAAAAGCAATTTCGAAATGATACGTAATAGCTCGATTGAAATCTTTCAACACAGAAATATTTGATGACGTGTGTGTGCTATTTCTTGTTTTTATGCATTCTGTTTTACTATAAATTTTGTCATAGAACAGCAGGCTTTCAGTTCGTATTGTCTTAAGACGGGCGTTGAAAGTGATTTATATGGAGCATTTTCTTTGTAGGATGTCTGATTATAGATAGACAAGCTGTGCTCATGCATGTGCAATAATAATACGGTGTATTCTATTCTGAAAAACTTTGTACCTAGAATTCCTGATAGCATCCTAGAGTGGAAGACAGCTAAAAGGGGTTTACACTAGAACATAATTCATGATGTGCATTATATTACGGTTTGTTTCCAGTATAAGAACATTAAATGGATATGAAGTCATGTCACTTAATCGCCAACAGATAGCAAGTTGATTAAGTATATCCAAATACCTGCTGAAATTTATCACGTGGTATTTAGTCAAGTATTTGAATTAAGTATTTTATCACGTACAATATCACTCGTATTGCTGGATGATAGCTGCTTTGTTGGCACCTGTATGATCAGCGTTACTTTACTTAGGCGATCAAAATGTGTTTCGTCTTTTTCGGAAGTCTTGCTTGGAGAGCATCTTTTACAAATTGTACGGTTTTCAAATCTAGTTTGCTCTTAAGTCAAAAACGGCAAGTGATTAAACAGAGCCTCCTTTTTGTCCTTACTCAAAACAAAACAAAATTAACAAAGAAAAATCACAAAAAAAGAAAAAAAAACAAGTTAGCAAACACATGCAATGCATTGATTATGTTACGCTTTCCAACATACCAGAAATCATTACTCAAGATATGAGGATAATGGTTGTGAATAAATCTCGGTCCTGTCCGCTGACCTTTGATCCATTTCGATTATATTCAACAGAACCGGTTCAGTATGCCTCCGAAATAAGATGATAACGTTTTGTCGCAGTCGAAGCATTTTACGTAAGTTACGGTGAGTAAAGGCTAGGCAATAGATCCCGCTCCTGTGTACTAACCTTTTAACCTATTTCGCCAATTTCCATTAGGATTCGTCCCCACGCAGGCCCGTACAACATAGTAACCTCTCATCCAAATCGAGGTATTTTACTAAATTATGACGCATAATGGCGATGGAAGTGATTCCGCTTCTATGTCCTGACGTTTGACCCCATTTCTCCCATATTCAATAGGGTTTCTTCCCAGGTGGTCCCCTACCACATACTAAAATTTCATCGAAATCGAAGCTTTTTTACGTTAGTTATGACGCATAAGAGCAGTGGAATAGATCCCGCTCCTATGTCCTGAACTTTGACCCCATTTCGTTCACTTTCCACAGGGTTTCTTTCCAGGTGTTCCCGTACCTCATACTAAAATTTCATCGAAATCGAACGATTTTTACGCGAGTTATCGTGCGGACGGGCATACGCACACAACGCGTGACGTAATGAGGCAGATGGGAATCGCGACCATCTGCTCGAAAGAGTGTGACGTCATAAAACTTTTTTAGGATGCACACACAACGCGTGACGTAATGAGACACATGGCGTGACCGCGCGCCAACATCTCAATCGCGAGAGTGTGACGTCATAAGATTTCTAAGCATTGGTAACATTAATGGGACGACGTAATGACACTAAAAACGTGGTAATTCGGGGTGGTTATTTAACACACAAAATGAATTTTCCTACATTCGAGATCAAGCTAAATCGACTCTGGTACCAGAAAACGGTAGATTAACGACTTTCATCAAAATCCATAGAGCAGTTTTCAAAATAAAATTTACATAGATACAAGAATTTCTTCTTTAAGTGGACGTCAAGTAATTTTTCTCCCTGTACGTCCAATGGAAATACTTTTGTACAAATTTTCTTCCTAATTAATGCGTTCCGAAGGCTGAACATTTGAACATGGAATAAAATAGCTTGATTTTATGACTTGGAATACTTAATATTTTCTAAAACATAACCATAATTATGAATTCCTACATTTATTTGTCTACTGACGTCACCAAAGTACATGGCGCGCCATCGTTTTTCTGGTTATAAACACCACCAGTGGAAACGTTATTGATTTTAATTTAATTATGGTTATGTTTTAGAAAATATTAAATATTCCAAGTTATAATAGGAAGTTATTTTAATCGATGTTCAAATTTTCATTCTTGGGAACACACTAATTGTGGAGGAAATATATACAAAAGTTTTTCTATTGAAAGTATAGGAAGCAAAATTACTTGACATCCACCTTAATAGTATGGGATAAGGGCGATGTAATGGATCCCAATCCTACGTCCTGACCTTTAACCTCATTTCACTCATTTTCAATAGGGTTCGTACCCAGGCTGCTCTCTACCACATACTTACATTTCATTGAAATCGAACCATATTTACGCAAGTTATGACGTATAAGGGCATTGGAATGGATCCCGCTCCTACGTCGTGGCTTTGGACCCCATTTGTCCCATTTCAATAGGGTTCGTGCCCAGGTGGTCCCCTACCACATACTAAAATGTCACCGGAATCGAACCACTGTTTGCCACCCCGGTGGCGCAGTGGTCTAAGGCGTTGGCCTCTGATCGTTCGTCCGTAAGGGGTCCGGGTTCGAATCCCGGTCAGGCATGGGTGGGTTGGAGGTTTAACGACCACCGTGAGCAACTCAATGGGCTATAAGCAGTCGCCCGTCCCTAATTTAGGGTCACTGGTTCCAGGGAAGGGAGAGAGCCAGTGCCGTAAGACAAACACAACATCCATGCCTGACCGGGATTCGAACCCGGACCCCTTACGGACGAATGATCAGAGGCCAACGCCTTAGACCACTGCGCCACCGGGGCGGCTCCGGTCAGGCATGGATGTTGTGTTTGTCTTACGGCACTGGTTCTCTCCCTTCCCTGGAACCAGTGACACTAAATTAGGGACGGGCGACTGCTTATAGCCCATTGAGTTGCTCACGGTGGTCGTTAAACCTCCAATCAAAAAAAAACAAAAAAACCACTGTTACGTATCATAGTGCGTACAGACGGATGGACGGACGGAAAAAGCTGGAGCAATTCATTTACGCTTACTCAACCTACGGTTGGCAAGCGTAAATGAATTCGAATTAAAGAAAAGAATTCACCGAGAGTCTGAAACTACTAACGGAATTATGAAAATATGAATTCTGGTTTAACCAAGACAGATAGGTAGACGAACTCATTAATCAGGAAAAGAAAAAGGGTTTATTAAAATGTGATTAAGATAAAAATCCCTGAAATGACAAGTCTGAGCTGGTGACAATCGTGGGTAACCGAAAAACTTGACTAGATTCCTGGAAGTAGGAAGTTATCAGGAAATATATTCCGTGGTAAATGAGCGGAAGGTATTCGAAACATGCTTGAATGGCATATATGCGAGTGGCTCAAGAGAAAAATTTGGAGTAAAGGCTTATCTTAACGTTCATCCAGCAGTGGATTAGAAACACTTCATGAGGATGATGATGATACGTTCTAGCTATTGTGTTTACCTCATGCAATATGCCATAAGAGATGGTATTCTGTTAAAGTAACTTGTAACATTTAAGTCAAAATACCATAAACTCTGTAATGAGTGGTTTCCTAATATTATTAAACGAAATATATTGTATTGTATACATGAAATCATGATAAAAATTTATATCGTCATACCTTTTATTGCATACAGGAAATTATGTTAATGGAGCTAAAATAACGCCTTAAGTGTGAATGAATATTTCGTAATATTCATGGTCGTTAATGCAATATCTCTAACAGAAGGGTCTTTAAAATGTAACCTGCAGGTTTGTACGATAAGCGTTAACGAAACAGTTTTTATAAAAAAAATGTAGAACGATAAGGTAATTGCAAATAAAAAACCAGTTTGAACAAACATCTTTCAAATACATTACGCTCTTTTATTTATTTTAAGAGAAGAAGAAAATTCCTTGATTTTCTATGCTCGTATAAGGCTACTTAGCCGACCTGGTGACGCAGTGGTCTAAGTGATGGCCTCTGATCATTCGTCCGAAAGTGGTCAGGGTTGTAATTCCGGTGAGGCATGGATGTGCCGTTCGTCTCACGGCACTGGCTCTCTCCCCTTCCCTGGAACCAGTGATCCTAAATTAGGGACGGGCGACTACTTAAAGAGCATTGAGTTGCTCACACGATGGTCGTTAAACCTCCAGTAAAAAAAGGCTGCTTAGATGCAGCTCAGCGATATTATGTCAGACAGCTGGAAAAATTCAAATGTCATTAATTAAAAACCTATTTTTAAAATGCGTTACTAAATTATTTCAAAAATTGATTATATATAAATTTGAAGTTAAAGGTTTGCAATACACTCTTTAGCGTTGGGTAAATGTAGGGAAGCGATTCTTCAAGATCACTAGAATTAGACTCAAATCATGAAACTGAAACTTGAGGTTAAATAAAGTGTGCTTTCGAGTTTGTTCAGCGTTAAGCACTGATTTGTAATAAAAACACGTGATCTAAGAATTACATTGCCGTGTGTGGACACCATATCTCTGCAACTATTCGTTTTTAAATATTCTATTTACATTCGAAAGCTTAAAATGTGAAAACGATATTTAATCTTTGGCTTCCGCTTTTTTCCGATACATACGTTCCCCGCTGGAATGCACAAATGAAGATGATCTCGATTTTTAGCAGTGTGGCGTAAGTGTATGTATTTGTAGTAAAATCCGCGCTTCTGAAAATTCCATTTCATGAAACCTTAATCGATTAAATATGTTACCTATACAAATGTTTTGCCGCCATTTCATTCCTCTACAACTATTTTTTCGTGGTGTTGGGATTTTTTCTTCCGTCAGTGTAGTTTAATAAACCTAATGAAAGTTAATAAATCTTAGCTTTTAAGTACAACCTTCATTTAAGAACATTGAAAAATACATAACTAAAGAGAAATCAATGCTCAGTCAGGATGCAAGTTATTTTCTTGTGGACCCAAATTCGGATGTGCTTTGCTTCAGGTTCTTCAGGCACGATGTATGGCCCCTAAATTTTCATAAATGTGGGACATCATCATAAGTGTTGATTGTGGCGGATTTGTCAGTAGCATCCACACTCTGCATAGAAGTAAGGTAGGATATTTTTCATCACAAGTATCGAAGGATTTTGATTTCTTAAAATCTTCCAAAAAATTTCGAGTTTGATAGTTGAATCTGGTTTGTTAATAATGCCGACACCTAAAACAGAAATTTCATGACAGAGTATAGCTAAGGACGGTTTTTTATTTCACAGTATATCTGTGTTCAAACCTTGAGCTATTTCAATCTGCAACTCTATTTCTTGAGAGATACCAAAGTACATATTCACACGAGATAAGATAAATTCCTAACGAATTAGTATATTGAACATAATATTTTAATCTAAAAATTTACTCACTAAATCATGCGTAAAACAACTTCAGTTTTAAAATATTGTGATTTCTTTCTAATTTTTTAGTCAATGTCACATGAAAAAGGAAAATGGAAAACTGCTATCAAAACTAATGAACAATGCAAGGCAACGTAGAGAATGGTTGGAAATTCAATAAATTTGAATGTAAAGTTCAGTATGTATGATTTGAAGATATAACTGAAGACCCCTTATTATTTTGTCATATTCTCATAAGTTTAAAAACAGAAAACCACATTCTACATAAGAAATTAAAATGAGATGGACTTGGACCAAAAACGTTTTGTTCGATTTAAAGCAAGTTTAATTTCAGACTCAAATTTGTATATATGACTGTGATTCGCACATAACCTTCACACAGATTACACAAAGTACAATCAGGAAAGAGTTTCATATTGATGTAGCATGTCATTTCAGTATAAACTTGATAATATCATTATTCCCATATACTGCCGGTAAACTGAACTAAATTTATCCAAGCGAACCTCATCTCTTTGAATTACCTGACTACGAGTAAAAGCAGTTACAAAATATTAGTATTACAAAGTAATTTGAAGACCGATTACCAGCAAAATTTTGCAATCTGATTCTATTCCGCTCCTCAAGGAATTAGGAAGGGTGTTTGCAGTATTAAACACGAATTCTGACATTTTAAACAAATACAGATAATTGGTACAATTATTTTAAATAACAATATATAATTTTGTCATTAAATTACAGCAACTTAATGAAGTCAAATTTGGGTTTGTGTAAATCTAAGCTTTCATAACTATGAACTACATAAAAGTATTTGCAAATTCTGAATTGAACTGTTGCAATTCTTCCAAGTGTAAAGTTGACAAAACTAGGAAAGAGTGTTTAGAATTTTAATCCAGAAGTTTGGTACACTTTATTTCTGCGAAAGAGTATATTTTAAGGAATGATGCCTTTTAAATTGAAAAATGGGGAATCCTCTAAGACGTTCATTTGTTTTTAACTTAACGCGACATTACATCAATTGAGAAATCAAACACATACACACAATATACTTCGACCTGATGCATATTTTAAAGAACGTATAATTAGCGTGTTAGGAATTTTATTTCATTACTCCTAAGGGCAGGTAAGTCTGCTTGGCGCACAAGGAAAATATTTTATTTTTCTTCCGCGTGTCACTTCCTATCTTCCTTTTGTAATGAGGAATGTTCTTAAATTTATATCAAATAACAAATTTGGAATCATTTACTTGAATAAATTCTTTAATGGATACTTGACTTGTTGATTGTATTGTTGGAATCAGTAAGTGCGAACTGTTCCTTTTCGAAGGCATTATAGATTATTATCTAAGAATTGTTACACTCTATTTTTAGCACGTCTTTTGTAAAAAAAGATCGTGCTTATGTTACCGGTTTGTCCGTCCGTCAGCTTGTACCCACGATATCTCTGTAACTATTAGTCCGATTTGAAAAATTCTTTTTGCATTGGGAAGATTATAATATGCGAATGATGATCCTTTATTTCGTTTTTTTTTACGATGTACATTTCGCAGCTAGGGGGCGGGGCGTAAATGCAGATGATGTCGAATTCAAAAATTCGTTTTATTCCACATATTTGCTTCTAAACATCCAATTGAAAAAATGCTTTATCTTTCGATTCTATTTATGTTGAAGAGTATTTTACATATAGTTACTTTTCAAATTACGCATAGATTTTCCGCTAGGGCGTGTAAAAGTAAACTAAATTTTCCCCGATAACTCTTTTTCTAAAACTCCGATCTGAAAAAAAAAATTCTTTAGCAGATACACCTCCTAATGGAAATTCTTTCGCATATATTTTCAAATTTTTGGTAAAGAATACGTCAGCCACCAGGGGGCGTAAGAGTTAATTTTTGCTTCTGATGTATTTGCCATAAAATCTGAGCTTTTAAAACATCGATTGAAAAAATTATTTCGTGGACTGATGCCACTCACATCGATAAACATTTTCGGTATATTTTCTACTTAAAATATTCCACAGTTTCTTCGTCAGGGGGCGTAGACGTATATCTTATTTTTGTCAATCTCTCTACTTCTAGGAGTCCGATTTGAAAAATTCCTTCTTTGTCGGATAGTGTTACCAGTGTGGCATGTTTCTCATATATTTACAAAATTTTCAAGTAATTCATAGACTTTCCGCTAGGGGGCGTAGAGGTAAATTGCGTTTTCCCCTATATATCTGCTTCTAAATCTCCGATTTAAAAAATTCTTTCTGCACGGAATACAGCTCCTGATGGGAAATCCTTTGCACATAATTTTAAAATTTTTGGAACAAATGCTTTGGCCACCAGGTGGCGTAAGCCTTAATGTACGCTTGTGATGTATCTGCTGGAAAATATGAGCTTCTAAAATCAGGATTGAAAAAAGTCGTTTTTTGACCGATACTACTCATATCGACAAACATTTTAGGAACAATATCTTCCTGAAATAATACATGGTTTCTACGCTAGGAGGCGTAGATGTATATCATATTTTTGTCAATATCTTTACTTCTAGGAGACCGATTTGAAAAATTCCTTCTTTGTTTGATAGTGTTTCCAGTGTGGCATGTTTCTCCTTTAATATCAAAATGTCCAAAAAATTCATAGACTTCCCGCTAGGGGGCGTAGGGATTAATTGCGTTTTCCCCTATATCATCATCATCATTGTCAACCATTATCAATCCACTGCTGGACGAAGGTCTCCCCAAGTTTCCTCCACAACGGTCTGTCTTGTGCCAGTCTCCTCCATGTCACTCCCGCATATTTACGAATTTCATCCACCCATCTCCCATGTGGTCTTTTTCTGGGTCTTTTCCTGTCCCTTGGAATCCAATCTAAAATTTCGGCTGTCCATCTATGGTCTGTCCTTCTGGCAGTATGTCCAGCCCATTGCCATTTCAGGGATTTAACTCTGATCATGATGTCTTCCACTCTCGTCATTTTTCGGATCCACGAGTTCCTCTTCTTATCTCTCCTGGTTATACCAAGCATGCACCTCTCCATGCTGCTTTGAGTTGTCTGCAGCCTTTGTATGTCTCTTTTAGTTAAGGTCCACGTCTCTGCACCATACGTAAGCACTGGAAGGATGCATTGATCAAACACTTTTCTTTTAAGACATAATGGCATATTGCTCTTGAAAATTATGCTGTTTCTTCCAAAAGCTCTCCAGGCAAGTTTTGTACGCCGATTAATTTCTTCATCAATGTGACCCTCACTTGATATCTGCTGTCCAAGATAAACATACGTGTCTGTTATCTCCAGTTTTTTTCTCCATCAATCAATAAATATTCATTTCTTGTAAAAGCATTGAACATCACTTTTGTCTTCTGAAAGTTCATTTTTAATCCCACTTCTTTACTCTTGTCAGCAAGTTCCTGGATCATACTCTGCAGCTCTGATGGGGTAGTTGCAAAAATGACTATGTCATCAGCAAAACGAAGGTGGGTTAGATAATCTCCATTAATCTTTATCCCTTTGTTTTCCCAGTTCAGTGATTGAAAGACATTTTCCAATGTGGCATTAAAGAGCTTCGGAGATATGGTGTCACCTTGTCTCACTCCCTTTCCAATTTTTATGTGTGTTGTATTTTCAAACAGCCGAATCTTTGCACTTGCATTTTCATAGATGTTATTAATAATATTAATGTATGCATCTTCAATACCGCAGGATTTCAGAGCCGTGGTAACTGCTGATGGTTTCACCGAATCAAAGGCTTTTTCATAATCGATAAAAGCCATGCACAATGGAAGTTCATATTCCCTCGCTCTTTCAATTAGTTCTCTCAGTACGTGGATATGATCTATTGTGCTGTAGCCACTCCTGAATCCAGCTTGTTCTCTCGGTTGAGCCATGTCCAGTGTTACCTTCAAGCGGTGTGAAAGAACTTTAGTGAAGATTTTATAAACCACTGATAGGAGGCTGATAGGTCTGTAGTTCCTGAGATCCTCAATGTCACCTTTTTTATGTAGCAGGATCATTGTAGCATTGTTCCAATCCTCAGGAATCTTCCCTTCATTAAGGCATCAGTGAAAATTTGGGCGAGTACTGTTTCAATTTCTCCACTTGCTTCTTGTATGATGTCTATAGTAATTCCATCTTCTCCTGGAGCTTTCCCCCGCTTCATGTTCTTGATTGTATGAGCAACTTCTGCTGGGAGGACTGGAAGAACTCTGGAACCTTTCATGATGTCTGGAGTACATGTATCATCCCTTTCGTATAATTTGGAGTAGAAATCTTTCACTCTTGTCAAAATTTCGCCTCTATTTCTTGTTATAGAACCATCTTCTTTTCTCAGAGCCATAATCTGTTTTCTTCCCTTACTGAGATGTCCCTTTGCTATCTTTAGGCTTTGGTTGTTTTCAATTGCTTTCCTCACTAGCTCACAGTTGAATTTCCTTACGTCTTCAGTGATACTTTTTCGTGCTGTCTTGCATAGCTCTATATATTCCACTTTGGAAGTCACATCTTCTTTAGTTGTCCTCATCTCTCTTCTTTTTTGCATCAACATTTTGGTTTTTCCTGATAATTTGTTTACATGCAACTTGTTCTTAGACCCAGCTAATTTTGTTGCTGTTTCCATAAGAGCTTTGGTTACTTTTCTGTTAACTTCCGAAATATCCACTTCTTCCGATGTTAGGCCTTCTAAAGCAGAAGAATCTGTTCTTCAGTTCCAACTTGAAAGTATTATGGTGTTTTTTAAGGTTGGTTATGTCAATACGTTTTGTTTGTCTTATGAGCTTGCCACGTTCCAGTTTAGTGTTGAGGTGCATCTTACATCTCACCAATCTATGGTCACTACCTGTGTTGAACTTGTTCAGCACACTGCAGTCTTCGATGACGAATTTTTTGTTACACATAATAAAATCAATTTCACTTGTCGTCCCAATTGGATGTCTCCATGTCCATTTCCTGTGTGGCTTTTTCTTGAAGAAGGAGTTCAAGATGAAAAACCCTTCTGCCTCTGCAAACTCAACGAGAGTATTTCCACGCTGGTTTCTGTTGCCGTAACCGAATTTACCTACTGAAGTTTCATTCTGTTGCCGTTGCCCTATTTTTGCATTGAAATCTCCCATAATTATCTTCAAGTGCTGCTTACCTTTATTATTTAGATGACGAATTTCCTCATAAAATTCTTCAATTTCTTCTTCAGGATGACTTGTGGTGGGTGCATAAGTTTGAATAATCTGAGCCTGGTATCTTCTCGATAGTTGGATAACGAGTCGTGCAGCTCTGTCAGAGGAACTTTCAACTTCTACCACTTTATCCTTCAGTTTCTTGTTTATTATAAATCCAACACCACTAGTTCTGCCAGTATCTGTCCCACGATAATAGAAGAGATGTCCACTTTTCAGTTCAATGAGATCTTCTCCTTTTCTCCTTACCTCACTTAGCCCGACGATGTCCCACTTGATCCTTTGTAGTTCCTCTTCCAATTCAAGAAGCCTTGAATCAGAAGATAGGGAGCGTCCGTTGTAGGTAGCCAAGGTCAGCATCAAATGGCAGCCTAGTCCGGTCCTCCGGGGATTCTTAGCACCCTCTGCCTTCATGTCGCACTGGCCGCTGCCTTGGCCAGGTACATTCCAGCTGCCGGAGACTGAGGGCCAAGATTTAAGTTGTAGAGTCATTTTGGAGGTGTTTGGCCATAACTCACCACGCTGGCCAAGCGGGTTGGTGAGTGTGGGATAGCATTTCCTCTAATCCCGATGGTATAGTTATACCGCTATTTGCGGTCGTCAGAGCCCCTTTAGTGGGAACAGGATGCACCACGAGAAGGCGGGGTTGACATTTGTCAAGGAGAGGCTGTGATGTTCCCCTATATATCTGCTCCTAAATCTCCGATTTGAAAAATTCTTCATGTATCGCATACAAGACCTGATGGAAAATATTTTTCACATAATTTCTAATGTTTTGTAAAGAATAGTTTGGCCACCAGGGGGCATAAGTGTTAATTTCTGCTTCTCATGTATTTGTAGCAAAATATGGGCTCCTGAAAACTCGACTAAATTTTTTTTCTTGGACCGATAGTGCTCATAAGGAAAAACCTTTTGAGAATACTTCCATTTTAAAATAAAGCATGGTTTTCCCACCCGAGGACGTAAAATCACGTCTTATTTTTGTCGATATCTCTGTTTCTAAGAGACCGATTTGAAAAATTATTTCTATGTTGGAGAGCGTTTCCGGTGCGAAATGTTTCTCATATAAATTCGTTTTTCTTAATATACAATTCTGCAACCAGAGGGCGTAAGCTCACGATTCCGTTTACAGCAATGTCTGAGAGATTAAAAATCCGATTGAAAAATGTTTTTCTTCCGTCAGATACTATTGTTTTCCATACCAGTTCCATTGACTTTGAATAGCTTTGATTAATCTAATTTGCGTCAGAACGGATTCAAAAGACGTGCTTATTACACCCCAAAATTCGGTGTCATCTTTCTTGTTATAAATATTATCATAAGAAATGAAGTGCAACTGAGACTTCGGATCCCAAAATTTAATATTAGCAATTACATTAACATCCTCGGTAAATATATAGCCCATCCTGGATCTCCCGTGGAAATGATGTCAGTAAGATAGGGAGTACTTCTAATGTACATAATTTCACATTTTTGTATTAAATCAGCAGTTTTTACTACCTTCCACTAGCACGTAGCAGAAGGTTATCATATGTGTCAGGTAAATATTTCTAATTTCAATTATACCCTTCTAATGAATTACATACGTTAGTCTTTATCTGAATATGTATATCACCGCAAAATCTAAATAACATTATTTTTTATATTGTGTTAAGTTACGTGATACTACATGTGTACTTCGTGATTTAAAAAAACACTCGATGTTTTCAAACAATGAGAAATCTTTCCGGAAATAATGCGACCCCGGATAATTTAAATGCACATGCGTTCGCAAAGCTCCAGAATTAGTTGCAATTAATGAAAAACAATTGTTTATATTCAGGTTGACGCATTAAAGAGAAGCAGTTTCTCCCTAACTTAATAATGGAGAAACAACCCTTCCCATCATTAAAACTCCCCACAATTAATTGTGGGCAAATTGCGTTTCATCAAAGTCGAATATATCTCAATTACTTTGTATGCTGAAGCTCAATACCTTGACCTATTTTTCCTAGACAATATACAGCTTATCAAGATTTTGATTACTTGTCATAGGAGTTTTCAGGTACAACTTTGTTTTGTTCTTTCTGTCGTGAAGATGCAGAAGCGTTTTTTTATAACTTAGAGAAAGGATGAGAGTGGCAGTCTGTCCTGTTAAATGCAACTGTTTGGTTTTATGATGTGAACGTACCAACATGGTGATCGAGAAACGACCGAAATATTCCAATTTCTAGAACGAAGGCAGATTTCTCTGATAGTCCGCTTTATTCGCTGAAATTTCTTGCACACACCAACTTGTACTTGGATGATATTATTCTATTCTGATTATGATGGTTTGTTGAATAAAAAACAAATTGGCATATTGCCGCCCCATTCCGTCTAAATTTTCTTTCAAGGTACAGTATGTCGTATACACATGTTTGCATTCTTTGTCGATTTTATATGACCAACTGGCATCTATCCGTGCGAAGTAAATACTCCCTTCTTGAAAATAATTTTTTTCCTTTCCTGCTTGGTTTATAATATCTCATCCCATTAATGATAAAATCTACATAACATATTTAGTCTTTACTTAATGCTGCCATTTATTTGACGCAGATGTCCCTTCATCTGAGCACTGGGAATTCCCCTTTTTATTTTATTGCTATACCGAATTTTGGGTAGACATTACTGTATGTAATGCAAAAAAAATAATTGGAAATGTGTTATTCGGAGTTATTCAACTGATATATAACGATGTAAATTCAAATTGTAAATTATTACGGACACGAACTGAACACCCAGCATGAACACACTTGGCTTTAGAACAGCCTGAATTAGATGAAGTAGAGATTCAATAACGCGACGATTTCGTTCAACATGTTTGTTCAGCCAAGCAGTAGTAATGGCGTCCGTAAATTACCAAACTTTCTGTTAAGGAGGTACTCCATTTCAAGAAGCTTTCTCAATGTCAACCTGAAACTGTTAATTTGGGATACGATATGGTGACTGTGCGTGCAATTTTGGCTTACTGAATTTATTCTCTTGCTCCTTGAACCATTATTTATCAATGTGAGTCTTGCAGCATGGTGCATTATACTGCTGGAAGTGGCTTTCTTTCATCAAGAAACACCCTGAAAAGTACGAGTGTACCTGGTCTGCTGTGTTTTTAAGATTCTACAGTACTTGGGAATGAAGTGTTGCACTAGAATTATTAAGATACATAATGCCCGCCATCAAACAGATTAATGACAATTACACCTCGTTTCTTGCTTATATGCTTAGCGCTGGGTATCTGGGACTTATCGATTCGTGCTATTGATACAATATTCTGACCAACCTGTTAACTCAATCAAATAAATTTCAGGAATCTTAAGAACAGGTTTAATAGTATGGAGGAAATTGAAATTTTCAACAATTTTAAGAGTTAAAAAACAAAATTGTTTACAGGAAAGCGAAGAGGATTCTTTAAGATCATGTCATCATTTTTCAAAATGTCGTGAAATCTGAGCTCTTCTATTTATCCTTTCAGGGATTATTCTGACCAAGGCCTCTTAATTTTGCTTCTGAGTGTGCAGTATTCATGATTTATGATACAGTCCCATAATCAGCACGTATTTGTAAAATAGTTGTGACGTGTGAGAAAAGAGAATGTGATGTGTAAATGACTGTGTTTTTACCATTCAAATGTTAATAATTTATAAACAAAGATGTGTTGCTTTCGTTCCACCTAACATTTGAAATCATCTAAGGTTATTTAAAAAATAATTAAATTGTTGAAACGTGAAGTCTATTTTGTCTTCACACATGACAACAGAAATAGTTCAAAATTTAAGATTCGGCTCCTTGATCGGACCTCGGATACAGGTGGTCTTAATTTAACATTGTATCCGACAGAAAAACTCAGCGTGTTATTCTCTGGAAACAGCCGTGATTGCTAAAAAAATGTTTTATTTTTTACATTGAACGGAAATGAACAACTTGAAAAACATTTGAAATCATTTACGGGTAGCATTTTTTTCTGAAAAAGGAAAGGAAAGGATACCTGTGCCAAAAAAAAATGAGCACTTGACAGAACAGATATCTATATGTTTTCTACTTTCCCAAGTTACAGCAAACAACAGGATAACAAAGGAGGAGAACTGTTTTTTTTTTTCATAGTAGCAGTAGTACCGAATTTATTTTGCAAATTTCCGAAATTGCTTGCAAAATAAGAGAAAAATCAGCTTTCATTATTTGGATAATAACTTGCAGGCTAGTTGTTTGTCAATAGCGCCGTCATTACTTCATTTATTTGTCAAGTTGATCACTATAAATAAAGAGAATTCGACATCTCACGCTCTCAGAATTTATACTGATCAATTAACTCTTATATTTGTGATATTAATAACGAATAAAATGTTACACGGGTCGTCCAGCCCATCATCAATTTTTTAATTAGCATTACATATAAATTAGGGAAAAACCGAAAGATAAGCAAACCTGAGAAAGCACACTTTAAATAAAATTTGTAAATATCCTTTTGAAAACTGTTATACACAATAATATGATTATTTTTGAAATTAGAGAACCATCATTTCCACAAGACATCTGGCTCTTGCAGATAAAGTAAGATCTTACTGCACTTACCTGCTTACAAACAACAATCGGTCTTCCTGCACTATTCTAAAATCGTTAATCCTTGTCTGTACTTCATACGCTTGAACTATATGAGCACAAAAGCTTTTACCATGTTGCTATTTATCATTATTTGGGCTTTTGTCATTTTCGGTATCAAGTTTTCTGTAACTAACAAAATATGCTTCGGGAAATACTGTTGTCATACGCCTAAAGCTGAATATTTCACCGTTAATTTTATGGTAACACAGATAAGTTTAAATATGAACCAAAATTTATAGTCCAAAATTGAACACTATGGACAGAACAAAGTAGTTGTTCAATTTTCTTAGATGCGTTTCTTCAACATAAATGAGCAGACTGATGAAGATCACACAAGTAAAACAAAGAACAGAACGTACTTTTGATGATTTCACACTAAAAGTTGGTTTTGTTTCATTTGTTCGCCCTGCAAAAACTGCTGGATATTCATCTTTTGTGAGGGAAAATATGTATGTTCACGCCTGCCTCTGGCCCATATAACACTGAGAATCATTTCACTGCAAAACCGGCAAAAGGAGGAAGAATCAGTTCAGCAGCATAAAAGAAATGGAACACGCATTGGGCAAAATATTACGGGAAGATGTGAAAGCCTACATTATTATGCTGAAAATTTTGGTATTGAAAACGGTACATCCACAAATTCAAGTATTTTGGGTAAAACAACGGCTGGAGGACTTTGTTTTCGTTTGTGTTGAGCGCAGTAAAGAAAGCTAATTCACTTAAGAAGCGCAAAACTAATTTCCCCCGTTGTCGAGGAATAGCAAAAGGATATTTACATGACATATCTCCTTGTGGAGACATGGCAAAGAAGATTTACACGTGATATGAAATGTCCTGAAGCAAATCCGTGTAATGCAACTTTCCTTGTGATATAATAACAGGATTTACATACCATTGTATTTTATACACATTTGTACTTGACAAAGCATTACACTTGGAATAAGTTCAGCAAGTCATTTAATGTAACATTTTAATACTAAATAGTTTTATCTTAAGAAATACGGAAATTTTCCTATCGGGTTTCTGATGTTGTGCACGCTGTTCCGAAGCATTCCACGCGAAAATCTTATTGCTGGAATATTTTGGTCCAAAATATAGGTTACATGATGTTCCGTGCTATTAACTGATTTATAGCCATTTACATTTGATCATAAATATGACGTCATGGCCCGATCATTTTCCTACACCTAGTTTGAGTCACATGGTACTATATGAGAAAACCAATTGTTTTTATGTACCTTTGAGGAGGACTTGCCCTTCCCCGAAAAGACCTGGGGCAAGGAGTCAGAAAGTAAAGACTAGAAGGGACCGCTTATTTCCTGGGTCAGGTGTATCTTTGGTATTACAAAGATGGGAGAGTGAAAGAAATATTTTTGCCGTAGCTTTTATGAAACAACGCCGCCCTATCAGAATGTTTGTGTTTCGGGAGAGCAGAAGATATGGGCACCATCCCATTCCGCTACATCGGCGACTTGAATGATTAAAGGGAAGAACGAATACCAGGAAAAAATAAATTATTATGGTTTTAGCGATGGAAAATCTAATATTTTTTAAGTTAACACTGCAGGCTCATTATACGAATTTCAATTTTCTTCAAACTTGTCTCCTGGTGTTCCTAAAAATGTTAATTTATGTCCTTTCCGAGAGATCGCACATATTTGAAAGTTTCTTTTATTTTTTCTGTATGCAGTGAATGTTTCTGTGGTGTTTTGTATGCAATGAATGTTTCTGTTGTGTTTTCTATCAAGTTTGAACACGCACTCCACATGTTAAAAAATGCACTAAGGAACGTTTATATCCAGGTAATATCTTGAAGTTTTGATGCAAATGCTTGCTCAACCCGATATTGTCTAAATAATGTGAACTAACAACAAAACGGAAAAGCTATGTTATACCCAAGGAACGGTATAGCATGTAATTCCGTTTTTTTCGTGGTGAAATTTCATAAAGATTCGCCAAGCTTTCATACTAAAGTGGGAGCGCACGGATGGAAACTGAAAATTTTAATGAATGATTTATCAATTTTAATGCACAAACGAAACGCAGAAAATAAAATGGTTTTTATTTAAAATATAAGCTTAAAGGCTTCCCGCACCAACCATAGACTCAATCGGTGTGGTATATTTCCTCCTAAACGTCATATCTAGTTAGCACATATCGATAAATCCTGAAGATGTTAAAATGAGGTGTTAAGAAAGAAAAAGCAGTCAAAAAGATTTAAAAGCTACGTATACTCTTTTCCATCATGGAAAGACGTCAAACAATTTACAATTGCAAATCGCTATGAATACGCTGCCTTAAACGAATTCTACAAAATAATGTTTAATGCAAGCTTCTGTTAGAAATGTGTAGAGCTGGAAGCATTGTCAAGGTGCAGAGCTGGAAGCATTGTAAAAGTTAGTCGCTAAGTTGAGATTCGTCCCTAACGACGAGCAACTGGCAGAACATTTCGGTTGCAGATGGCGACGCATTTGCTTCACACGAAATGATTGATGCGGACATATCTGGTTATCCAACGAATCCGTCCAAATAAAAATAAGCAAGAAAATAAAAAAAATGCACTTTGCGTCTCCTATTACTGACTGCGCTTTCACACTTAGTTCTCCTCGAATAAAGGAAATGAAGTCTTTCTAGATCTGAGACACGATGTGTTTCAAGAACAAATCCACTTCTTAATAGATACAACATACAATTCGCCATTATCACGTGCATAACAGCATTAAACGATTTAAACAAAACAAGAAAGAACTGTAGGAGCATTTTAAATACCTACTTTTTCTGATTTTTTGCTGCGTGATAATTCCATTGTACGTAAATATGATTGCAGGAGGCATTTTCATGTGAAAAAAGAAATTTCCAAGCACAATTTTCTAATTTTTTTACGAATTTACATTATTGTAATTTGGTGTGTAAGAAGCAAGTGATGTAATCAAAAATGTAGCAGCATCCATAAATTTTTCTTATCCTTTTAGGATTGGATTCTTTATTTGCGGATTTCAAATGAATTGAAATGGATAAAAAAAGTGTCAAGTCCGGTATACTATGTAACTAAAAGGTAACCTATGAGATCAGAACAATTCAAAATTTATTGAATTTCGTGTCAAGGAATCACAATCAGAAATATACCCTGGTATTCAAAGTGTACGTTACAAAAACAAGACCAGGAATAACGCAAAATCTACACTACAGAGTTTAATGACGTTCGTACGACCATAAATAATCAGTAGTGGCACAATACACAACACACGAGAGCATGCCAAACCAAAAGTGATTCAACAATTGGCGCGTATTTCGAAGATCATAGGAGGAGTGATTACTCCGAATAGCGATGCAGTTTGCTCAACGAATCGTTATGTTGCTCACAAGGATCTGAATCAGAGATTAGGGAAAAGCTGCAGCTTCGCTATAAAGGAGCTTCAGAGCCACGGGAAAGTTCTAGGAGTGGATGCCTGGTTGTAATTTCTTATTCTATACGTACACATACATGTTGTATTGGTTTCAGTTCAGGAGAACACCCTGGCCCATGCATCCTGTTGAAATCCTCACTTTACAGACGTTCATTGGCATTTCGAGAACTATGTGGACAAATGTTATCATCCATAAAATGGAAGTGAGGACCAACAGCTCGTCTAGAAAGCAGTTCCTACGGGGGTAGATGCAAACCCTGTAGCATGCATCAGTTAGGGTGCCACTCCAGCGTCGTGAGTGCATTTAGCATGATGCCAACCCACCCGAGATGTCCTCCACAAACACAGTCCACAATTTACTTAACTTCTGGAAGGAAGATTTTGGCTCACTACCTCTCTCTCCATATGTACATTTGCCAAGAATCCGAGTCCAGGTTGCAGCGCAACTTGTTACTGAAAAGAGCACTCGCACATTTCTCATAGGTCTAAGTGTGATGTTGTAGGTCCGAATTGAGACTGACATTTTTGTACAGTATGGTCAGTGGAATACAGACTACTGGTCGTCTTGCATATATACATCTCTTGTGGGATTTCCTGTAACGTGTTTGCCGCGATATCGCGGTTTCCGTAGCACAGGAGAGATTTTTCACGTGTTGCCTGGCTGCCGACTTCCTTTGGTGGCAAACTGTTAGAGACAAATATTGGTCGTCTTCACATATTGTGGCTCGTGCTGTTCTAGCTGTTCTTCGGGTTTCCTGGAACTATCTTAAGAAATGGGAGAGGACTTGCTGCGACACATTCAGCCATTTTTCTGTTCTAGATTGCGATTGACGTGCTTCCAATTTTCGGTGGCTCTCCAGCGTAACAAGTATGCCAAGATATGGTGCGAAGCCATTCTTTTCGCTAGCAGAAAAACTGATGCTTCAGTTGAGCATTTCGTCTCAGAATGAAGTTTGTTACAGTAGCGTGTCTGCCATCTCGATGACGTAGGATCGTCAGTTGCATGTTTCTTTAGCACCTATTTCTAGAATACGTCGGCTTAATGTTACTCTTGCACATGCCTGCGAAAAAATATTTACAATCATACATCTCGTTTTGGATATTTTCGCGAATACGTATTTGTCAAGTTAATTTTGGAAACCAATTTATTTCTGTCCACAAACGTTTCATTACAAACAGTATAGAAATACTTTACTAAAAACAATAATGTCGAATGTTTTAATCTGTATTTTAATGTTTCAAATCACTTACACTTCCCTCAAATTCGTACCTTTTTTAAAAAAAATCCTTCTGAAATAAATTAAAATTCTACAGGAATATTTTTAAATGTAATAACCACAAACTAGATTTGATTAAAATTACAATATGTATATATATTAGTACCATTTCTATACAGGTTACATCTTTCCACAATCGAGCATTAGTTGATACCGCACTTCATTATTTCGTCGCATTCAGCGCTCCACATGTTTTGCTCGAAGACACAGAGCAGCACATATCGCCTTGGTATAGACGTGTATAGCAGCTACAGCAGATTATTTTGATTAATAAAGTTTATTTTCTAACATATTTTAGGTTTTCTGATTTCCATCAATTTTCCGATGTTTCATCCTGGACGGTATAATTTTTATGTTCATATGAACATGCTCAACTTTGCTTCTGAAAACATTCAGAAACAAAGGTGTTTTATAGGGTGTAAACACTATGGGGTGTGAACTCTGCCTCGACTGTATTCTTTCCCCAATTTAACGTTGCACTTCCTACCAAAGATTTACGTAACGCTCCAAATAATTTCCTGCGTTTGCAAAACGAATTTAATTGCTATAACCAGAATTTTCCGTTTCTGCATTTAGACTCAATGTGTTCTCCTGAAGTTTGAATTCCGTGGTTTTGTGACTTCGTAACTGTGCAATATCTCACGAAATTGTACATAGAGTGTATTGGAATTTGTTTTTACTAACAGAATATTTGCTAAGACACTATAGGGTGTAAATATAGCGCCGAGAACTATCAACTATAATTTTAATTGAGAACGAATTCTAATTCGTTTCACAGGATTTTAGGATAGACCGTGGAATACACTAATCGAACTTATATAGATTCATTTAAATAACTTCAGTTTTTAATATTTTACTGAACACAGATCTGCACATACTGTATATATAATCCAGGAAGTGCACGGATTATCTAAAACATGTTTATAGTATTTGTGGAAATGAAAAAATAATCTGTAACCTGAACTATATTTACGAAAAGTTAAAATAAATTATGGATACTTTTGGAAAATTAACAGAAAATTTCAATTTACTATGACCCATAGTTGTTAGAGTACAACTACTTTCACAATGTGTAAATAAATCAACTGCCATTGTGTGACTTATGGTACAGCTTATGGTACTGCGGAAACATTGTTATGTACTGTCATAGAAAGGTTTTGTAACATTAAAGTGAAAATTTTAGATTTAATGCTTGAATAATGATAATTTATGACAGTTATATCGAATAAAAGACGCAAGCTCCTCTTCGGCATATCGGTTGGTGTACGAAAATGAGCATTCTGAAAATTGGCTTTACTGCTTAAATAAACAAAAATTAAAGAATACAAAATCAAAAATCACTGAATGTATATAGGTCCTTATAAAAAGCTGAAACCGGTGTCTTGAAACAAATTCAATACATGAAATATGATTTGTTAGTTTTCCTCTTGTTTGCAAAGTTCAGGAAGCACAATAAAAATACAAACTATTTGAAGCGTACGAAACTCTCCGTAAAAAAGTCAATATAGCCGCACACTTATTTTACCTTCCTTTAGGTCTTTTAAACTTTCTCAGGTAGATATTTGGCGCGATGTCTTATTCCTGGAAAATATTCTGCTAATTAACGAGACAGGAGAGCACAGAAAGATTATGAAAAGCGCAATTCTGATCATATACGGAAGACGAGCAATGAATCTACAGTGGGAATTCTATGGGCATGCATAATATTGTAGGGTGAAAAACCTTTTTAAAGTCAGATAAATTGTCTTATTAGTTATGACTAAGGTTCCAATAACGTTCTTGTTCAATATATCCTACAAAAAGTTTGAACAACATCCAAGTCCAACATCTGTCCACTTATGTAGGATAGAGCATCAAACACCCCGGATTTTTCCAATCCTCCGCCAAAAGGCATCATGCTCGAACTCCCAACTCTGATTTACACACACGTAAGATCCTGCTTTTTGTTTGTTCGGATATATGGGTTGTCGTGTCTTTGATTTTATGCCGCGAAACACCACTAACACCGCTGAAGGGTTTCGTCGTCATCTCGTTTTCTGCAAGAATCGCTCACCTCGTAAAGATCGGTACAGCTGAACCGACAGGACGTCCACCTACAGCAGTGACGCCAGATTCTCGGAGGTAAAGTTACAGCAGAATGGAGCGAGACCTCAGATAGCACTGACTACCTGTCACAAGGTAAGGACCTGGGCTGTCAGCTTCTGCGGCACCCAGCCTGTTCCTCCGGACAAAACCCCATGCGAATACCATATTTTCGGTTTGTTGCCGCATTTCCTGGACGGACAACCGTTTGCCAACCGGAACGGGACGATGTCGAATTCCCGATTACTCACTGCTTTGGTCCCAAGCCGCTGCAATTCTTCAAGGATGGTATCCAATAGCTGCCCAGAGGATGGTATCCATTAGCTGCCCAGAGGAAGGGCGCAAGTTGTGGAAGGCGATGGTGGCAACATTTTGAAATGATCTGTAACTGTATATAAGGTAATTTCTACATTTATGCTATTTTGCATTTTCAGACATTACTTTCTTTCCAATCCAATATTTATTCAAAACCTTAAATAGAAGTCCATTTCATAAGGATGATGCAAATATTTCAGGTTCCTTTGTCTCTGGTACAAAATACCGCCTCCCATTTTCAACTGAAGGTGTTTCCTATTTACTGAGTATTATGTTGTTTAGGCTCGTGATGCGCCAGCTTATTTTGATTATCTCGCAGTTCAAATATATCTGTAAAATCATCTAAATAACAGTTGTGATAGACTATATACCATTTCTAACTACAACAGTTTCTTTAAGGGAATAAAAATAATACAATATTTAAGTCGAACTTTCGTACTCCACCCTGGAGACTTCGGCTGGGCTAGGTTATCAAGGAAGTGAGTAAGAAGGCGTTCGATATTGTCACGGTTGGTGAACCGCCGTTTGCATAGGAAATGATACAACGACCAAACGAAGGCGTTGATAACCTTTCCCAGACGAACCTTCCCCGTTGAGTGTTAAAGCTCGGCTTAAACTAGGTATTGATTTTTACGCAATTAAAGGAAGTGTTGTAGTTTCGAAATTTCAGTTTTAGCTTCTTTTGATCAGGAAAACTAACTGACATAGTTAGTGCTCCTTCCTAACAACGGAGAATCTTGCCGAAATATCAGCCGAAAATTCTATAAACGGATAAATCTTACCGAAATGTATGGTAACACATAACCAAAAAACGTATTTATTTTTGTTAATATGATGGTTTATTTGCAGTTGAATCCGTTTTATTTGTTTTAACATGATGCTTTATTCGCCTTTGCATCTGTACATTAGTAGCTACTAAAAATATTCGTCATGGCTTCCCCAAAATTTGTTGATCGAAGTTTCAACCAATCTTTTGCATCGTGTGTTTGAATTGACATAGGAGCCACAATGAATTTAAAAAATAATAATAGTCCATGAGGGGACAATTTCTGGAAATGGAAGTGTCAATTATTTTTAACGATTTTTTCCAATACGAATAAAATGATTCTTCATCGCGCTGTATTTTATGAGTTCAACCGGGAGTAGAACATATATTAGTGTGATAATAAGGAATCTGATTTGCGTAGCAATGAAAAAGAATCAGAGAAAATCAAATAATTACATTCTAACAATGAAAAAAAATTATAATATTTGGTCATATATAGTATGCTGTAAAAAACAGAATCTCAGATCAGATAAATTTTTGCAAAAACGACACTTATTTCAAAATAAAGCTAGTAGAGATTTGCTGGAGATCAGAGAAACGTTGAGACGATTCATTGAAAATCAAAAAAAATTCTTGAAAAAATGACAAAACTGATCACATCCCTGAATAGGTTTTGTTTCATGAAAGCTAACTGTTCTGAGTGCTAAGAAATGGAAACAACGTGAAACCGTAGGTCCAACGGCCATTCAAAGAAGGAACGGAAATGAGTGCAGATAGTGAAGTAATAAACAGAGTGGGAGGGAAAGTGGAGAGCTATAGAAAATATGCATTGCCTTAGGCTTATGCTAATGAAAAAAGGAGTCTGAATTGATTCGATTGTCAAGTCGGTTTATACACTGACGGGAAAAAAATCCCAACACCACGAAAAAATAGTTGTAGAGGAATGAAATGGCGGCAATACCTTTGTATAGGTAACATATTTAATCGATTAAGGTCTCAAGATCACAGCTTAATGTAAGCGCGAGAAGAGCCATTATAAATGTGAAATGCTGGTACATTAATGACCGGTGTAACCGCCAGAATGTTGAATGCAAGCACGCAAACGTTTATGCAATGTGTCTACAGGTGCTGGATGTCAGTTTGTGGGATGGAGTTCCATGCCTGCTGCACTTGGTCGGTCAATACAGGGAGGGTTAATGCTGGTAGGGGTGACGCTGGAGTTGTCGTCCAATGATGTACCATAAGTGCTCGATTGGAGATAGATCTGGTGATCTGGCAGGCAACGGCAACATGTCGACACTCTGTAGAGCATGTTGGGTTCAACAGCGGTATGCGGGCCAGCGTATACCGCTGGCAGGCCCTGTTGGAAAACACCCCCTGGAATGCTGTTCATGAATGGCAGCACAACAGGTTGAATCAACAGTCCTGCTTACAACGGTGCCGTCAGGGTGCGTTGGATAATCACGAGAGTGCTATTGCTGTCATAGGAAATTGCTCCCTAGATTATAACTTCAGGTGTAGGTCCAGTGTGTCTCGGCCGCAGACAGGTTGGTTTCATGCGCTTACCTGGCCACTTACTACCCAACAACCGGCCATCACTGGCACCCAGGCCAGAACCGACTTTCATCAGAAAACAAAAACAGATCTCCACTCCGTCCTCCAATGACCTCTAGCTTGACACCACTGACGTCGCAAACGGCGGAAGTTTGGAGAGTAAGTGGAATGCACGCTACAGGGCGTCTGGCTCGCACCTGTCCTTCAAGTAACCGATTTGCAACAGTCCGTTGTGTCACTGTGGTAGCAACTGCGAAGGCATCGAATTGCTGCTGCCGGCGCAGTACAATTCGCCACGGCCATACGCCGTACATGGCGGTCTACCTTCTCCGTAGTGCCACGTGGCCGGCCGGAACCCGCTCTATTTGAGGCAGTACCTTCCCTTGACCACCGCTGCCAACAATCATGCACAGTGGCTTCATTCCTGCCAAGTCGTTCTGCAATATTGCAGAAAGAATATCAACCTTCTCGTAGCCCCTATTACACAGCAGCCTCGTTCAAATTCCGTGAGCTGTTGATAAAGGCTTCTTTGTCTTCTTAAATGCATTCTTGACTAACATCAACACACTACGTCGAATCACAACGATAACTAACGCTCACGAACGTTACTGTGCGTATTTACAGCAAACCTGCTTTGCATGTTCCGTTGGGGCTGCATAGCGCCACAAGTATGCGCCGAGCGCGAAATTTGCATAGACGTCATCTTACATATGTACTCTACACCGCCTACTAACGCTCGTTTATCTAACACAAGCCTCTCTGCCTGGTGTTGGGATTTTTTTTCCGTCAGTGTATTTTGGAGTGGCGGCAATATTCCGTTCTCGTTTATTAGTCCAATGGTATCCACAATTTTTCTGTCTTTGCTCTAAATATGAATTTAAAATATTTAATAAGTAACGTTTTCATATCATCATCATCATCATCATTCTCAACCATTATCAATCCACTGCTGGACGAAGGTCTCCCCAAGTTTCCTCCACAACGGTCTGTCTTGAGCCAGTCTCCTCCAAGTCACGCCCGCATACTTTCTTTGAATTTCATCCATCCATTTCCCATGTGGTCTTTTTCTGGGTCTTTTCCTGTCCCTTGGAATCCAATCTAAATTTTCGGCTGTCCATCGATGGTCTGTCATTTTGGCAGTATGTCCAACCCATTGCCATTTCAGGTATTTAATCTCTGATCATGATGTCTTTCCAGTCTTGTCATTTTTCGGATCCACGAGAGTTCCTCTTCTTATCTCTCCTGGTTACACCAAGCATGCACCTCTAAATGCTCCTTCCTTTGAGTTGTCTGCAGCCTTTGTATGTCTTTTTTAGTTAAAGTCCACGTCTCTGCACCATACGTAAGCGCTGGAAGAGGATGCATTGATCAAACACTTTTCTTTTTAAGACATAATGGCATACTGCTCTTAAAAATTATGCTGTTTCTTCCAAAATCTCTCCAGGCAAGATTTGTACGCCGATTAATTTCTTCATCAATGTGACCCTTACTTGATCTCGGCTGTCCAAGAAAAAGGTACGTGTTTGTTATCTCCAGCTTTTCTCCATCAATCGATAAATCTTCATTTCTTGTAAAAGCATTGAACATCACTTTTTGTCTTCTGAAATTTAATTTTTAATC
The DNA here is from genome assembly GCA_039090855.1 of Macrothele yani. Lineage (NCBI taxonomy): Eukaryota > Metazoa > Arthropoda > Arachnida > Araneae > Macrothelidae > Macrothele > Macrothele yani. The sequence goes on along the minus strand of CM077034.1, from coordinate 189,826,126 downwards.
CCACTTTTTTACTCTTGGGTTAGATTATCTCCATTAATCTTTATTACTTTGATTTCTAGTTTAGTGATTAAAAGACATTTTCCAACGTGGTATTAAAGTTAGCTTCGGAGATATGGTGTCACCTTGTCTCACTCCCATTCCAATTTTTATGTGTGTTGTATTTTCAAACAGCCGAATCATTTCACCTGCATTTTCATAGATGTTATTAATAATATTAATGTATGCATCTTCAATACCGTAGGATTTCAGAGCCATTGTAACCGCTGATGGATTTCACCGAATCAAAGGCTTTTTCATAATCGATAAAAGCCGCGCACAATGGAGGAGTTCATAATCCTCGCTCTTTCAATTAGTTCTCTCAGTACGTGGATATGATCTATTGTGCTGTAGCCACTCCTGAATCCAGCTTGTTCTCTCGGTTGAGCTACATGTCCAGTGTTACTTTCAAGCGTTGTGAAAGAACTTTAGTGGAGATTTTATAAAACCACTGATAGGAGGCTGATAGGTCTGTAGTTCCCTGAGATCCTCAATGTCACCTTTTTTATGTAACAGGATCATTGTAGCGTTTTTCCAATCCTCAGGAATCTTTCCCTTCATTAAGGCATCGAGTTAAAATTTAGGCGAGTACTGTTTCAATTTCTCCACTTGCTTCTTGTATGATGTCTACAGTAATTCCATCTTCTGCTGAAGCTTTTCCCCGCTTCATGTTCTCAATTGCAATTTTTGCTGGGAGGACTGGACGAACTCTGCTCCCTTTCATGATGTCCGAAGTACATGTATCACCCCTTTCATGTAATTTGGAGTAGAAATCTTTCACTCATGTCAAAATTTTGCCTCTATTTCTTGTTACAGAACCATTTTCTTTTCTCAGTGCCATAATATGTTTTCTTCCCTTACTGAGATGTCCCTTTGCTATCTCTAGGCTTTGGTTGTTTTCAATTGCTTTCCTCACTAGCTCACAGTTGAATTTCCTTACGTCTTTAGTGATACTTTTTCGTGCTGTCTTGCATAGCTCTATATATTCCACTTTGGAAGTCACATCTTCTTTAGTTGTCCTCATCTCTCTTCTTTTTGCATCAACATTTTGGTTTTTCCTGTGATAATTTTTTCACATGCAACTTGTTCTTAGACCCAGCTAATTTTGTTGCTGTTTCCATAAGAGCTTTGGTTACTTTTCTGTTAACTTCCGAAATATCCACTTCTTCCGATGTTAGGCCTTTTTAAGCAGAGACCATACATTACATTATACCTGACCATACATTCCATTATATATCATCATCATCATTGTCAACCATTATCAATCCACTGCAGGACGAAGGTCTCCCCAAGTTTCCTCCTCAACGGTCTGTCTTGTGCCAGTCTCCTCCATGTCACCCCTGCATACTTTCGAATTTCATCCACCCATCTCTAATGTGGTATTCTTCTGGGTCTTTTTCCTGTCCCTTGGAATCCAATCTAAAATTTCGGCTGTCCATCGATGATCTGTCCTTCTGGCAGTATGTCCAGCCCATTGCCATTTCAGGGATTTAACTCTGATCATGATGTCTTCCACTCTTGTCATTTTTCGGATCCACGAGTTCCTCTTCTTATCTCCATTGGTTACACCAAGTATGCACCTCTCCATGCTCCTTTGAGTTGTCTGCAGCCTTTGTATGTCTCTTTTAGTTAAGGTCCACGTCTCTGCACCATTCATAAGCACTGGAAAGATGCATTGATCAAACACTTTTCTTTTAAGACATAATAGCATATTGCTCTTGAAAATTATGCTGTTTCTTCCAAAAGCTCTCCAGGCAAGTTTTGTACGCCGATTAATTTCTTCATCAATGTGACCCTCACTTGATATCTGCTGTCCAAGATAAACGTACGTGTCTGTTATCTCCAGCTTTTCTCCATCAATCGATAAATCTTCATTTCTTGTAAAAGCATTGAACATCACTTTTGTCTTCTGAAAAGTTCATTTTTAATCCCACTTCTTTACTCTTGTCAGCAAGTTCCTGGATCATACTCTGTAGCTCTGATGGGCTAGTTACTTAAAATGACTACATCATAAGCAAAACAGAGGTTAGTTAGATAATCTCCATTAATCTTTATCCCCTTGTTTTCCCAGCTCAGTGACTGAAAAACACCCTCCAATGTGGCAGTAAAGAGCTTCGGAGATATGGTGTCACCTTGTCTCACTCCCTTTCCAATTTTTATGTGTGTTGTATTTTCAAACAACCTAATCTTTTTGCACTTGCATTTTCATAGATGTTATTAATAATATTAATGTATGCATCTTCAATACCGCAGGTTTTCAAGGCCATTGTAACTGCTGATGGTTTCACCGAATCAAAGGCTTTTTTCATAATCGATAAAAGCCATGCACAATGGAAGTTACATATTCCACTCGCTCTTGCAATTAGTTCTCTCAGCACATGGATATGATCTATTGTGCTGTAGCCACTCCTGAATCCAGCTTGTTCTCTCGGTTGAGCCATGTCCAGTGTTACCTTTCAAGCGGTGTGAAAGAACTTTAGTGAAGATTTTATAAACTACTGATAGGAGGCTAATAGGTCTGTAGTTTCCGAGATCCTCAATGTCACCTTTGTATGTAGCAGGATGTTGTAGCGGTGTTCCAATGTCTCAGGAATCTTTCAGCCATTTATGCATTGAGTGAAAATTTGGGCGGGTACTGTTTCGATTTCTCCACTTGCTTCTTGTATGATGTCTACAGTAATTCCATCTTCTCCTGGAGCTTTTCTCCGCTTCATGTTCTTGATTGCATGTGCAACTTCTGCTGGAAGGACTGGAGGAACTCTGGTACTGGTATCTTTCATGACGTCTGGAGTGCATGTATCATCCCTTTTATATAATTTGGAGTAGAAATATTTCACTCTTGTCAAAATTTCGCCTCTATTTCTTGTTACAGAACCATCTTCTTTTCTCAGTGCCATAATCTGTTTTCTTCCCTTACTGAGATGTCCTTTTAGCTATCTTTAGGCTTTGGTTGTTTTCAATTGCTTTCCTCACTAGTTCACAGTTGAATTTTCTTACGTCTTCAGTGATACTTTTTCGTACTGTCTTGCATAGCTCTATATATTCCACTTTGGAAGTCACATCTTCTTTAGTTGTCCTCATCTCTCTTCTTTTTTGCATCAACATTTTCGTTTTTCCTGATAATTTATTTACATGCAACTTCTTCTCTTAGACCCAGCTAATTTTGTTGCTGTTTCCATAAGGGAAACTTTGGTTACTTTTCTGTTAACTTCAGAGATGTCCACTTCTTCCGATGTTAGGCCTTCTAAAGCAGAGAACCTGTTCTTCAGTTCCAACTTGAAGGTATTATGGGTGTTTTTTTAAGGTTGGTTATGTCAATAGATTTTGTTTGTCTTATGAGCTTGCCACGTTCAAGTTTAGTGTTGAGGTGCATCTTACATCTCACCAATCTATGGTCACTACCTGTGTTGAACTTGTTTAGCACACTGCAGTCTTCTATGACGAATTTTTTGTTACACATAATAAAATCAATTTCACTTGTCGTCCCATTTGGATGTCTCCATGTCCATTTCCTGTGTGGCTTTTTCTTGAAGAAGGAGTTCAAGATGAAAAACCCCTTCTGCCTCTGCAAACTCAACGAGAGTATTTCCACGCTGGTTTCTGTTGCCGTGACCGAATTTACCTACTGAAGTTTCATTCTGTTGCCGTTCCCCTATTTTTGCATTGAAATCTCCCATAATTATTTTCAAGTGCTGCTTACCTTTATTATTTAGATGACAAATTTCCTCATAAAATTCTTCAGTTTCTTCTTCAGGATGACTTGTGGTGGGTGCATAAGTTTGAATAATCTGAGCCTGGTATCTTTTCGAGAGTTGGATAACAAGCCGTGCAGCTCTGTCAGAGGAACTTTCAACTTCTACAACTTTATCCTTCAGTTTCTTGTTTATTATAAATCCAACACCACTAGTTCTGCCAGTATCTGTCCCACGATAGTAGAAGAGATGTCCACTTTTCAGTTCGATGAGATCTTCTCCTTTTCTCCTTACCTCACTTAGCCCCACGATGTCCCACTTGATCCTTTGTAGTTCCTCTTCCAGATTCAAGAAGCCTTGAATCAGAAGATAGGGAGCGTCCATTGTACGTTGCCAATGTCAGCATCAGATGGCAGCCCTAGTCCCGGTCCTCCGAGGATTCTTAGCTCCCGCTGCCTTCATGTCGCACTGGCCGCTGCCTTGGCCAGGTACATTCCAGCTGGCCGGAGACTAGGGGCCAAGATTTAAGTTGTGGAGTCATTTTGGAGGGGTTTGGCCATAACTCACCAAGCTGGCCAAGCGGGTTGGTGAGTGTGGGATGGAAATTTCCTCTAAATACAGATGGTATAGTTATACCGCTATTGGCGGTCGTCAGAGCCCCTTTGGTAAGAACAGGATGCACCACGAGAAGGCGGGGTTGACATTTGTCAAGGAGAGGCTGTGATGTTACGCATCACCCTGAACCTTACATCCCTCCATTATATCATCATCATCATCACATCATTGTCAACCATTATCAATCCACTGCTGGACGAAAGTCTCCCCAAGTTTCCTCCACAACGGTCTGTCTTGTGCCAGTCTCCTCCATGTCATTCCCGCATATTTTAATTTCATCCACCCATCTCCCATGTGGTCTTTTTCTGGGTCTTTTCCTGTCCCTTGGAATCCAATCTAAAATTTCGGCTGTCCATCTATGGTCTGTCCTTCTGGCTTGGTATGTCCAGCCTATTGCCATTTCAGGGATTTAACTCTGATCATGATGTCTTCCACTCTCGTCATTTTTCGGATCCACGAGTTCCTCTTCTTATCTCTCCTGGTTATACCAAGTATGCACCTCTCCATGCTCCTTTGAGTTGTCTGCAGCCTTTGTATGTCTCTTTTAGTTAAGGTCCACGTCTCTGCACCATACGTGGCACTGGAAGAATGCATTGATCAAACACTTTTCTTTTAAGACATAATGGCATATTGCTCTTGAAAATTATGCTGTTTCTTCCAAAAGCTCTCCAGGCAAGTTTTGTACGCCGATAAATTTCTTCATCAATGTGACCCTCCCTTGATATCTGCTGTCCAAGATAAACATATGTATCTGTTATCTCCAGTTTTTCTCCATCAATCGATAAATCTTCATTTCTTGTAAAAGCATTGAACATCACTTTTGTCTTCTGAAGAGTTCATTTTTAATCCCACTTCTTTACTCTTGTCAGCAAGTTCCTGGATCATACTCCGCAGCTCTGATGGGCTA